>JAWNLD010000490.1:16350000-16950000 GCA_035041545.1 Drosophila colorata | reverse complement strand
TTTCGGACACGCTATCTCTCTCCCGCTCCTCTACGCGCTCGCTCTCTCCCTCTCGCTCTCTGACGCTTTCTCTCCCTCTCTCTTTTTAGCTGCCTGGCTAACTGTGGCGTGTTGTTGTTTGTGTGCATTTTAGTTTGGGATTTTCGTGGCATTTTTGTGGCCTTTTGTCTGGTTAACCGTGGTTGGTTATTGGTCAACACGCACACAGAGACACACACACACACACACACACACACACACACACAAACGCACCCACACAACCGCACACCCACATATGAAACCGCTAAAAAAATATTGACTTAACCAAAAATGCTTGATTAACTGTTATCGTTTAAAATACAGGCCATTTAATAAGCGAAATAAAAATAACAACAACATCCGCAACAACAACAACAACAACACCAAGAGCCGCTGACAATGAACAGCAATAAAGCATCGTGTGACAAGCTGTCAACCATAAATTGATCAAATAATAGCCCGAAAAATACCTTAAATATACAAAAATAAATGTATAGCTAATGATGGCAATTTGATAATAATGATGATGATACATAGGAATCGTAGAAATCAAAATACAGCACGTTAAATATGATACCCTGTTTAGCTGAAAGTTCAAAAACGCTTCAACAGAATACAACTGAAACAAAAGCGAAACCTTAAATCTGTTCAAATTTTAAATATAAACTATAAATGTATATATATATATATATATATGTATATACTATATAGCGAGTTCCATAGTATATTATTTAAAATAAAATTAGAAAATTTTGCAGCAACAAATTGCCATATTTACGTTTTTTTCTAAACTCTTTCAGATGACATATTTTTTTTTTTATTTAAAAACGAAATAAAAACTTTAAAATAGAAAAGTTTCGATTGGAAGTATAGCCCAATAAATATATATATCAAAAGAAAATTATTATGAGGAAAATGAATAATAACATACTTAAGGATATAAAACAAAAAATGATAACATGTAAAGCTCTCGGATTCATATCTCTTGATAATTCAAACTGCCATAACTTCGTGAAAACTTAACCGATATTCATGTTTGGTGTCAATTTGGTCATTCTTTCAAAAAAAAAATATATATATTTTTAATATTTTGCTAAGAAAAAAATTCAAGTCCCCCAAATTCATTAAAAAAAAAAAAATTAGTTTATACTTTTACCTTGTTTTTGCAACTAGGGACTACCACTGTTAAGATTTGGAAATGTTTTTTGCAATAGACTAGCTTTAAGTCAACTGTTAAGATCAGATTTAAGATTTCACGAAAATATTTATAATACTAAACTAAATAAAAAAAAGAATACTAAAATCAAAGAAACTACTTTTTAATCTTTTGAACGAAATAAAAATCTTTAAATAAATACTACGAATTTGCACTCCCAAATTGATCAACATCTCGGCAATTATCTCCGTTGCTAATGATGTTTTTTGTGACCTGACCGCAAAAATAAAAAACAACAACAAAACAAAACAAACAAAAAACGGAATGGGCAATGTAGACTAAAAAGCAAAAATCAAGAAGAAATCCCAATGACAAACAGTAGAGCAGAGACACAATAGCCGATGGCCATATAAAATTCTACTCCAGTTTTTTGACCAATTTTTAGTGCCGTTTTTTGTGCTGTTGCGTTAGTTTTTTTTTTCTGGATCGGCCAACAAAAGGCGAACAACAGTGAGGCGATCGATTCCGAGTAAATGGTCGAGAGTTCCCGGATTAATTATGCTGAAAACAGGACGAATTTCGCTCGGTTCGCAAAAAGATGCCCCGTGTTTTATGAGCCTGTTAAAAAAAATCATAAAAACTATTTATACTTATTTTGATCTGGATCAGGTCAGGCAACATCCGAGTCCTGGGTCATTTGAGGCTCATAAATCTTCATAAGATCTGCTGTTGAAAAACTGCAAACTGACCTAAAAATTGTGCGAAAAATGCAAAAATAGCGAGCAAAAAAATAAAATAAAATAAAACTACAAATGAAGTAAAAAGATAAAAACCAACAATAACGTTGCTCGAGTTTCCAGGAAGCGGCGACAGCGGCAAGGACTTGCGTAATTTGCATGTATTTTTTTTTTTTGCGCCTCTTCATTCATTGCCGGACAAAAGAGGGCGCGATCCTGGCCAAAGACCAGAGGGCGTGCACAAAAAATTGGCCTAAAAATTACCTAAGCTGTGTAAAACGAGAGCAGAGCATCGTAAAACAGGACAAACGGCCGGGCAGGATGCTTACGTAACGTTCAGCACCTCGCAGCACAATTATATTTTGGGCCGCCCGACCCGCTGTGCGATGTTCTACTTTTTTGCATGTGCCATAATAAAAATCCACCGAATTTTTTCTCGACTTGCCTTAAATTTTTTTTCTCTGTTTTTTCTTGCTCTTCTTCTTGCTCCTGCTCTCATAAAAATAGTGTGCTGGATTCCGTAAACGACGTGCGGAATGATTATCGTCCGCATTTCGAACTAATTGAGGCGGGTGGTGGCTACGTTTATGGCTCCTTGATCCCCGTTGCCTAATCCTCAAGATCTAGTTTTGGTTTTTTTTCTTTTTTTTTTTTGGGCAAGGCACCATAAAACTGCCCTATTTATATATATAAATATAAGAGAAGAAAAAAAAGAACACAAAAAACTGAAGATGCCCTAAAAACTGGTCAGAAAACTGGAGCAGTGTTTTATGGAACTCGGTTTGCCATATCTGTAATTGTTTTTTAGGCCTTGTCTGCCGATAAGTTCAGAGTGAGAGAGAGAGTAAAGAGCGATAGCGTGCGAGAGAGAGAGAGGGTTTCGCGCGCTGTTGTTGTAATTCATTTGCAATGTCAGCGCCACCTGCTGTTTATTGCCAATATGTCGCGATTTTTACCCTATACACATGTTCCCACTGGGCTCCGGCCGTAATTGGGCGTGGGCTGAGCGGGTGGAGGGGAGGGGGGGGGGGGGAAGCCATTGTTTGCCTTCTAACCCCAACATGCTGCTTGCCGGGTAACCGAACGGAACGGCATACCAAGGAAAACAACAAATAAATAAACAAAGGCAGCAAAGGCGAAGGCAAAAGAAACAGGAAAATCAACCTAGAACAACAACAACAATGTTGTGTTAATAATTTGACATTTTATTTGTCAAACACGAGGCAAACAATCAAAAACGCTAACACTTTAAACGAGCCAAGTGGAAATGGAAATGGGGCCCGACAACGATACGACGAAGTTTGAATCAGCTGCAAAGGGAATTTAAAGTTGATGGAAGTCGTGTTATCAATATTAGTATGGCATATAATTATAAACTATTAAGTTAACTTTTCAAAAGGAAGTGTTGAATATTTTGAAGCCATATTTAACTCACTGGCAACAATTTATTAAATTATGTAAAATAAAAAAAACATTTTAAATATATGCGATAATTTTTATAAAGTATCGCATAATACATGTTCATTTATTTATATTTAAAATACATTTTGAAAGAATTTTAAAGCAATAATAAAAATCAGGAGGGCATTGGTAAGACTTTCTTTCGAATTAAAAATTTACAGAAATATTAAAAAAAAACTATTTTAAGTGAATTTGAAATTCAATTATTTGTTGAGCATTTTCATGATGCATAATACCCTTCACATACACATCTAAAGCTGAACTTTCAACTCAACATATATACACATAATTGTGATTGTATATTTAAATTCTTTTCGTTAGTTAATGTGCTTTTACAATTTTACAATATTTTCTGTCTATCTACTTTTGCTGTTAATATTTATATGTGAAAATCAAATAGTTTGAAATATAGCGTACACTCAGTGATTTTAAAAAATACTTTGATTACCTATTTAAAAATACTATAAATGGTTATCTTTTTTTTTAATAAGTCGTTTCTTTTATTTTACATATTCCATGAGTATAGTTTGAATTAATTTTTTGCTTTTTTGATTTAGTTTACAAACAGAAGGGTATACAAATTTCGACCTGTTCAGAATGCCAAGTCCTTCTTGTTGATTTATTTACTTCAGCAGCCTTTTGCAAAATAATCCTTTCCGGCTGCAAGTCTACACCTCCTGCTCCATTAAAAAAACAAAATAAATAAAATAAAATAAAAAAAAAACACACACCCGCTCTTGAATTGTGCGCTGACATTTTCGCGTTTGGCTTTGTCAGTAACGTCCTTGCTGCTGTCATTTGTTTGCATTGCAGCAACAACACAAACAGCACCAGCAACAACAACGGCAACAACAACAACAACAACAACAAAGGACACTCAAACAACACAAAAGGTGATTGCGATTGCGAATTCCGTTGACGTTTTTATGGCGCATTCAGAAAACCTAACAATTGCAAAACCGACAACGGAACAGCCAAGGAAGCCAACTCCTTCGCCTGAATGCAGCCAACCAACCAACAAGCCAACCAGCCAACCAACACTAACACACGCACACACACACGCACACATACAGCCCGCGAATATGCACACTTGGCTCTTTTAATATTGACGCCGACTTCAAAACACGAAAGGCGGTTGAAGTATTTTTTCGCCATAAGCGAAAATGCGGCCGGTAAAAGGACAACTGAGCAGCGGCAGGAAGGATTCACTCATGCATGACGCGACACCCACGCGGTGCCAGCAATTGTACTGGCTGCATGTGCCAGTTAGAGTGAGAGAGAGTGAGCGAGAGAGGGAGAGATAGGTAGAGGGAGAGGCAGCTAGAACTGCATCCTTTCGAGCTATTGTTTAACGCCGTTGCGCATTCTTCGTGCTGCTGTTTGTTTGTTGTTGTTTGTTTTGTTTGTTTTGTTGTGCTTTTCGCAAATTTTTATGGCTTGCTTAACAAAACGCAATGTTATACTGTACACTCACCTATATGAGGAAAACCCAACCTTAGCTTAGCCAAAGAGCTGGCGGCTTGGGAGTTGCAATTTCTTATGCCATATTCAGCAGGAAGCGGCAAACAAATGAGTTTCAACCAGAAACTTTAATTTGAAAATTTACAAATTATTCAAAATAGTTAAATTAGCAAAATACAAATAAGATAAGTAGTCTAATAAAAATTTAAAAATTTGCTTACAGGTTCGAATCCCAAGCTAGTTTATAAATGTAGCATTTTATAAGCCGAAGGCCAAAGTAAAAAGCGCTATTTAAAAAGTTGAATTTGATAGTTTGCAAGTTTATCCTCTACTAAATATTATTTTTTTTATAATAATAATAATAAAATCATCTACTGATAATAAAACATTAAAAAAACTGACGAAATGTACACCAATATAATACAATTTAATTAGTATCAGATTAAAATGGAATTAAAACATATATAATTAAATTCTCTCAGTATTGTTACTCGAAATATTAAATATTAAAAATATTAAAAAAAAGTTTGATACAATAGATTATAGTTTTTTTTTAAATAAGTAATTTTAATATATATATATATTCAAATCATGTAACACATTTTATTAGGTTATTAAATTGATTGCCAAATTACTAATCAATATACGATTACATTAAACATATTATACAAGAAGATTTTTCCCTTTACATATTCTGTGAATAAACGCAAATATTATTAGGTATGCATATGGGAGAATATTTGTTCTTAAATTATTATTCATTCGGAAATCATTGGAGTCTACAAGTTGACTTTGAAGACCCATTGGCTGTTCATTGACTCGAAGATTCGTGTCGTCTTAAAATTGCTCGAGATCATTTTCAAGTGCACAAATTGTTGGCCCACATTTGGCAACTTTTCAACGGCGACTGCTCGACCTCAGCTGGTATTACAAAAGGACCTCCTGTTGTTGTTGTTGTTGTTGCTGTTGCTGCTGTTGCTGTTGGCTGCCATCCTCAAGTGGCCACTTGGCATTTGGCACTCATGTAAATGGACACAAATCGCTCGACAAATTTGCGATAAATCCGAATCATTTGCCCAGATTCTCATTTCACAAATGTCAAATGCACATTAACGACAACCCCTCAAAAATATTGACGGGGGTTTACGGCCTGTACAACGTATGAGATTACGAACGGGCAGCGGGCAGCGGGCAGAGGGTAGCTGCCAACACACCAGCAGCCCGTGCGAATATCGAAATTGAAAATATGACAACGCAATGGGTCTTATCTGGCCGGACACTTAGTCAAGCAGCCAGAAGGAGAGAGCGAGAGTGTGAGCGAGAGCGAGAGACTCTTAGCACTCGGACAGGGGTCGGCCGGCTGCTTAGGGCGGGGGCTCTGCCTGTGTGCCAGCAAATGCCAATATTGTCAATGCAGTTTGACAGTTAGCCCAAAAGTCGAGTCGGGCCGAAACGAGGCGAGGCGAGGCGAGGCGCGGAGGCAACTGTCATCCATCTCCCAACGGCGGGCAGCAAACAACAATTGAACATATTTTGCTGACATTTTAATTAATTTGACACTCGTCGCACGGTTTTTGGTATTTTCGGTTTAGGTTTCGGCCTCTGGTTTCTGGGGGTATTACGCGGCTTTTCCCCGACAATCGCAACATTTAATAATAAACGAAAACGAAAGTGCGGTCCACAAGAGCGATTGCATTTCGAATAACGGATATATAAATACGTGCGAACCAGAGTGCTCTAATCGAGAGCCCGCCGACTGCCAGATACCCTGCACAATGTGTTTGGGCGTAGCATACGCAATAGTCTACGCGTAATATGTGAGATATAAAAGCAACAATTGAAAATCTGGATGGACGTAAAAAAATATAAAATATGATAGTGAAAAAAAAAATAAAAAACAATTTTAAATATAATAATAAAACAAAGTGATTTAAATTTATAGTCCCGAAATCAAAATTTCTTAAATTTAGACAAACATATACTATTAAGATGTATTTTTCAACTTATTAAAACATTTTAAGCCTGAAATTAGATATTTTTGAAACACTGTAAAAAATTTAATTGAAAACAAACAATTTACAATTTTTAATGCGATTTTATAGAGTTTTTTAAACCTTTGAAATAAACTTGAGAGACAATTTAAAAAATTATGATATACGAAAACATACATTCCGAAATTCAAGTCCCTATTGTCATTGATATTTAGGAAAACAACTGATCATCCTCAATATAGAATATATATATATATATATATATATATATATTTATGGATTCAGAGATGTTTGCAATTTTTAAAACTTTTTTAAACGCTTCTTAGATATTTTATATTTATTAAGAGGTATGCAAATAACTAGGCACTTGCTGTTGCAGAGAGAGAGAGAGAGAGAGAGTGAGGGAGAGTGAGTGAGAAAGAGAGAGAGTGCGGATCAGTGGCTCAACTAGAGCATGCAAGGCGCGTCCAAAGTCAGTTAATTAAAGCTAAACCCCTTCCCTGGGCTCGCTCGTTTTGGCTTCGAGGGAAACAACAAACGCCCCCTAACACGTCCGCAGATTGGGGGCGTGGCAGGCAGCCAGCTTAGCAGGCGACGCGAGCAAATGTTAATTACCAACTTTGGATAGCGGAACCAAAGTAAGCCACACTTTCCGGAAAAGCAGGAGGCCGGCCAGCGCTGCCAGCAGCCGATTCGCACTAAGCCAAGTGCCGGGGCTGAGCCGAAAGTCAAAGGATTAGAGATCACCGATCCGGTGACCCTCGCCTCGGGCGAAAGGGGTGTCGCTTGTTTTCAAAATAAACAAATTGCAAACGCACACGAATGCGCAGAAGGATATCGCGCAGGACGGGCGCAGGACGACTGGCACCGATGGCGGACTGGAAACTGAAACTGAAAACCGTCGCTGGCAGTGGACAAACGCCCACCAGGATGCAGATCCTTAGCCTTGTGAGCGACCGCGAGAGTCTCTTAATTGCCTGAAACTAATTATGAATAGGATGTGCCGCAGGCCCAAAAGGATTGCAAAAGGAGTGAGCCGAGCTGCCGGACAGCCAGACAGCCGGACAGCCAGACAGCCGGACAGCCGTTCAACCGGGCAGTCAGGCAGCGACCCGGCGGAATAACGGCGGCAACACTACTGTTTGTCCTTGCCGCGATTGTCGTCATTGTTGTTTGCGATTGTCATTTTATTGATGATGCCATTGTTCGCCGTTGGCAGCGCGTTTCAACCCGCCCGCCGCCGCACCCGCACCCGTAAAACTCGGCCGGATTAGTGGGCATGAGATCTAGCTGCTTGCAAAAGGATTAAAAGGAAATTAGTAGAGTATCGCGTACTGCGAACAGCAGTAGCTCAGCCCGTTCGATATACCCATAAACGTATATGTACCCACATACATTTACTCGTGTGTACATATATGTATATATATATATATATGTGTATATATGTTGCGAAAAGAAAGTTCGATGATGCACTAGAGCACAATACTCTGGACTCTCATATAAATATAATAAAAGAAAAGCTTTTGTTAGAGGAACTTATTATTCTAAAATGTACAATTTGCAATTTCAGTTAAATCAAACAAATATTTTCATACCTAAATTAAATTAAAATGGAAAAAGTTTAATAACTTAAATATTTTCAACATATTACAAAAATCATTTAAAAAAAAGGATTGTACTAAATTTACTATCCATACAAATTAACTTCTTTCAATATCTTCTGTTGTTTTCAATTCTATGTATGATTAAAATTTAATTTTATGTCTTATTTTAATTTTTTTTTTTTAATTAAACGATTAAGGCGTAAAGCAACTTTAAACACTTTTACACCCCAACATTTGGCCAAATACAATTAATTGAAAATTGATTGAAAATAGTAAGGAATTGGAAATAAATAAAGATTATTAGAAACACTATTCAACAGAATTAAATAAAGGTAATAAAAAACCAAGGCGACAAATAAAAGTTTGAACCCGGAACTCTTTTTTAGAAAACATCATTAAGCGGACCACAAACCTAAACCTGGCTTAATCACAATTAACATTTTTGTTCATTATCAATATTTTTCAAATGAAAAAAAAATATTCTGTTTGCCAGAAAAGGGAAAACAGCCAATTTCTTTTCACTTAACGGCAAACACAAGATTATACAAATGCATATATTTGCTCTTTAATCTCTTACGCTGTTAAATCAACAAACGCCCACACAGAGCCTGCCGCTGTGTGCGTGTATCCTGTTAGATCCTTTGCAACACCTTCAGCCGGCACTTGCTCAGCATTTTAAATTAATTATGTGGGGGCATTAAGTGTGAGCACTTGAAACTTGATCAATTATGCCCAACTAAAAGTGGGCGACGGGGGGAGAGGCGGTCCTTGGCAGTCGCGTCCTTGCGCCATCATCATTAATGCAAGCGCAAGAAATTAAAGTGATTTCTGGTGTCGCCCAAAACGTTGTTGGCCCGCGTCTGACGTTTTTTTTTTTGGTGGTTGCTCAAAGGGTTTCAAGGACAACGAGCAACCACATCAAGAACCTTAATAAGGACATCCATTTAAATGTCTCCTGATCCTGCTCCTGCTCCTGCTCCTGCCAAGGCATAAAAATCAACTCACATAAAACGCCGCTTAATGCGCCTTTTGTCAATAATCAATTTTCGCTGAGCCCCGCGAGCGTGCGTTTAATAATGCCAATTTATTTGCCCGTCGAAAGGGTTGGCTGGCAAAAGCGACAAAAACAAAAAAAACAAAAAAACGCCGAGACCTCCCCCCACATGTGAGTCCTGGCTGGCGCACAGTGACTCACGGCTGCACGTGTCCTTGCCTGATGCAGCCGAATACCCGCAATTTATCTACTTGATTTTTAGATATGTGACGGCGCGTCGTCTGAGCCCAGCCAAAACTTTGGCCGATGGAACGAGCTGATACGCAAGTCAAATACTCGATCACTCAATCTGCACTGCGGCTAAGCCGCACATGTGGAACAGATTGGCCCGATGCCGCCTTGTAAAACGACAAGTGAATTGGCGCACGGCTAGGCTGGACTGGAATTGGGCCAGCTTCTGCATAAGGCTTCTATAAATGCTTTTAAATTTGTCAGTTTTGGTGGAAACGGGGGTATGTATCCAACAATTATTCACAATTCTTCTTGATCTTAATGGGTATATATATATATATATATATACATAATATATATTTGCAATAGAAAATTGAAGAAAAAATATTTTTTCGAAAATTCAAACTATATTTATTTGAATAATTCACATATTTTAAATGCAGAATTAATCTAGAGAACAAACCATGGCCAAAATGCTATCGAACATGACTGAATATGGGAGCTCTGGTTACGATAGTTACGGCTTTATCACATGTAAAAATTGTTGTACATTTTGGCTTGATTTTTACAACAAATTTGACCTTCTCAAAATATGATTAAAACATTTTTTTTCACAATTTTTTTTTGATTAAATTGATTAAAAATACAAATTTGCAATTCTAAATTTAAAAAAAAATATTTTTTTGGGAAATATTAAGGGGAAAATACATGATTTTTTATAAAAATATTTAAAAAAAAATCGTATTTACAGTAATGTGCTTTTTTAAATGCAGAATCAATTTAGAGGACAAGCCATGACGGAAATGCCAGCAGACATCGAAATAAGTTTAGTTTTGACAAAGTTGTGGTTTGAAATATGGGCGCTATTGTTTCGACAGTTTTACACCCAAAAATTCTTGATTATTTTACTCTGTCAATAAAAATCTTAACACTATATCTGAAGCGTGTTATTACGAGTATATATTCAATACGTATTCTACTACATATGAACATATATATATAATGTTCTATATATATATTGCTCATACCCAATCTTTGTTTATTCTCGAGCAACTGAGGCATTGATGTCTTAATGAATGGAATAGTTGTGAAATCACAGAATTCGCTGACAAACTGTGGCAACCTTTGTTGCATGCCACCCAGTTTGTCTGTCGGGCCTCAAGTGGCCCGTGGTCCATTGGCAATAATGGTCCAGCAGGTGACAAAGCAACTTTGCTGACTGCACGACTTCACGACTTCACGACTTCATTTGCCAGCTGACCACACGCACGGCCCCGGGGCAACCCTAATGACAACAATTAGTGCAGATTTTCTTCTTTTTTTTTTGTTTTTTTTTGGCTGCATTTGCCATGTTATTTTTCCGTATTCATTATTTTAGTTTATTTTTCTTCTGTTATTTTGTTGTTGTTGTATTTTTAGCATTTTCTTCTCGTTTTGTCGTGCGTAGTTTTGTGAATGGTTTGGACTGAGGCAGCCCTGAGGAGCGTTTCGCATTTACGGGGTCAAGCGACGGGAGACTTTGCCGTGCAAGTGCAGCGCACTCGACTCAATGGCGACAACATAATCAGCAGCGGCAGCAGCGGCGGGGCAGCAGGGTGCACTGCGGCCGCTGTGCGAGAAGCTGGAAGCCATTTGCCACAGGGCCGCGGGGCAGCAGCGTGCAGCGTGCGGCGAAGCGTGAAAAGGCAGGAGCAGCAGCGAGTCAGGAATTCTATAAGGCTAGAGAGAGAGAGATGGATAGAGAGATGGAGAGAGAGGGTGGGCAAGCGGGGTAGCGGAGCATGCACAAATGGCGCAAAAATTGCACGCCAGGATGCTAAAGGATGTGGCACGTCACTCAGCACAGACACTTCAATTATGAGAAAGGTAAATATTTTGTAAAAACAACGCAACAGGATATCAATTGAGAATTATGTACGAAGCGCATTATCAAAATGTGCCCATGTGCTGTGTGTAGCTCTGTGTGTGTGTGTGTGTGTGTGTGTGTGTGTGTATCCTGACATTTAAATAACTCAATTTGACACAAAGTCAATGGATGAGCAGCAGCAGCCTGCGGCCAAGTCTGAGGCCACCCCGGAAGCCAAAAACTGGAGTGCCAATTGTGCGTGTGCGTGTGTGTGTGCGTATGTGTGTGTGTGTGTGTGTGTACTACTCTCTATGTGAGCGTGTTTTTGTGTGTCCTGTTGCCCCGGACATTGTCCAATATCAATGTGCACTTTTTTTTTGGCACAGCTGCCGCTGCTCTTGTCTAACTTGGCTCGATAATAGTTACAGCGAACGCAGGCGATTCTGGCAGGATCGCAACATTGCGTCAGCCATAAAAGTCGGTCGCGTCCTTTCCGCGAATCCGCCACCGCCGCGTGTCAGCCTAAAAAACTGACGCAACAAATAAGACAACATAAAAAAAGAAAACTGCACGCAACTAGAAGTTCCACTAGCTCATAAAACTAGACGCAAAAAAGGACACAAGCACAAAAAAAGGACGGCCTAAAAAATCGCCAGCTCACAAAGGGCTGCCACAAAAGGATACGTGCGCGTTACGCGTCCGCGTCATAAAAAAAGAAGAACAAAAAAAACATCTAACGCTGGAGAATTGCATAAAATGCGAGCGTAAAAAATGCACAAAAATTCGCAGAAAAAATGGTAATCGACGAGGTCCTGGCCGGTCTTAAGTATTACGCAAAACGCATTCGTGCATTCTGTAAAACCAGCGACATTCTTTGACTTCCTTCTTATTTTTTAGCTCGAGTTGCATTGTCAGTTTTTTTTCTTATTTTAGTTTTTTTTTCTTAAAAAAAAAATTTTTTATGACGCGTGCAGGCGGATTTATGATAGGGATGCGATTACGTAACTCGGAAGAGACCAATAGAGATTGTTAAAAAATTACATTTATGTTAGGATCTGTCAATTTTACTGTTACGAGAAAATGTCCCAGGAAATAATGATAATACTGGCATATAATAACTGTGTGCCAAATATTTTGCTAATGTATAGAATTATTTTGAAATTTTTTAGTTTAAAATTTGAGTGTGTTCGGGATGTGGATGGGACGGGCTTATAAAATTTATTATTAAATTTTGTACAATTTATTATGCGAAAAATTATACACATATTTACTTAAGCAGGACACTTTAGTTGGCTGATAAGCTAACAATTTAAGAAAAAAATCACCAAAAGCTTTGCTGAAGACTGTAGTTGTAAAATAAGAAAAACTTGGAAAATTAGTAATAACTATAGTTCACTAAATTCCAATATTTACAGCACGCATCGGCCAAAAAATTAGATTTGTGTGAAAAACTTTCTCTTTCATGACATTCTAACGAAAAAACACAGTTATATACAAAATTATGGCGCACATTTTTGTATGTCTAAAAAGGTATGTTAATATTTTTATTTTACTTACAATAAATGGTGCTTTGATGAAATTTAATTTAATAAAGAAGAGCTTTTAAAAACAGCGAATAAAATCGGGGATTTATAAGGTCTTATAAGTCGGAAATGGCAAACAATTTCTTTACAAAATGCAAGCTTTTACTTTTGAGCAATGACTGTAATATATATAATGAATAACAATTGTTATAAAAATATAAGGTTAAAGTAGAATAAATTATAAAAAAAAAAATTTAAACTACTAGCGAATTGTCAATTAGCAAAGATTCCTTGTAAAAATGTCCATAAACAAAAAACAAAACAAAAAAAAACAACTTGTAAGTCTTGAAATACACGCGTTCCAAATGCAGAGCTGCCAATGTATTCCCAGGAGTTTACGACTTGGTAAATGTTTTTGTTCCTTGGTTGTTTTTTTTTTTTTTTTCTTGTTAGGATACGACTTCAAAGTGCCGATGGGCAAAATATTTTCATTAGGCGTTAATTATGTTTGTGCCGCACAGTAGCCAAAATATTTTCAGCAAGTGAGCGGCAAAAAGGAGTCGAGTCAAAGGATGCGCCGCCGGTGATTCCATGTAAACGCGTAACCAGGCGACAAAAGGGCTAATGAACAAGCGGCCACGATGATAAGCATTTTAGCTGGTGGCCTTCGCTGGAATGTGGCAACATTTTGTTCCTAACTAATGATAAGGTTTTTGCTTGTGTTTCTTCTTCTACTTCTTCTTTTTTTTAGGTGCTGTTTCTGGCAAATCATGCAAGAATGTTTGGCACAATTAGCCGAGACTTGAGGCGGAAGTGGCAGCCACTACAATTTATAACGGATCTCGACAGCCTTCGCTGACAATGCAACAACTGCAAATTTCGGCATTTCTCGCCCAGGACTGAAAATTAAAACGAAAAATTGCAATCCACCCTGTCATTAGATGGTGCTGCTGCCTGTCGATGCCGACTCAATTGTTTGCCGGTTGGCCAAAAAAGGGTCCAACACACACACGCACACGCACACACGCACACATTGATTGGGCATAGAGTTTCAGTTCCTTTTGTTGCAGCAGCCCTATAGATTCATTGCCTCGTTGCCTCGTTGACAGGGGGATATAAATGTTGTGATTTCTTAATTTTTGTTTGCATTTTTCTCGAATTTAGTAGGCTGTTGAGGTAATTACACTAATTATATAGCCCCGATCTCTCTCTCTCTCTCTCTCTGTGTGTGTGTGTGTGCGAGATTGAGCTGTTGGCTCGTTAAGGGTTGCTTCCCTGCGCTGTTCTTGCAACGAGGTCATCTGGCGCGTTGGATTAGTTGACATGTCAAACGGCACAAGACTTCCGAGCTGCAGAAAGGACACACAATGCCCGCCTGCGAGCGGGTGTGATGCCATTGACATTGATACTTGGCAGGACGGGACGGGACGAGCATCCGAAAGGGATTCCAGATCCCAGCAATCAAGCATTTAGCTCGGAATTGCCCTTTAGGTTTTCAGATAACTATTAATTTAATAATAAAATATAATATATTAGAATAAATGAAGATTTTGTTAGCTTGCGCCAGTGTGTGGCAGACGCAGATGATATCAACCATATAAAGAATATATGAGTATCAAAAATATATACACATTAGATCTCATTCTACAAACAGGCTAGGTCACTTTTAAAACAAGTAAGTCGGGTGTAACAGACTGAGCAATACTCGTTCGCAGCATAAAAAATAACTTAACAGTCGAAAATGATCATTATTTTTGGTTTTTAAAAAAGTTTTAGTTGCAGTGGGCGCGGCCGAATTTTTTCGGTTCGACTTTTCGATGAGATCATAAGAACAATGTCTGCTAAAATTGGTGACAAGCTTTAAAATTGTTGGATATGAATTTTCGCGGCTTACCCGCTCCAAGATAGATAAATAGATTTTGTCGATTTGCCACGCCCCCAGTGTGAATAGCCAAAAAAAATCCTTATGCTATTTTTAGGGAAGATCAGTAATTTGCCTGTATGTAATTTTAACACTGAGGGAGATATTAAGATTAAATCGAAGACAAAGTGCACTTCGCGAATAATTATAAAAATAAAAGAAAATAAATAATAGAGCACATTTGTTACACAGAATGATTTTAGTAATTTACATATGTTAATATTTTTGTTGAAATCAAATGTGGCTTATACGTATACCTAGTTTTATATACAGTAAAAGTGTACAAACATTTAACATTTAAAATCTGTGGGACTTTTTTTTTTTTTTTTGTAAGCTCTACGCCAATTGTCTCTAGTGCATTTAACCGCCAGTGCAGGGTAGTTTGCCGTCAATACTTGGGATTACCAAATCTAACTTCTAAGAGGCCTTTACATAGTTTATACATGGCAGACTCCCTGCTCGTGTTCTTAACGGCTGGGTGCGGGTCTCGATTGTCAGCTTTGTTCCAATGCAAATTAGTCCTAAGGTTGGCAGTTTTGGCCACCACATCCCCGTTGTCCGAGTCCGCATGGGAAGGTGTGTACGTCCTCAAATTGGATATGGTGTTCGTGAGGCGCGCCCTGTGCGCAGGATCCATGAATGGGGATGTGTTTCGGGATCGGAGCTCATCGAATGCCGGCCAGACACTTTTCGATTGCCTCGAATGGGCCAACTGATAGTTTTGCGGCTTGTGCGGAGTATATGGCGTCGGCTGCGTTTCTTCCAACATCTTTTGCAGCTGCATTAGCTTGGATATTCGCTGCTGTATTTTCATACTCTCCAAATGTAGCTTGATTCTCTTTTCGTTCTCCTGGACCCTGTGCATATTTTCTAGCTGAATTTTAAACACCTTTTCGAAATACTCCTCCCCGTGCCGTATTTTATGTTGTTTCTGTTCTTGCTGCTGCTGCTTCTGATGGTCCTCCCATTTGGGCAATTTGTTGCTGGCGCTGCAGTCCGAGCTGTTCGTGTTCTTGACTGCTTTCAGTTCTGGCTTCCACTTTGGGGGCATCTCTGGAGTCAACTTCGACGGCCTGCTGGTTGCTTTGATTCCAGGAATCAGCTTCGATACCTTCTCCATGGCAACTGGATCCTTAGTCCTGATCCACTTCGTGGCAGCCTCGTCCTCGTCATCCACATCATCGCGCAAGAATTCCACATACTTTTTCGTTGCCGATGGCTTTGTCAGCTGGGGAAAATTAAATCTATCGGCTTTGATTTTTGGCCAGGCGTCAGGATAAATGGGCGGTGGGCGCGGCCTGATTGACTGATGCCGGGCAAATGTTTCAGCATTTGGAAATGGGAATTTTGGCAATATTTGGAACGATTTGTTGCGATACCAAAATATATTAAAAGTGCCTGATCGGAAGCAGATGAATTACAAATTTGTGCATTGTGCCAGTAGCTGGGCAATGGAATGGAATTCATATATGTATATGTAAATACTTACATGTCCTTATTGTATCAAATTGCTTTATTAAAGGCTTGTTTCTTAAAAAAGCCATTTCTCAAAATGTGCCGTCGGAAATATTTAGAATTACTTAGAAATTTTGGAATGTAAAATTGGTAAAGATTTGTAATGAGCCGAAAGAAACAAAAAACTAACAAATATGCTGTGAATATTAAAACTACGTGTGTCCGAACAACTGAAAGTTTAGAAATATACTGAATACATGCCGTATCGAAAGGGCTCACTCCCTATAAAGCGAGCGACAAACTTTTCAACACCTACTCAAATCTGTAAAACTCGAACTACTATTTAAAATATTATTATAACAATATTAAAAATTGAAAAGATATAAGAAAATAAATATTGATAAACTAAAAATAATATTGATAAATATGTAATTAAAAATTGAAAAGGTATAAGAAAATTAATATTATTACAAAATATTTATTAGAAATGGTATTGATAAATATTATAACAATTAATTGACAAATTGAACTAACTAAAAAAACAATAATGAAATGAAATTCATCATTATAATAAATGTATATGATTTATATTTAAAACAAAATTAATAAAATAAAAAAAAGCATTTAACAATCTAAATTGGTCTAAAAAATTATTTTAATCATCGCGAGGCCAAGAACTCGACTCAGAACAGACTATCAAAAACAGCCTACTCTATTTCAATGGAAAAGCTGACAATTTAATTTGTATATTCAAAATGACATGAATGCAAAGTAAAATAAAATAAAATACAGAAACCCTTTACGTCCAAGTATGTGTATCAATAAAGGATATGCTAAGCGGAACTCTGGAAAACTGCCTACTAAATAATAAAGCATAAGGATATTACATAACTAAGTACTAGTAGTTTAGGGCCACAATGCGGATCACAACTGATAATGAGACCACATACTCATCCGGACACACAGATACTCCGCTCCGTGTCGAAAGGACGGTGTTTGAAATTCCGCAACCGGCTCTAGTATCACATACTTGGTGACTTACGCGGGGTGTGTTTTTTGGGCGCAAATTCAAATGCGAATAGGTATATGTACATATACGCACACTGTCAAGGAACTGGCTCGACTGTGCACCAGGGGGTTGCAAGTCAACGTAAATGACCCAAAACAGACATTATCATTATGGGATAAATGGGCAACCATGAAAACTGTGTAAAATCGGCGCACGAAACGGTAAAAAAGAAATGCATACAAAGTGAAATTGAAAAGCTGCTTCCCTTACTCGCCTCCTTCTCCCCCCCTCACTCTGTCTCTCTCTCGTTTCTCTCACTCTTGCTGCGAGTGCGTTGTCAAAATAAATATGTATATTCGGTCGGACATATTTTATGCATTTGACAATTGCCACTTCAGAATACAGGAGCGAAATCAAAGCGAATTTATGACTACAAGGAAATTTAAAAATAAACTTTTGCATAATTTATGCATTTAATGTAAACAGACAATTTAAAGGCCCCACAGGCTGTGGGGTTGGGGGGTGCGACACACTGATACCAGATAACAATCAAGCGAGGTTTACTCAAACACTTCCAAAAAGGTGTTTGTGTGACAAATAGGTTTCGGTAGAGGTTTTAAAACAAATAGAATGAAATACAGATGCAAATATGTTATTATTAGTATTATTGAAGAAACGAAACACAATGTTTGTTAATAGTTTTGCTTTTACAACACCGATTTATGCAAAAACGGTCAAATAATCCGGAAAATACCTCGTTTCAAGCTCCCCATTTGGTTAAAGCAAAATCGTCAACTAAGCACAGAAATAAATAATTAATGTATATTTAAAATAAAAGAAAACTAAAAGCGAAAATATTTGTAGTACTCACCAAATATTGCAGTCAGTTTTTTCTTCTAAATATATATATATATATATATATATTTTTTTTTTGCTGTTGCCCATTTTCTTACTAAGATCCAGGTCTGCGTTTCCTGGTTAGTTCCATGTATGGTCTAAGGTCCTGTTCATGGAACAGATAATGATAGACATTGACAGACTCCTCGTCAATGCGTCCATTTGGCATTTCGGCCATAACCGGCACCACATCGGGCACGTCACCATCATTAAAAGCCTCAGGCACATAATTCTCCAGATCATATAGAAGAGGCGGCGGATAAACGTTTTCAGCATGCACAGAAACAAAATCAATTTTATCACCGTTCATTTTTTGGCTCAAAAATTCAGTCGAAATCGTTTTGAAAAAGTTAACTTGCCTCTACCGCTGCCGTCTAGCTAATGAATTTCTGGCACGTGTTCCATTGCCAAGGAAGTTTGACAAAAGGACCAGTGTTGTAAAACGGCAAGTGTGTCAATAATCTATTGACAGCTTGTGGCCTCTTTTCAAACGTAGAATTAAGAATTAATACATATATGTAATATATATAGGAAAGAAAAAGATGAGATGAAAAACAAACCTAAAGAAAATATGACAAATTAAGGTAAGAAAACTCTAAGCTTTTCATACGTTTTCAGAAGCTAGTGCTATTTGCAGTTACAAATTTTGTTTTGTGGCAACCCTCGCTGCTGTGGCTACCAAAAAATAATTTCAGTTGACAGACAGCAGTCAGCACCACGTCAGAAATCACAATAACAACGACAACAAAAAAAAGGAAAACGAAAAAGATGAGGCAAGAAGCAGATCAGGCTGAACCCAGGGTGGGCCAAATGCAAAGTAGCATTGCAGGCAACAACAACAACAAGAACAGCAATGGGAAACTACTTGAAACGGTACCGAGGGGAAGGCAGGGACCACACCAGGGCACTTTTTGGACGAATCAGGGCCATGGTTCATTTACGTAGCAAATTGGAACTTCCTTTGGGAGCAACTTCGTCTCGGCCTGCGCCTTAGCGAGACGAAGATGACAACGCTGATGATGATGACAACGATGATGATGATGACAACGATGATGATGATGATGATGATGATGATAATGAGCGTGATGATGTAACTCCCAAAACGCAGCCAGCTAATATGCTTTTTTGTTGTGCAACAACGAGGCAGGTAAGCAACGGGCAAGGGAACCGGGCGAGCGGAAGTGCAGCGAGTATCTCACAGATACGCATATTCATGGCACTGATTGTGCCGCACTGATAGCCGGCGACCGGCTACTTGAATTACATTTACATGCCAATCGTAGCTCGTCTTTGGCGCCGGCACCGACCCGGTCTCAGTTTCTATATCTATATCTGTATCTATATCTATATCTATATCTGTATTTGTATCTGTATCTGTCACAATTGCGCCGCCCGCACCCAAGCTGGCGAGAATGTGTCAACCCGTCCTAAGCGCATTACGACAATGAAAGGGAATGAAAACGAGAACGGGACTGAGACTGAGACAGACTGAGGCGATTCAGCATTGAGTATTCATATTCATTCATGAAAATCTGAGGAGATCTTTGTGCTGTTTTTATTATGTCAGGCGGATGAGTTTGTTTACAGATACAGCTACAGATACAGATACAGATACGAATACTGATGCATGTAATGTGCGAATTGCACCAAGGCATGCCATTGCCACGATGCAAACGATGTTTTCCCATCCGCTTAGCAGCCGGTTGTAAAAATCATCCGGCCACTTTGCCACATTGCCGTAAATCTTTGACTGCCGCGCGTCAGTCGTGCGGGAGCCACTGGGCACACATCAAAGTAACCACACACCTCCCCCCCCCCCCCACCCTCGCCCCCTCCTCAAATGCGATCACATGAAACGCGAATGTCAAACAATGTTGCCACAGAGCGCGAATAACAAAAGAGCAGCCAAGTGAGGCACAAACTATGGAGGATTCACTCAAGTAAGCTTTTTTTTATCTGCTTCATTTTGTACTTAGAGTGATTTTTATTTGATCTAACCATATTCTTTGCTTTTAGGCCAGCTCTGCATAAGGCTGCGAATTATATTGTAATAGAAGACCTGTGAAAAAAATATTTTATTATATTATTACGTAAAAATATGAATCAATCCGAAAAAAAATTGTCGGAGTGCGGTTCACGGTTTCAACTAATGTCTTGCCTCCAGGTTTGCTTAATTAACCTAATTAACATAAATTAACCTTAGTTTGGGTTCGAACCTTGGTTTAAAAATAAAAAAAAATCTATTTATTATTTTTAAAAAAATTAAATACCTTAATGTTTTGTATCTTTGTCTTTTAGCAAAATTGATATCTGAGCTGAGGAAAAACAAATTGTTGGGCCTAAAAATGTTGAAAGTATTGAAATTTACACCAAAACCTTTTCAAAAATGTCACCCATAAAAATACGTACTTATAGATACTTTATTCATCTGTCCCCTTGGACAGACCTATGTATATATACATATTTTCTATGTATTTAAGTAATATGTATTTGCACCTTTACAATTTTGTTTTAAGTTTCAATTTGACTTATTAAAACAAAAATTGAAACGTAAGTTTGCCAAGCAGCAATCAAATCAACTTGCAACGGGTTGCATGTGGCAAGACTACCTGCTGCCAGGCAGCGCCCGGCACAGCTGTTGCGATCGTTATTGAGTGGACTGAGCCATTAATAAACATTGTTGAAAAATTCATAATTTTATTGAGGCGCGCACAAAATACAATTTGACAGCCTTAATTAGTTAGCCTGGGCTTATGGATGGCAGCCAAATAAATAGAGGAGAGCCAACTGCTAAATGGTAAATGGTAAATGGTAACTGGTAACTGGTGAGTGGGCAACTGATAAAGGGCAACATCCGCTTGCCCATTCCATTTGGCGATTGAACTTGTGCTGGGCTCAACGGCAATTTGTGATCATTAAAATGGTTCCGCTGCGGAGCTAAAAAAAAAACAAAAAAAACACAAAAAAAAACGTTTACACGGACTCTCAGAGACTAACCGAAAGTGTCATTGGGTTGCCAGGGCCCAAGGGAGCCGCTTTCGGAACTCAAGTCCAACTACGAACAAAAACAACAACAGCAAAAACAAAAAAAACATGTGGGAAATGAGCGATAAAAACGCAGCCAGGAAATCGAAAGACAATAGAATTGCGGCGACCGGCGTCGTAATTGTTGGCGTTGGTCATGGTGAACCGTAACAACAGCAACTGTCAGGCGTCAGCGAGATGCGCCGCGAGGGACGCGGAGCCGATGCGATGGGACCCCTAAACAACAAGTGTAGCCAACACGTGCGTGGGAGCTGCGCCTTGGCCAGGGCCTAATTAAGGCCTAATACACACACGCACACACATGCAGAGTGGGAAATGACCTGGCAGCAACCTGCCAAGCGGGCCAGCGGCAACAGCTGTTGTTGACAAGGCGCAGGAACAGGCAGCAGCCATCTCGCTCACACCTAGCTTCAGCTCGCTCTCTCTCTCTCTCTCTCTCTCCCTCTATCTGGCCATATTAGCATATGCAGCGTGTTTACGTAGATTTATGTAAATTAGCTGACCAGCGTCCTTTTCAAAGGCGCAAATGATTCCCAGAAGCAGAGGGCAACTCTTGGCAACTCTTTCGCTTTCGCCTTTGCCGCGTTTCATTCACGTGAAAAGTGAATTTTATTTGAATTTACATAGGCGCAACAAGCACACAAACTGAACGAGAAGAAATATTTGTGCAGGAAAGGAATGCGCATTGCTTTATGACATTGTTGTAAACCCTTTTAGCACACCCACACCGAACAACGTTGAACGGCATGCGCAGGTCCTTTGCCTACTCCAAGCAGACAGCCAGACGGACGGACGGACGGACGGACGGCGGTCAGAGGGACAGCCGGACGGACTGGTCTGGCTGACCACCCCGGCCACTGTTGATTTTTCGCGGTCTAATAAAACGGGCCGAGTGAGAGAGTGAGAGAGAGAGAGAAGAAAAAAAAGGTTAGCCAAAGAGTTGAGGCTTCCGCCGCCTTCGCCGCATCGTGTTAAATGCTAAGAAAAATCAGTGCATTTTTCCACGGAAATCACAAAAACCTTTTGGTTTTTCACCGCCATCGCTCAACGGCGGCCTGCCCTTTGTGTGCCCGGGGTGTGAGCATTTGCATAACACTGTAACTGTAGCTTTTGCTGAGCAGCTGCTTACCATAAAGCCCCAGCCGAGCTGCCCCTCTCACTGCTCCCCGGACTACGCCTGTGATGCGGCATGTGAATGATTCAGCCCAAGCAGCGTCAGCTGGCAACTGTTGGCTTAACTCCCGCATATGCAAATATTATTCATTTATTTATTAATTTTGGATTTTTCCATTATTATTATGTATTAAAAACTCAGCTATTTGTCACGCTCTGTGAAATCGATTTGGTTTTCTGCACGCAACTATCAATTTATAAGATATCATTTTTTAAATATTTTCATAAATATTTTCTTGTCGTTTTTTACTAGTAACTAGATGACAAATATTTTATGGAATAGTTCTAAAAAAAATCATCTGTTTTCATAGCAAAGAAAAACTAACACGAAATTTCACAATCTTATTTTGAATATCAGACCAGTTAACAAAACTGTTTACTAACAAAGGAATCTGTAAAAAATATTAAATGAAAATCACATTTCCAATCATTTCAAGATCATCGTCAATCAATTAAGTTTTCAATGTACACACATATATATATACATGTACATATACATGTTTATAAATATTGAATTTATTCCAAAACTATATTAAACATTTATAAAATTGAACTCAATTTTATATAATAATTGTTAAAAATATTTTCAGTAAATATATTTTAGATATATACAATATTAATTAATTAATTCAATTGAAATAAGATTTTTTTTATGGGGCAGTTTTGAATCATTCGCAGATAAGCATAAGTTAAAAATCTATTCAATATATATATATATTTTGAGCAAACATTTTTTAAATATAGACGCCATATAATTGATTGTTTTTTAAGTCGTATAATACTTTTCATACTTTTTAGATACGCATAAGTCAAAAACTCCATGCAATATAAAATTGCTTAAAATACTTTAAATATATACATTTCAACGAGGCAATTTTTAAATCGCATACTTCCCAGATACTTTAGGTAAACATATTTAATACATACATTCCTAACACTAAATTAATTAATGTATTTATTTCAGTTGAAATTGAATTTTCTTATGAGGCACTTTTGAAAGTCGTATGCTTTCCATATACGCTTAAATTAAAAGCTCTATTCAATATAGAAGTGCTTAAAATTCTTTAGGTAAACAACATTTTAAATGTATACACCTTATTTTCAAACTAAATTTTAAAAGTCGTATACTTTTCAGATACGCATAAAGCAAAAACTCCATGCAATATAAAATTGTTTAAAATACTTTAAGTAAACATATTTTAAATATATCATTTTCATTGAGGCACTTTTGACATCGTATACTTCCCAGATTTTTAGGTAAACATATTTTCAATATATACATTCCTAACACTAAATTAATTCAAGTATTTATTTCAGTTGAAATTGAATTTTTAAAGTCGTATACCTCCCAGATACGCATAAGCTAAAAACTCCATTTAATATAAAATTGTTTAAAATACCTTAAGAAAACAAACTTTAAATATACTTGAAATATATAAATTTCATTGAAGCACCTTTAAAATCGCATACTTTAGGTAAACATATTTTAAATATATACACCATAAAAACGAATGTATTTTCAGATGAAATTTCACTAAGGCAGTTTTGAAAATCGCACACTTTCCATTACTCAAAAACTCCATTCATCCATACAGATAGTAATTGCTAAAAATACTTTAAGTAAACATACAAATACACCATAAAAATAAATGCATTTTCATTGAGGCACTTTTGAAAATCGCATAACTCAAAAACTCCATTCAATATAGTAATTGTGAAAAATACTTTAAACAAGCATATAAATACACCAGATAAATAAATGTATTTTCAAGTGAAATTTCATTGAGGCACTTTTGAAAATCGCACACTTCCCAGCTACGCATTGTTCGACCCACGCACCGTCGAGCGCCGCGAGGTAAATGTACCCCCGACTGGCGGGGGTGGCGGGGGTGCTTTGGCCAAGGCCAGTGCTGATGACACACGCAAACGATCAGGCCACCAGGCTAGAGCCAAAGTGCACGCTAAACACTGATAAGCTATCGGGGGCATGACGGCGCGGAACTGGACAAAGGCAAATCTCGCTCTCGATAAAAGAGCGCGAAGAAAAGAAGAAAATAAGTAGAACGTGGCAAAGTTTATTTAAGGCATACCAAAATATTCTGTATTTACAATGCGGCCCCCCTTTTCTGGGGTGGCAGGAGGGGTGGGGGGGGAGGTGGAGGGGCCTGGCGATTGGCTGAAGTTGTATTGTGATGTCGACGATGGGGGCTTGCAGGGGGGCTGGTGTTGGGGCTGGTGTTGGTGTTGGTGTTGGTAATGCGCCCTGGTCATGAGGTGCTTGTTCTAAAAACAGTCAACAACTTTGAGGTAAATGCTGTGCTCGCTGGCGAGCAGCGCAAACTTGGCATCGAAGCGGATGCGCTCCACGGTCTTGTCGCAGAGCTCGACGCGATGCTGGCGCAGAAAGTAGATGAGTCCCAGCTTGATCTGCAGCTGGCCAATCTGCAGGCCGATGCAGTTGCGCGGCCCGGCGCCAAATGGCAGATACGACATCGGCGTCTGCTTCGGTTTGTTCTCGGCATTGAAGCGCTCCGGATCGAAGCGATCCGGTTCCGGCCAGTACTGCAACAATAACAATAACAAACATTAGATGCATGTGTGCCGGGAGCTTGGTGTGCGGCTGCCCTACCTGGGGATCGTGGTGTATGGCCAGGCTGGAGATGAAGACGGGCATGCCGCGCCGGGCGTAGCACTCGGCGTGCGGGCGCAGCGAGTAGAAGCGCTTCTTGTTGATCGGCGTGCACTCGCGCTCCAGCAGCGGCACGATGGGATACTTGCGCAGCGTCTCCTCCACGACCATGTCGAGGTACGGCATGCCGGTGATTAGCTCGTAGCTGAGGCCCGGCCCGGCGCCGTGTGAACCGTGGGCGGCGGCCACGGCGAAGGCGTGGCGTATTTCGCGACGCAGACGCTCCTGCATCAGGGGCTGTTTGGCCAGCTCGTACAGGGCGAAGGACATGGTGGCCGAGCAGGTGATGATGCCGGCCACCTCGAAGCTGGCCGCCTGGGCGGCAAGGAAGTCGGGATGGTGCGTAAAGTGCGTTTTGTCCTGCTGCAGATCGGCCTCCTTTTTGAGCGTGAGCAGCATTTCAATGAGATCATTGCGCAGATCGCCGCCCCGTTCGCGCTCCTCGATCACCAGCTGGATGACGCGACGCAGGAACTCAGAGTGCGGCTCCGTGAACAGCTTGGAGCGCAGCAGCGGCACCAGCTTCGGCAGAAAGAATATCACAAAGAAGTCGATTACGCGTCGCACGTTCGGCCTGAAGATGTCCTGACAATGTGAGCCGATCTCCGACTGCGTGTTGCGCAAACTGTACGAGCGCAGGCCGAACGCGATGCTCGCGATCATGTCCGTGTTGTAGAGATCGCACACGTCCTTGATGCTCACGATGACGCCTCGGGCGGCGTCGCCCCTTCGCAGGTCGCGCGTCAAGCGCTTCAGATACCATTCGAGATCGCAGCCAATCTGCGGCGAGAGGAGATTAACGTAATTAATAGGCAGTGTGTATTAGGCGGGCAGCTACACTGTCCTACAAAGCTGTGCAAATACAATTCGATTTACACAAATCAGTTTTCATACTCGTGCGAGAAGTGCAGCGAGTATATTGGATTTCTGGAATGTGCTTCTGTCCGTATGAACGCAATTTCGTTCGCTGCTTTTGAAGCCAGCGACTTGAAACTTGGAATATATACTCGAATACACCCGCATCAGATAACTTGTAAAGATTTGTTGGCTACGCCCACAGGGGGCGTGGCAAATCGATTAAATCTATTTAACTTGGTGGCGGGTGAACTACGAAAAAACATATCTACCACTAATTTAGAGCTACAGTCACCAAATTTGGCAGACAGTGTTCGGATAATCTTCTCTAAAGATCGAGCCCACAAAATACAAAACTTTTATATTAAAAAAAAAAAAAAAAAAAACAATACAAATAAGGACCGTTTACTATTGTGTTAAGCATTGCCCATTAGGTGACACCCGACTGCAACATTCTTACTTACTTCGAATTCGATTTACACAAATCAGTTTTTGTTTTTTGGATTTACAAAGAATTATTGGCCAAACTATGCGGTAATATAGCAAGTTATAATAAGTGTAGTTAATTAAAACAGTGTAAAGTCTAATAGAAAATAAGTGTTTAAGAAAAAAAAGAAGCAAAATAAGCAAATTAAAGCTGCTGCTAATTATATTTACGTTGAACAAACCGAGTGTTAAGTGTATGTATAGGAATGTTTAGCTTGTGGAAAATATAAAAAAATGATTTAAAAAAGTATAAAGTCTGAAATATGCATATGCAATCGCCGGATCGGCTAGTCCATCAATTAAAAAATACAAACAAAAAAACAAAAACAAAAAAAAAAACTGTTGTGCTGAACTTTGCCACAGGTCTTTGTTGCTTTGTTTGCCCGGCTTGTTTACACTAGTCAGCACACAAAGTTATACAATTAAGTATGCACCATGACAAAATGCTAATAAAAAAAAACAAATAAACAAAAATTAAACAAACTAAATTTGATGAATTTTGTAATTTCACAACTTTGTTGCACAGTGTTTGGGCTGGCAGACTTACCTCCTCCATGAGCGAGAACATCTGCTTGATCTTGGCGCCGGTGAAGACCGGCGAGAGCCTGGTGCGAATCTCGCGCCACTCGGGCTGCCGGGCGAAGAAGAGATTGAGGGAGCCCATCTTGTCGTGGCGCACATCGCACTTGGCGAACCGATTCGAGAAGCTGACGAAGTCCTCGACGAGAACGGTGCGCACCAGGCCCAGGTCGCGGATGAGCAGCGCCGGCTGGTGGAACAGATAGATGCCCACGACGGGCTCGTTGCGGAAGCGCTCGTCGAAATAGAAGCGTCGCAGCTGCAGCCCGAACGACTCCTCCAGCTTGAGCACCTTCCGCAGGTTGCCGAGCAGGTGCGTCGGCTGCACGAACTTAACGCGGCGCCGCTGCCAGTAGACGTAGGTGCGCCGGGACCAGATGAACACGGCGGTCAGAATGGTGACGATGCCCAGCAGAATGTTCGTGGAGTAGACCATCGCGGGTGAGCGAGACAGCGTGCCAGAGGGGACGAGAGAGCGAGCGAGCGAGCGAGCGAGAGAGAGAGTGAGAGAGAGCGAGAGCGGAGCGGTGGGTGCGGAAGCGTCGTGAGCTGGTGCTGCGGCTGCTGCTGATGCGCTTTGCTGCAACTGGGTCCGTCGTGGCACGCTTGTGCCAAATACAAATAAATAAATACTTAACAAATTATATCACAATCGAGTTTTGGTCTGCGCGGCGGCCACGACGGCAACGGCAACGGCAATAAAAACAATGCGGCGACAACGTCAACAACAAAAACGGGCAAGAAGCAGCGCCAGCAGCAACAGAAGAGCAGCACACACACACGAGCACTCGCTCGCACGCACACACATGCAAGGGGCGAATGGCGAGAACACAAAACAAAAAAAAAACGCGCTAGTAAGCTCTACAAGCCGACGCAATGAACTGACGTGACGTCGACAATGGCGCTGGGCCAACGCCAACGGGCCCCAAAAACTGAACGTCGGCGTCGGCGTCGCCGCTCCCGATTATCAACAAAAGCAGCGTACAAAGCAAAGCCAGCGATTGACAGGCCACAACAACCGCAACTGGCGTCGCAAACGCCCCCGTCATCGTGATTAACCGCAAAGTGCGGCAGACGCCGAGATCTACTTGCGCTCTCTCCCATCGACAACATAACAACAATAACAACGGCAAGTGAGCGGCGAGAGAGCATCGGCATCGGCATCAGCACATGTGCACCGGCACACTGTCATTGGCCGATCGGACACGCTTGACAATTAGCAAAGGTTAATTTTTACATTTCTTACGCTGCACTTCTACGACAAATTGTGTAAACAAAGATATACAGATACAGACAGGTGGATAAGCACACATTGAGGCAATTGAGAGGCACATCGAAAGAAAAAACCTGTTAAATGTTGTGCATTTGTCCCACTGTGCACGCAAACGGCAACCGCAAATAAAAGTGTATATAAGCGAAACAACGATAGTGACAACAGCGGCAACACCGATAGCAACTGCTCCACGTGACAAAGCTCTTTACGAAAACAAACTGCGCTCCCAAGAACCAAACCACGAACAAAGCGAATAGAGCAGTGAGAGCGGGAGAGGCGCCACAATATCAAAGTTGACACTGGCCAGAGAGACGCGAGAGAGCGAGAGCGAGAGCGCTGTGCCTGGTTTAAAAATAAACGCATGTTCGTTTTAGCTCGCCTGATGTTCTTATTGCTGTTTGCGTTTTGTTTTCGTTTCTACTTCACCGTGTTCCTCTTTAATAACCAACCAGGGCGCACACAATTAAGCAAGCACAACTTTCGCAGCCAGGGCTGCGCTATGATGACAATGACGTGCAACGTTGGGAGGGCGCGCAAATTGAATCTGGGCATTGGCAACCTGCTGAAGCCAACTAAATTCCAACAAATCGCTTACCGCCCTACCAATTGTTCAGCTAAGTGTTGCAGGCGGGCAGACAGACAACGCTTTGTCGAGAGCAGGAAAAAGGAAACTCCATTTACAACAATTGACAGAAATTTGCACTTGTGTGTAAAACTTTCACGTTCACCAGTTGGGCCCATTGTCCAATACACTAACTTGTGTGTGGCCGCACGACTACTATGTGGCTAACTAAATGTAAATAAGGGTATGTGCAAAGTTATTGTAATTAAATATTTGATTTTGTTATTTATATGTGCTCAAGTATATCAAATTGAGCCAATAAATGTTCTGTCGGCCATAAAAAGGGTGTGCCAAATTCGTTACAGGCTTACAAAAAAAAGCAACAAAAAAAAAGCGGAAAAAAAACCTTTTCCTTTATCTTGTTGCCCATTTTGTATAGAGACAACACCCGAAGCAAGTTACAGTTACAAATGTGCAACATTTCCGGTTGCTTCAGTTTGGGATACCAAAATCTGTTGGCCACAGTTACGGGCTGCGAGCGGGTTATGTTGTATGTGGCACTGAAAGGGGGCGGCGTGCGCCTTGCTTTGATTAAATTTCACGCACGACCGCATGACAAGGGGCTGGGGTGGGTGTGCAGTGGGAAGGTCTACGTATCGAAATTGGAATTCGAATTGGGATGTGCCCATGTGCGTGTGTGTGTGTGTGCGTGTGTGTGTGTGTGTGTGTACATACATTTGTATGTACATTTAAGCTGACTGCAGTTCGATTTGCATTTGTCTTCGAGCAAAGTGTTTGCCATTCAGCTCGAGAGTTCACCTTCGCCCCCCATTTCAGCGCACCCTCGCCCCTTACCCTTTACCCCTTGCCCCTCACCCTTAATCCCGAGCGCGACGCGTAGCCGGTGATGTGTCAATAATCGGCGTTGCTTATGCACACAACGGCTCTGCAAACACGCGCGCACTTGTCGTGTCGACAGGGGGAGGGCGGGGGTGGGGTAGCATCCCCCGCTGTCCGACGAGGCATGGCATCAAATTCGGTTGAGCCCAGTTCAGCTCGGCTCAGCTCAGCTCTCGGGTGCACAAATCAAAGCCGTCTCAATAAACAAACAACGTGCGCATTTCATGCCCAGCCGACAACCAAACCAAACCACCAAAAACCCACCCAACACACCCACCTAGCCGCCCACAGACAGACATTTGCCTGCGTCTTGTGCCATTTAGTTTTGGCTGCGACTTTGTTTTGATTCCATTTATGCTGTTGACACTAGAAATCTTTTAATTATTGTCACGCATTGTGCTCGCACCCGGAACACGCATCCAAAGCAAATACGGACTGGAACTGCTCCTTGCGCCTTGCTCCTGCTCCTGCTCGAGCAAATCCTTGCCTCGCAGTGCAGTAGTTTTTCCAGCGCTGTTGACATTCTGGTTGCCTTGTGGGAGCTGCGTCAGGTGGCAACACTTACATAGACGCCCCTGCGCCTTCTAAGTGCTTTCCTAGTTCCACATCGCACACACTACATCCTGATTATGTTGACGAGCTCCGGTTGCCCTGGGGGTGGCTGGCGGTGCAAGTAGTTACATTAATTTGTGCGCTTGCGGGATCAGACAGCGTTTGCCCTGGGATAATATAACACTCATCTGTCGGATTTGCACACTGGATTATAGAAACACACAAATAAAAATAAAATTGAAAAGGACATAAACTTTCTTAGATAGTTGTAATTAAAGTTTACTTTTGAATATAACATGAGATACTTTTAAATATAACATAGGGATGTGCATAGATATATTCAATTAATAATTTCTGTCTAAGTTTTAATTTAAGTATAAATCTTTTTTTTATAATTTTAGGGATTTTAAATCCATTTCTCATTTTATTTCATTTTGTTTATGGTTTTTGCCATAGATTAGTTCTGCTTTTAAGATATGTAAGTATATGCATTTAAAAAATCTAATTTTTTTGGTTTTTAAAAAAAGAAACATTTTTGACATGTTTTTTTTCTTCAAAATTTATTTTATTTTTTAGTAAAATTCATGATAAAATTAAAAAATGTTTAGTTTTTGGATCCATAGCTTTCAAACAAACATAACTTTGCCAAAACTGAACCGATTTTCATATTTGGTGGCATTTTGGTCATGATTTGGCCGGTAGATTGATTCTGCATTTAAAACTAATGAAGTTTTGAAAATAATTTCCATTTTCCATATTTTGGTTACTAATTTTCCAAAAAAAAACAAATTTTTTTTTAACATTTTAGCTAAAGACTTTGTTGTTATTGATTGATTAAACATTAAGAAAGTTTTTATTTCAAACGATTTAGAATTAGGTTCGGACTGCTCTAAACATTTGGCAGTTTACTGGGCAGTTTATACGAATACTTAATCTTAAAAGAAGATAGCCGATCTTGTGTTGTTTTCTGATTACCAATTATGATGCCATTTTATAAAGGAATTTCCGTCCAAATATGTGAACATTTCCTTACATGTGCTGGGTATTCTTGTGCACCTGCATTCCCTGGCCCTGCATCCTTGCACACATGAGTGCCGGTAGTCCTGTCCAGTCCAGTCCAGTCCAGTCCAGTAATCTTGCCAAAATCCAAGCGGCCAACAATAGAAATGCCAACACACATGTTGGCCCTGTCCAAGACTGGTGTGTGTGTGCGTGTGTGCTTCAATTTAGATTGAGATGGAGATGGAGATGAAGATGAAGATATTCCCGGTGCCTTTGATTGTCGATGTCGGTGCGTGCAGATAAAGTGCGCAAAATAGCTGCGTAATTTGACGTTAATGTTACGCTAATAATAATCTGTCAGCTCGCATTAGCCATGGCCCATGGCCCACGGCAAGGCAAACACACACATGGCAGATTGTAAAGATTTTGGCGTACCTAAACAGACCCAGATACAAACCCCGATTTCAGTCCAGACAGCTGATCCTTATCGAATGCGCATGTGTGTGTATATATACATAAGTGTGTGTGCGTGTGTGTGTGTGTAGCTGTGATTGCTATCAAAATGCGAATGAGTTTGCGAATGCAGTTCGTAATGTGCTTAGTCCTGTGAGGCGACGTAACGACCTTACGTGGATGCCGCTGCTACCGTTGATCTTCCGTCGTCCGTTCTCCGTTGTCCTTGGCAGTGTCCTGGGTCCGATACTGTTTCATTGTTGTGCTTGCCATTTTGACGGGTTTCGATTACGCTCGCAGTTTGTTTTCCTCGCTGTTGTTGTCTTTAGATGTGTGTTCAGTTCCTTTGTGCGCATTATTGGAGATGCTCCGTCATGTGTGTAATCCACTCTGCTCGTTGCTCGAAGTTAAATGATGCGCGCCTAAGTTGTGCAATTTCCAAAGGGAGACCAAAGAGGCCGAGACTGAGGCCGAGGCCCAGTTACCGTTTTCCTTATTAATTCTCTTTTTTATTTTCTTTTTTTTTGGACACGCCTCGCCGGCTGATGAAAGCAAATTGCATGAACAAATAGAGCCCAATGGGCAGAGCGGCGAAATGCATTGCAATTAATGGCTGTAACTGTGAGTATGTCAAAGCAGTCCCACTGGAGCAGCACCACCTCCTCCACCACCACCACCACCACCGTCAACCATCTCAAATTGCTCCTCTCTGGGGAGTTGAGTCTCGGCAAATGTATGTAAATCGCATTTAAGCCTGGCTACCAGTCTGGTCATAAAGTCAAAGTCCAACAAATGCAAAGTCAAAACGCAGCAAAAGTGTTTTTTTTTTCGGAAAAAAAAAAGAGTATAAAAATTCACAACGAAGTCCTGGCATCTAATGTATCTCAGAACTGGGTAATTTTACCTTCTAGGAAATGGCGAAAAATTGACAAACAACTGAAACAAACCAAATAGAATAAAGCGGCATCGATAGAAGCAGACAGACAGAAGGAGATCTTTGCGCTGCTCTGAAAACCTAGAAATCTAAATAGCTCTGTTCACATTTCAGGGAAAGAGTTGGGCAAAAAAAAAAGCGAGCGACAAAAAATACGCATAAAGAAGTTATCCCGGCATAAAATGCATTTCCGAGTATTAACGGTAGGTAGGGCCGCGCATTAACCCGTTACTGCCGCACAATTGTTGCAAATTGTTGTTGTTAATGTGCGCTGTGCAGCGCTTCGAAGGGGTTAAAAAATGCGCCCTTTTTTAACGCTCGTAAAACAATAAAGCCATAAACCTCGGAGCGACATAAATTAGAAGATGTGGAACAGTCGCCCGAAGGACGACGCACCATGCCAGGACGAAGGGTTAAAAAGTGCACGACTTACTTTTTATTGCTATTTTTTTTTGTTTTTTTTTTTGTAATTTTTTTATGTGATTCTAGTTGTAATCGCCAGCAGTGGGTTTTGGTAATTGTTTTTGTTGTTGGGTTTACAACTTGGTCAGCGAGTGGGTTAAGCAATGCTAATTCGGCAAATCTTTCGCGGAATTCAATGCAGCTACGCGGAACTTGTAAAAAGTGCAACCCGTTGGGTAAATGGAAGAGTGATCTTCGAGATGACTTCTTTTTTTTTGTTTGTTTTTCTTATTTTTTTGTTTTTTTTTTTGGTTTTGGTTTTCGTCCAGTTTTTGAGCGTTTTGACTGCTGCGGCAGAAAAATCAACTTCTATATGGCTGCTTAACATAAAGGCGCAATTAACGTTAACCCCTTTGTGGCCCTAGCTGCCGCCTTTGAGTTGGCCAATAAAACTGTCGTATAAGTTAGAAATTTCGTTGCGCCTACGAACAATAGAAATTATACATTTTAATTAACCCGGAGACCGAGGTCCGATCAAAATTGATGTCTTAACCTGCTGCCGTCGCCTCTTGCTCTTCTTCTTCGTCATTTTCTCACCGAGCGGCCGGCGTTCACTTATTATTTTTCTGAAACATATTTTTATTTTTTATCTTTTTTTCAATTAATTTTGTTCTCAGGGCTCAGGGCGTCGTGAGTTTGTGCAACCGTCGCCATGTGTTGCATTCGAGAAGCCGCTCAACATTTTTATGAGCCTTAACAAATTTGTACAAATTGCCGCATGTTGTTGTTGCTATAATTATCTATTAGCTGCTTGTCTGTCGGCCAGCCTCGGGAACTTCTCCAGCGCGGTCCACGTTGATATGGGAACAATCCGAGACCTTAGCAAGTGGAAATGTGTTTTCAAAGTGTTAGGTGCTGCAAATTTGAAATACGACCAAAAAACTTTAAAAAAAACCTTCGCTATGATAAGCATAAAAGTCTTACAAGAAATTCATTTTTGAAAATAGCAAAAATAGTATTTTATTAAAAATAATAATATTAATAATATTTTTTAACCGTGCGATATTCTCAGCTGACCAATAAATATCAAGAAAGAAAAGTTATTTTCATGGTGACAAATTTTAAAAATCCTTAAATAAAAGTTTAGTTTTTAAATGGAAATACAAAAAAAATAAACAAAAAAAATTTGTTCTTACCAAGTCTGATTTTTTGACTCAAGAGATGTTGTATGTTAAAGTAGCCCGATAATAAGATTTTTTTTTTTTTTTTTGTTAGGATATCTTGAAATAAAACTAAGTTTTGCTTATTCAAGTTTATTTATTTTTATTTTATGGGAACTTTTATGCGAGTTTCTTTCAGCCCGATAATAAGTTCTTTTTTTTTTTTTGTTAGGATATCTTAAAATATAATAAAGTTTTGCTTACTCAAACTTACTTTATTTATTTTATGGGAACTCCTAAGGGAGTTTCTATCTTTTTTTGTTGGGATATTTTGAAATACAAAATTTTTAAAATTTTATAACTTTTAAACGAGATGAGATATCGATCAAAATGAAACGCCGAAACGTTGATTAATGCTTAAACTTAAGCACTGTATACTATCTTAATATGAAATATGTGTACTTTGAACTACTGGGAGTTGAAGTCCATGTTCGATGTTGTTCCTCTCGATGGGCTAAGTCAAAGACTTGAATTAAGCACATCTATAAACACATCTATGCAGATATGCCTGCTTATACTACATATGTGAGTTTGTGGCAGTGTGTGCCCATTAAATAGAGCTGGCAAACATTCCGGGCTGGCAGTCGGCAGACCCAGTGGTAGTCGATGAGCTGCCGTATTTGGGAAGCGTGTGGCCGGGGAGGTGGCTCAATCAACATGTCGTGGCCGTGTCCAAACCGAACAAAGCCGACTGGCCAACATTTGGCCACAAGTGCAAGCCCGCAAAACTGCAGTTGTGCCGACGAAAAGTGCAACGGGTCTAGGACCTAGCCGGGTCCCCTAAGACCCAAATTGAAAATCGAAACTCGTGTAGCAGACGAAAGCAGGCAGCAGCAGGAGTTGGCCACAATGTTTGCCTTAACTAAGACTAGCTGCGGAGTCGGAGTCGGAGTCGAAGTGGGAGTTGGAGACGCGTCCAAGCCTGATTAATGGCCGTACTGTCGTGACCTTGTGCTGGCCAACTGGCATTTACAAACGTGTAATAAACTTGGCCCTGGGGGCATTTCGGCTGCATATTCGCCGGCTTAATTAAGCCGTTGCACGTTAATGCAGCCGCCACTGAGAAGCCAATATTTTTGTTTGTTAATGAAATCAATTTCGTATCATAAATTTTAAAATGCCTCCACCGATGGCTGCCGACCCAAACCAAGCGCAGGCCAGGCCGGGCCAGGCCAGGCCGGGCCGGCAGCTCTTGCCACCCATTTGCCATTGAATCGGGCGCCCGCTTCGTGGTTATGTCAGCAGCAGCGCTTTGGTCGTCGCCCGGGTGCCACATATTAATTCCAGTTTCGCACTCTCGCAGCAGCGCCAGGACATGGACATGCCGTAAATAGTTGTTCACCTCCTTGCACAGCGCCAACATAGCCCTGGCAGCCGGGCAGCCGGGCCACCGGGCCCACCCCCGCCCACTTGGCACTCATGACTCCCGCTGGCGCTGCTTTTGCATTTATTAATAATTATAATGTCTGCGCTTGTCGTACACGGCGGCCATGCAGTCGACACCTTTGCCATGCCCAACGCCAGCGCCAGCGCCATCGACATCGCCCCGCCGCCATTGTCCTAGATTGGGCCTGGACTTGGGCTTGGGCTTGGGTCGCGTCCGGAGTTGGACGCTTTCGGGTTGGGCTGCAACATGGCATTCATAAATCGCAGCTCATTTCGGCGTGGCCACGGAATGCACACGCATAATTATTTCAACATGCAGTTTGCACTCGCCTCCGCCGGGCGCCCAGGACGTGGCCCAGCACCGGGGGCGGGGGCGGGGGCGGGGGCGTCGACGTGGGCGTGTACGAATCCGTTGAAAATGGCGCAGAATGTGAGCCAACATTGCGGGCGTGGAATGCCTCTAGAGGCGAATCAGCCAATGCTCCTCTCTGCGGCTAGATGCTTTCACACAGCTCATTTGCAGTTCATACTCAAATATGTATTTTCACATTATAAATATTGATTGTTCATATCAAAGGTGGTGTCCAGTGGTTGCATTTGCATTCATTTGGACTAAAACCTGATCAAGAATATATATCAATATATATCTGTACAAATATCTCTAATGTACATATATATTATGTGGTCTGGTATTTGATTCGAACCAATGCGTTTTCCGCATCAATATACCCAGCTTTTGGTTCGAGTCTGTTTATATCAATTTAAATGGAAAATATTCTATTTACTTTTTATTTATTTTATTTATTTCTGATTGTGATGTAGAATATAATATTAATAGTATATTGATACTTGGTGCTGAAATTTTCCGTTGCAGTGAAATTGAACAAAACCACTTTAAAAGAAACGATGGTTCAGTTCGGGCTTGTCTTTATGCATATGAATATATATATATATAATAATATATATATTTACATTTATGCGCTAAACATTTTTGATTGTGCTTATGCTTAAATCCAACTTCGATTAAAAGTTCGAAAACTTTCCTTCCTACGATTCTTCACCAACAAAGCTAAATCTGCGCTTAAATCGGCTGTGAATTACAAGCTTGACTCCCATTGCGATGGGTCGCAACTGCAACTCTGTTTGTTAGTGCACAGAATTAAAGTTTACAAATTGTTTAGGAATTTAACTGCCACTTTATTGCTTTATTCTTGTTGTAGGTACTTCTGAGTGAGAATTGCGAATAGCGGCCCATCAACGCTTGGGGTTAACCAGATTTCCCATTTGAATGCAAATGCCGAGGCCACTATTGACTAGTCTAATAAAAGTTTGCCATGGAGTAAACGGCAGCTTTACACACACACACACACACACACACACACACACACACACAAACACACACACACACACACACACACATTTTATTTTGAATTGTTAAGTTGCCATTGGATATGTCTCGCTCCATCTTTTCTTACACACACACACACACACACACACATACACACACTCAGTTTGCAGTTAGCTGTCTGCCTCTGTGTGTGCGTTGTATGTTGCCAATTAGGGGACGCCCGGCGCCCAATGCCCGATTTATACCGTTACAGAGTAACCAATTCACCATGGTTGCGCAATAACTGCAAATTTAATTTTGCAATTTCGCGCCTTTCGCCCGCCCCGCTGCTCCGCTGCCCCTCGTGCTCGTTTTTTATGCCCTGTCGCACCACCCCGTGCAACGTCCAACGCTTTCCCAGGCGCACATAAAATCTTTCACACACACACATACACACACACACACCTAATCTCAGTCTGTGTGTGTGCGCGCTATAAATTTGCGAATAAATTGGCAAACTGCTCCAAGGCCGTGAAAGCCTCAGAAGCATTGCAAAATTAGCGGCAAGTTCATCGAGAGGTTGGGGCAACAGCTATTTTTCTGCCGCCATTGGGATTCGCAATTCGTTGGCGTATTTTGGAAATTTTGAATTTTTCTTTCCTTTGCGGCAGCTTTGCAAATTGAGATTTACCACATTTCTTATACAAGACGTGTTTAATCACAAGGAAGAATGTTTTTACATTATATATACTATATATGTGCATCGATGAATTGTTATTATAATGAAATAGTTATTTTCCAATTTTAGAGTTAATATACCACAAAAATGTCAATGAAAAAGATTAGGTTAAACTTGGGCTTACCAATAGTCTCCGGGTTTTTCCATGTTTGGTTTCGAAATTAAATGTTTAAGCAACAGACGATGGTTAAAGATTGTTTTAAAGTAAATAAAAAAAATTGCCTATTTGTCTCAGATAATCAATATCTGAAGCTTTTAAATTTAGAACTTATGATCATAAAGATCCTGGAAAGTTATCAGTAAACAAAAGAAATGCGAGCTTCAATTTTAAAGCATATTAGGCATTAAATTGTCTTGTGCTTTTCTAGATATTTCTAGATATTTGAATAATTATAAATAGATTTACAACGTTCTGGAATTAGGACAGAAAATATTTGATAGCAGTAATTTTTCATGGACTTCATGAAGTAAATGTAATTCTGCTAGTTAAAAAAATACAAATCAAATTTTGTAATTCATAAATATGCATAAAATAAATTAGGCAATTTATTTTCAAGTATGTAAAATTATAAAATAATAAATTGCAGTTGAACATTTTAATTTTAAATAATTAGGGCACGTAACTTATATTATTGCTTGCTTAAAAATAAATAAATCAACAAAGTATTCTCGATAGTTAAAACAACGTTCTCATTATGGAGCGACCACTGTAGCAATGACAAGCGTCTGTTATGGTTCCCCAAATACCGTCAACTTTGGCCGACAAGCTGTGAATTTAATGTAGGAATTCGGCAGAAACTGAAACTGAAACAGAACCAGAACCAGAAACTGAACCAGAAACAGAGACCGTATCTTTATCGAAGCTCTCGCACAAAGTGAATCGCTAATATTGCCACCAAAAAGCAATTGTGGAGAGGAGAAATCCATTTCAGGTTATCCGCGAATTTCAATCAGCTCCGCGACGCTTAACAAATGTTGCTGTTGCTGATGGTAAATATAAATGGTTGCTGCTTTTTAAAGGGGCGATAGAGGGGGAGGGGGGGGGGTGTGGAGGGAGTTTGGTGTGTGCTCATAAAAATAAATAAACACAAAGGGCATACGTGATATGCAGAAGAAGACAAGAGCACGCTGCTTGGGGAGAGGGGGGGAGGCGTGGACGGGCAGTGGGTGTGGGCTCAGTGGCCCTGTTACTGGGACAACAACAACCGAAAATAACAACAACAACAGCGAGTGCCACGTGCGGCATTTAAAGACGCGACACGTTGAGGAGGCAAGAACGAATTTATACTCAAAAATTGCCATAGGAAATCCACTTAGGCTCGTTTGACAAAACTACTCGTCAAGAGGTGCACTGAGCTGTGGGGTTCGCACGACGTTGGAGGAGCGTGGCAGAGAGCTGGAAAAGGGATCGTGTTGTGACACAGCTGGCGCGCGTGAGCAGGCAAAGATTTATGGCATCTTTTACGTGGCAGCTCAACTCTTTGGGGCTGCAAAGAGTAACGGCAAGAAAATCTCATCAAATTTATTTAAATGCACATAAATCTTGCCAGCAGCTGCACAGACACTGGCACACATATAGATAGATAGATAGAGATAAAGATACAACAGATGCATGTATCTAGTTAGCATCGAGTCTTGGCCAAAACTCTGCAATGCGCTTAAGCGCATTGTAAACAATTATATTATGAGGCCTGCCAACTAACCATTAAAAACTTTAACCATTGGCGCCACTTTCTGATAATAAACAATGTGCAGATAGCGTGTATCTGTTGGATACACTATATGTATTTGTATCTGTTGGATACAACACAACAGCATCGTCATGTGTTGAATGTTTTGGCATTCGGCTTGTTTATGCATTCGCTGGCGTGAGAAATATTCGCTCGTGGCCACGCCTTCGACCAGCGGCCATAAAAGCTGCGCCATAAACAAAATCAAACACAACAAGAACAACAAACACACACACACACACGCACACATTGACAGCAAATGTAAAATGTTCAAACAAATCGCCAAAAGCAAAATATTTGGTTTTCTGGTCATACTGAAAAGAGCGAGGCGCCAACGCTTCGAGGATTGGATTGGATTGGGTTGGATTGGATTGATAGGCTACGTTACGGTACGTGGCGAGTACGCATAGACCCGAGTCTCAATATCCAGAATTCAGACACAACGGTACCAGGTCCCCTTGAACATTTTTATTGAAACATTTTTATGGCGCTGCGTTTTAATAGCCAGTAAAACATCAGCAGAAAAACGAAAACAAAACAAAAACACGAAAGTGAAAATGAACATTGAAAAACGAAAAATAGAACGAAAAAAAAAACAATGAAAAGTCAAATGTGTTCAAATCATCTAATTGGAATAAATATACAAAAAGTCATAATTCGATTACAAATTGCACACAAAATAATCGTAAATATTAGGCATATGGGGATATGTGTATTTAAGGTAGCTGTATTTAAATCGGGTTTACTGTTTAAGTAATTAGTTAGTGTAATTGGAAATTTTTTGAATTTAAAAATGTAGTTGAGTCCAAATATTTACTGATTTTATGTATAATATTTAAAATACTTGATTTTATTTCGGCTAAATAGATTGCAAGTATATAGTTTATATACAGCTTTATATGCAGCTCTTATGAATTTTTTTTTAAATTTGAAAATTATTGACTAGAATCCACAGGAACATAAATAATGTTTTATTAATAAATTGTTCTAAGCATAGCAGTGTTTTATAATTGGTTTAATTTGTAAATAAATTTTTATAATTTATAACAAACCATGTGTTTTTTTAAAGCCGAAATATAATTATTATGCGTAACTTAAGTTTAATGTATTTCAATATGTGTTATATAAAAACTGAATTAATTGTTTAAAAAAGTTGCTAACAAGCTAATAGAGTTTTTTGTGAATTACTATATTTACATTAGAATAGTTTTTGAGGTACTTAAGAGCTTTGGTAATTTTCGGACAGTAAGTAATTAATGTAGTCCATTAAAAAATGCAATCTCAAACTTTTATAGAAATATTTGCTTCAAACAAGTTTACCTCTGATATTTTATTCATTATTGTCAAGTTGTAACAGATCCAGATCGAAAAGTTTGTGCGTGGGGAAAACGTAACTTTAAAATTCGCTATTTCCATGTTGGCATCTCTTCTGATTTGTGGGGTAACATGGCAATGGGTTGTACTTATTTCGGCGATTATTTGGCTGCGTTTAAAGCGTCGCCATCTGAGTGACACAGCTGTGATACTTGCCACCCCCAGCAAAGCGGGAGAGGAAACAACACGGAACCGCGTGCTTGGGGCTGCCACAATCGCAGGCAGTGGCAGTGGCAGTGGCAGTGGCAGAGGTCGAGCACGGGCACCCTTTTATATGGCAATGAGGCTTCAGAGGCACATCAAAAGTATCTTGGGATGTGCTCGGGCTAAAAGTTTGCGAATTGAATTTGCCACACGACTATGCCACACGCGGCTCACCAAATTTCGCACAATTTTGCGTGCGAAGCGGCCGTGTAATGATGCCATGTGCCATGGGCGGCAAGCGGCGACAGCAGCGCAACGTGGGCGTCATCAAAAGAGGGGGTGTGGGCTTGGCTTGGGGGTTATGGCAGTCAGCAGGGGGCGTGGCAGTGTCAAAGCATGTCAAAGTGCCGCATACAAGGCACTTGTGGAGGGGCGGAGGGAGGGGGGAGGAGGGGGTCGCAATGTGTGCGGCGCCTTTGCAATGAGCCCAATAAAGTCAACATGAGGTCGGCACGCAGAGAGATGAGCGCTCGCAAGGAAGTGGAAGGCGGCGCAGAACGAGCGGAAGGAGGCAAAGGACTAGCGACCAGGCACGCCGCGACACACGCACTCCCGCCAAGGGGGCAGACAATGAGGCAAGCGGCAAACGTCGAGCGGTACGCCCTTAACCAGCAGGCAAACTTTGCAAGCTCCCCTGCCCACACACACACACACACGCACACACGCACACACGCAATTCAATTCAACTATTACAGAGTCCATTGTGTGCGCCTGATTTTTGATTATCGTGCGCCAGGCACAAGAGTCACGTCATGGCCCTTCGGGCTGTGGCTTAATCGAAGATGCCGCCATACAGCACACAGAAGCTAAGACAGTGGTGTGCGTGGGTGTGTGCGTGTGTGTGTGTGTGTGTGTGTGGCATCATCAAAGTCAATTGTGTGGAAAACTGGCAAGCAGAAAGCGCGTAAAACATATTACGCAGATTGTATTGATTTCTTATTATTTTGTCGCGACACGAAGCGTCGCTGCCGTTTGATGCTTAGATTTATGGGGCAAGTGTATTGCCACGGATTCGGCGGCAGCTCGATGAGCACTCGAATGTGTGCGGCCTTACGAGCGGATTGTAGATGTGGTTGCGGCTTGTGCCACATCCCCCCACATTTCTGGTAAGTGGCTCCTCAGGCCCCGCTCTGTGCTGCCAGCGGATTGCTCAGCACTGTGGCATGAATCCACTTAGCATTAGCGGCAGATAAACGAGCTACACACAGCCCGCAGCCTAAGAGCAACATATATATATTTGCTCATAGATCTATAATGGACAGAATGGCAAAAGTCCTTGTCAGATTGAAAGCATCGATTTTCATAATTTGTTGATCATTTTTTTTTATATTTATCTCAGTTTTGTCTGTTAAGTTTAAAAAAATGCGGACAAACGAACGGACTTACATTGCTTATTTTTCATTAACTTATTTGGTATTTATTTACTTAATTTTTTTTATTACTCTTTATGCATTATTAACTAAAATTGCACAGAATAAACAAAATTTGTTTGAAAATATTGTTGAAAATAAAGATGTTAGCTATTGAACAATTTCTGAAGAACATGTAAATAATTTTTATTCAAATCAAATGGAATGTTTTATGCTAAAATCACTCTAATCGACTTTGATTTATTTGTTGTGCTCATTATATAATGTATATGTATTATATTTTAATATAATACAATTTCAATTTAGAAAAAAATAGTTCCAAACTCTAAAATTCATACAAATTATTTATGCTAAGTTGTCCTTTTCTTATATTCGCGTTACGATTAATGTTTTCAGAAATTCAAATAGGATTAGAAGTTTCTTTTTAAGTAGTTGTTCCGCTCCCGCCCCATCTCAGTTGTCTAGACACATGCCAAAAATCAACAACAACAACAAGAACAACAACATCATCAGCAGCAGCAGCAGCAACAACACAAAGAGAATCGAAATGAATACCAAACGAGAAACCAACAAAAATAAAATACAAAAAAAAAACAAAAAACCATTTTGGCCAAAGACGCGCGGTGCGCATTGCAACCCGCAGATTGCCACGGTTCCCATTCCACGTGAGTCCCCCTCCCCTCCCCTCCTTCTCCTCCTCCTGCTGCTGCTGCTGCTGCTCCTGCTCATCATTCTGCGCTTGATGATTTTGTATTTTTGTAACAGCCGCAGCAACAACAACAACAACAACTGCAGCCGCCATTTTGAGTGCTGCTCTTATGTGTGTGTCTGCGTGTGTGCGTGTGTGTTTGTATACAAAGTAGCCAGCGCTCACCCCAAAAAACAAGAAAAAAAAAACGCGCGCCCCGCTTGGTTTTCATTTAGTTATATGTTGTTGTTGTTGTGCGGCTCTTGAAGAGCTCGTCCTAACAAGCATAAACCACCGCGTGGCTCTCATGCTGAGTTCCACATACAAATGTGTGTGCGTGTGTGCGAGTGTGTGTGTGTGTGTGTGCAAGAGGGAGAGGCTGATCAAGAGTGTGAGTGAGTGTGTGGATGGCCGCGCGTTTTTGGTTGGTGACGGCGTGCCACAGATGATCATCATCAACAACAACAGCAACAACAGCAACAACAGCAACAACAGCAACAACAACTGCAACATCAAGAATATCAAGAGCATCGCCAGCCGCCGATGGTGGTGGTGGTGGTGGTGGTGCCGCTGATGCCGCTGCTGCTGCTGGTTGTGATGGTGGTAGCTGCCGCGTGTCATTGTGCGTGTGTGTGAGTGTGTGTGTGCATGTGTCCAGATAGTGCTGATAACACCAGAAAGAGGAAGAGGCTGGCAGGCAGCGCAGACTGTTCATTAATTAAAATAATACACGAATACACAGCTATGGGTGCATATAATCGAGTACTATGTGTGTGCTATATATATATATATATATATATATATATATAATATATATGCATCCCATATCAAGAAATATGCTTGTATAAATTCTAACAGTAAACATGCAATGCAATATTTAAAAATTAGAAAACAAATTGTCAGCCTTGTTAGTGTAAATACATGCTCAAAATATTCTTACAAAATTCGATACTTCTATTATATTTAATATATATAAATATATATATATTTTTCTTATTATTAAAATCTATAAATTTACTATTAGCATTTTTCTTATTTAGTATTATTAAAATATTGTTATATATTCTTGAGTAAAACGCCAAAATTTACACTTATTTTCTGTCTTATCTACGTCAGTATAAATAAACAGGCAAAGACAAAACAGTTAAGAGCCATTTTAACGATATTTAGCCAAGGTATTCGTTTCTTTTTTGTTTGCTTTTAGACTTAAAGACGCACAATGCAGAATTTAATTGACAAATCGTCTATAATAATAGATAAAATTTAGCAAAAATAATTTATTCTACAAATAATTAAAACAGTTTTCACAGAACTTTGAAAATAGCAAAACCAACAAGAAATCCAAATAACTTAAGAGAACTTTAAGATAAAAATCTAAAGAGTATTTAAATAAATAAAAATAATCAAACAAAACAAAAAAATTTAAAATATTATAGAAACTAATAGCATTCAATCAGTTAATCTCGTACGGAATTGATATTGCGAATATAGTATATAATACACTATAGCGAGTACTTTAATTTGTAACAAGGTATGAAAAGTAGTAATACTTTTTAAATTTATAAATATTATTATTATTATTTTAATGCCAAATCACTTCGACAAAAATATTTGAAATAAATCAAACATAGTTTATCTCTTTTAAAGCTTTGATAAAAATTCATAGCTAGATTTTCTCATCACATTCTGATCTTACAAAGAGCTTACAACAAGTACAAGTTGTAATCCAAAATTGAACATAATTGAAAAATTTCAAAATTAGAACTTAGGAATTTTGCAGTGTCAACGGGTTTTTAGCGAATATAACTACAAGTAGATAAACACTGTTTAGACCACTTCAGAATGCTATTAATGGTCATTAATGCGCATTAGGCACCTGGTGAAAGTTGGTTTAGTTCCAGCTCAAGCTCTTCAGCTGTTCAGTAATACGAAATAAAATCGGAGAATTTTGGGGTGTGACCATAAAAGCTGCTGTTTCTGTTGTTGCAACACAGTTTCTGGTGTTCGAATCTACCCGCTGAAGTGCCTGTGCGTGCAGCTCGCCACTTCAGCTGCCTGTCTGTCTGTCTGTCTAGTGCGGCTGCTGCTGTTGTTGTTGTTGCTGCTGTTGGGATTGCTCCCTGAATGCCACTCCTACCCCTTAGAGCACAGCCCCTGTGCACAGCTTGCAGTCGCAATGTCGCATAATCGCAGCAAGGTATCTGAGAGACTTTTAATAAAAGGGCGCGTTTACAAATATTTGCCGTTGCATCCGCTGCAGCCAAAAGGACATTAATTTTTTTCTTTCTATTTTTATTTCCATTTATATTTCTATTTCTATTTCATTTTTTGTTTTTTTTTTTTATATGTATCGGCAACATAATTCTTAGTAGCATTGACGACAAAGGGATAACATTGCATTTGTTGTCAGCCCAAAAACTGTCACAGCTCGCCAAAGGATCACATTTTCATTCAGCAGTTTTCATTGATTCCGAGCGCCCGAAGCCGAGAACGAGGGAACGAGGGACCGAAGGCCGAACCCCTCTAGAACAATGGACGCATTCGAATAGAAGGAAAATGTTGACAAGACACTTTTTCACCAAATGCCTACAATATTTGGCGTTTTGGAAATTTTATAGCGACAACAACAAAAACAACAACGGCAACAACAACGAGCGACCAAAGTCAACAATGTCCTTTCGCGTTAGACGCATTTGCTCTGTATACACGATCAGCCCCCTTTTGTTGTGCAGCGCCCAGTTGAGTTTTGTCAGACAATGCGGAGACGAAGTTGAGATGTCTTCGTGTACGTCTTGCGTATCCTGCGTATCCTGCGCTCATTGTCCTTTGCTTGCGCTGCCGCTTTTGTCACGTCAACGTCGCATTGTCTCCGGCCAAAGTCAATAGATTTTCCAAAGCCGTTAACAGTTTTATCTGCTGCCACTGCCCGGCCCGCTCCTGCTCATGCTCCTGCTCTTCGCCTGCCATAGTTTGATTTACGTAGTTTACGACGACATCAGCCTTTGAGGCTAATGTTTTAATTTACGTCTTTGGCAGCACCGACAGATCAGTCAAGTAGCCAAGTACCTAGTTAAGTTCCTTGACAAAATGTCCATGAATTTTAATAAATGTCAGTTGGCATTTTAGTAAAGGTTGATGAGCTGTTCAAATGCACATTTCCAGCAATTTTAATAAATATATGCTTATATTCATTGTTATCATCGACATTGTTTTGAGTGCAATATTTTAAATACGTTTGCATATTTTATTTATTGCTCTAATGGCGCTTTTGGAATATGTTCTTGTATTTATTTGGCATGTTCACAAAACCAACTGCGTATATCCAAAAAAAAAATCAAAGGCTGCCAAAAACCACCAAATAAACTTTGAAATTTTCTGCGGCAAAATATATATATATATATATATATATATGTATATATATACATATATAACGAAATAAGAATTTATTCTGTGTGCCGAGGATAAAATACCCTTGCTAAAATATATAACGCTGAAGTGATAATAAAATATTTTTAGCTTCTGCAATAATATCATTTTTTCATGAATTTCATGAATATGAAATTACAGTGCAATGTTTTCTTTGTGTATAACATCAGAAGCATTTGCTTGAAAGCGATATTCCCTAAATGAGCATAAAATACCATCTAAGAGATATATGTTTATCTGGCTATTATTTTGTATGCCAAATCATAATATACTTTCCTAAGTCGAAGCATAATTTTAAGAAATTTATTATTCGATTCTATTAAAAATATTTGTATGTATCTTTCTTTTTTTCAAGTATTCATATTATTATGCATTTTAGACTCTGTTTATTATGTTTTAGCTGTCAGAGACATACTCGACGAGAAACTGATAATACCCTCATCTAGTTTCTATAAAAAAGCGTGCAAAAGTTATTAGGTCAAGATTTATGCGTTTCAGAATAAGCGAGTACACACGCTCGCATATTATATATACATATATATATATATATTTATATACACAAATATTGTGTTTGCTTTGTGAATATATACTACTCGTATTTGCTTGTAGCTTTTGTTTATTTTGTTGTTTTTGCCATTGATTTATGCCATGGCCATTTTGCGGGGCGGCTTTTTAAATTGCGGCCGCATTTTGGCGAGCCACAAATATTGAAAAATAATATATATGCATGCTATATAATACTAAATCATGTTAAACTTTGTAGTTGCGATTCAGAACAAGCAGAAATTAATGACTATAGACTATATATATAAGAAATTTATACGATTGCCATAAACATGTATTATTCTATATTTTATTTATATACGTTTTTGAATTATATTAACATATATTATGAATGCTTTTGTATATATTTTTTATTTATCTCTATGTCCTCTAAAAATTATTGAGTAATGATTAAATCTTTCACATCCTTCACATATACCTAAATATTCTTAAATAATCTTAGCCTATTTTATTTAGTATATTCATTATTTTTTGATCTTTACATACTAAAACACACTTGCTCCAGTTTTGGGATTGTTTTTTGTATTGTTTTCTCTATTCCCTGCTTCGATTTTAATTCCGATTCCCACGCCCCATTTGCCAGATCGGTTTTGCACTAAGACAATAGACTTTGATTTGCTTTAAATTGAGTCGACTACCAAATGCCAAATGTTTTGTAAACATTTTTCCAAAAACATGTCAATGGCTGACCCACGGACAGCCCAGCCCATTGTTGACCAGGGTCCTGTTCAGTTGACCAGCCGCTTTGTCTGGCCAGGTTGCCTTTATGTTTTTTTTCCCTTCTTTTTTTGGCGGTGGCGGCTCACATGAAACTGAAATTGACTTGTTACAATTTTGTTGCCGGTGTCTAGGTGTCTGGTCCGCACTGGGGTACTCAGTTTCGCCGGAATCACACCTTGGCCAGAAGCTGTGGCGGGGTCGCAGGTGGAGAAAAGGCAGCTAATTTATTGTGGCGGCAACTCTCTCTGTACTTTCTTTCATTCGGGCGTGCAACAAATTGTGTTGCACAATTGAAAGAAAAGTCAACACATGTTCCACATGGCATTTTAGATTTGTTTTTTTTTTTCCAGTTTTTTCCAATTTTCCGGAATCGACAAAGAGTCATAACAAAAAGTCCTAATGGACTGATCCCTGCCCAAGCGAATTTTGTTTCAATTTATTGTTTACTTCAATTGTAGTCAAGTATTTTATTTATTTTTTGTAGCACAAAACCTAATGTTACATACAATATGAAATTACGATCGCATGATGCTGAATATGCTTTTAATATTTTTAAAACTCCATTATCTCAGCAAACATGTTAAGGATTTTACATATTTAAATGAATCTGAATTAAAATGATTCCCAATGAAAGTGAAACAACAATGAAAAATGAAACGAAAATTCATTCATTCCAATTGTGTAAATAATAATAATTTTTATTTAATTTTAAGTAACTGCTGTAGTTTATTTTAACACAAAAACAAAAAAATTTTTAAAATATAATAGGATACATGATTTTTATTTTTAATTTTAATTTAATTTAATTTTAGCGTTAAGAAAATTATGCAACATTTTTTTTTGTATGTCAATTAAACGGAAGTCCAAGAATGAGTATATTATATTAAATTATTTATTATATTATAACTGTGGAATATCTGTCTATACTCAGCCACATAAGACAAGTTAATATTCGATAGCTTGAAAACTGTAATACGGGCTAAATAAATATTAAAAGGATGATAAATATACAAATCTTGATGAATTCTGTGAAATTGACGTTTCGTGACATTATTTAAATACCTTCAGCAATAAAAATAAATAATAATAAATAAATAAAAAAATAGCAAATAATTATTAAATCAAAATTTGTATTTTCAAAACGTATAATGTTACGTTGTTCATTTAAAGGAAAGGAAAGGCAAGTTTGAATAATACATTAGTACATTCCAAAACAACAACATTTTGACCCACTGTGACCATTTGAATATCTTTTGAACAACTTTTGACAAGTGGTAGCCTCCCCTTTTCCAATTTCTCGTCGTTTCCGTCTATTTTTAGCTGCCTGTCCAGTTGCTCCCAGCACGCAACAGTTTCAAATCCGCTGTCACGGAAAACTGGGCGAGTGTCAAGAAGTTGGCCGAAAGGCTTTAAGCGCCTGCTGATTTATGGGCTTGCTGCCAGGTATTTGTGAAGCTGTATTAATGAGGCGACAGCCACCCACCACCCACCACCCACCATCCGGCACCCGATACCCGTTAACCGCCACCCGCCAGTTGTCACTTAGCATAAAGAAACAATTAAAAAATTGCCGAAAAGCCAAAATGCTTTTGGGGGTAGCCGCATGCATAGCAGCCAGATAGAGCGACAGATGGAGACAGAACGCAAGAGAGCGAGAGAGAGAGAGAGAGCGCCAGAGAAAGAAGGCATGAGCTGAAGTTGTTGGGAATTAAGTGCACCCGATGGTGGCATTTGGCAGGCGCAAAAGCGCGAAACTCATTAACTTGTGTCAGGCGCAGAGCTCCCCGAGAAAACGGGCGCAAGTTGATGATGCTTCGGCCCCCCCCAATCAGCCAGAGGAAAGTGCGAAAATTATCATTATCACCAATCCGGCTAAAATAAGTGGTTGGGCGAAAAGCAAGCCGCCCACCATTGTTGCGCTTAATTAACAAGCGGGCTTTGGGTGGTGTATTTGGGGGGACTGGAACGGGAACTGGGCCTGGGACTGGGACCGGGCACTGGGGTTGGAGATTGTTGTAAACGCAAAGTACTAATCATGAAAATTAAAAATAATTAAAACTTTTCTTTCAATTTGAAGGGCCTTCGCCTTCGCCGGCGCCTTTGCCGTTGCCGTTGCCTTTTGTCAAGTGAATTTCCTTGGAGGCCATAAAACGTTGCCGGAAATGTTGATAAAGTGCCCGGGCACAATGGGCTCAACAGGAGTTGGCGAGCAGTGTGGTGGGGCAGATGGAGGGGGAGGGGGGTTATGGTAATGGCCGCCGCGGTTAAATGGCGCTCCAGCGATTTTAATCAGAATTTACGCGCCGCTCTTAAAGGGTTCGCATCGTGAAACGTGCATTCTCGTAAATTATCACAGCAAGTGGATGGGATTGGGATTGGCCGGGGGGTGGGGGGTCAGCTGGCGTGGTGTATGCGTGTGTTTGTTTAGCAACATGTTGTTGCCGGCAGCTAAGCCGCAGGCAGGTTAAGGCGCATTAGTGGCCTAAATGATATGTCCCCGGTTCGGAGTCTCTGTCATCGACGTTGTGTCATCTATGCCGCCAATGCCTGCCGGGCCGGGCCGGGCCGGGCCGGGCCTCATTCATGGGAATCTTTCGTCACAGCTAATCGCATCATAATCGGCTGGGTAATCAATCTGCCTCGGCAACTTGCCGCTTGCAACTTGCCAGCGCTGCATTGCCACAGGTTGTTTGCTGCGGCGACTTTCCCATGAGGATCGCTGCCGTTATCCTGCTGGTGTCAGTGTCCTTTTTGCCGCCGTTATCTGTGCGAAACACAGCTGAGCCGCTTGCGCACGGTTAGCCGCATTGTCCTTTTCTTTGCCGATTCCTTGAGCAGCGCCTGCAAGATGATGCATTATGCACTTCCGACTCCCATCGACTAAGCCGCTTAGCCAAGTGTCCTGTCCTGATCCCGCTGCTGCTGACTGCTGACTGCTGACTGCTGGCTCCTGTCGCCTGTCTCCTGCTGGCCCGGCTATTGTCTCGGGCTCCATTTAAGTTTGATATTCGTTTTGTTGCTTTTCTTTTTTTTCTTTTTTCTCTTTTTTGTGTTGGTTTAATGCATTTTAGCAAATGCGCTTGACAGCTGAGGCCGGCTCAATGTCAGCATTCAATCATTTTTGACTAGTTTCGCTCCTTTTGGCCCTCAAGCAGCTGACGACTCCGACTCCGACTCCCTCTCTCTCTCTCTTCACGCTCTCTCTCCACTCTCCACTCATTCTCTCTCTCTCTCTCTGTTTCTCTTCCGCTAGCCGTTAACCACTCTCTGACCGCTTTGGAAGCAGCTAATTATGTAATTATGTTGTCACAGTATTCGCCGTTTTTGGTCGCGCCACCGCGTCAAGCTGCTAAACGTCGCTGGCTGCCACTTCCACGCCGGCTAATCAATTTTATGTTCCATGTTTTGTTGCTTTCTCGCCTGGCGGCCCCGTTGCGGTTGACCAACTCGCTGGCCATTCGCCTGGAACTTGGACGGCATCTTGACGGGCCGCGCCGTCTTGAGAGTCGCGCAGCGGGGCATGCAACCGGCCCTGCATAGCGCACCCTAATGCCCAATAATGGGGCGTGGCCAGCAGCGCAGAGCTGCCAACAGCTGCCGCGCTTTATTGCTTTACAAAGGTAACTCAGTTTTTGACACTACGCCTCGAGTGGTCGCTTCACGTGTCCGGTGTAAGCCTGGTCTAAACTCCCGGGCCTTGCTAATACACAAAATACTCTCTGTAACTTCAATGATGAGACATGTTTTCTGCGCTTGCTGCCAATTGGCTTGTCAAATTTTCATTTCATTTCGATTGGCTCTGCATTTCAAATATTCGCATTTTGAAAAATCGATTTTTTTTTTTTGGAGAAAAAGCGAAAATTCATTACTGTAAACTTTTATTTTTCAAAATTTTGAATCTTGAAATTTTATTTTTATTTACATAAGTATTAAATGACATCTAAAAACTGATTCTGAGGTATTTCATATTTCGTTCAAAACTGTTGCAAATATAAATTTAGAAAATTTTATATGTCAAATTTTCAAATACCAAACTTTAAACTAGCATAGCACATCCAAAACTGATCTGATTTTCATGTTTGAAAAAATGTTGTTCGTGGTTTTTGCCCTAGATTAGTTTGCATTCAAAATTTGTGCATTCTGAAAAATCCAATAATTTTGGATTGTTTTTGAGAAAAAAGCTTGTACACCCTGACTCATTTTTTGAAAAAAAAATGTTTTCTTTTTTAATTTTAATAATCTCTATCTAGCCTCTATAGTTTCCGAAATGAACGCGTTCGTCGCGTTGATTTGTTGTTTTTAACACAAATTATTTGAATCAATTTTAATGCTTGAAATATAGAACGAGTATAAGAAGATGCCTAAACCAACTGTGTACATTTTGAATATTTCCATCATCAAAGTTTTATTTAATAATAAAACATAACCTCTTACACATAACTGATAAATAAAATTCACAATTGGATTTATAACAGCGCTTTATGCCTGTTAGAATATTGTATAATATAGGCATAGCATTATCTTTTTAAAACAACCAAATAATATATATTCCTGTATATATAAAAGAGGAATAATATTATAGAGTTACCCGACCCATTATTTAATTTCGTGCGCCTTGCTTAAAGCGCCGCAATTATTGGATTCATCTGAGCGTCGCTCATCAATATGGTAAAGTACCTAAGTTTGTGTTTATGTTTCTTGCGCAGTTGTTTTTGCTGTTGTTGCTGTTGCTGTTGTTGTTGTTGTTGTTGCAGAGTTAACTGTTGCCCTTTGTTTGGCTACATGTTGCGATTCGCTGCCGCTGCTGCTGTTGTTGCTGCATTTTGACATTTTGACGAAGAGGAAATGTCACGTCACGTCGTGTTTTGCCGCACACCTCCAATTTCCGGTTGAGTGAGCTGCCGCCGTTGCCGTCACGTTGCCAGACGTCCACCGTTGCGTGGGTGAGCCGAGCCGTAAGCCCAACTCTAGCTCTAACTCCAGCTCTAACTCCAGCGCTAGCCCCAGCTCCACCTCCACCTCCACCTCCAACTGCAACTGCAACTGCAACTGCAGTTGCCCCAGAGCCCGTTGCACATTGCAATCAAAAATTGCACGCACAAAACTGAAACTCGTGTGCCTCCCCTACCCGCACCCCGCACCTTCTCGTGCCCGGCCTCTGGGTAGGTTGGTCGATTGGTTAGCATTTCTGGTCGTTTTGTGGATGCATAGCGACAGACGCATGAACACCACGCTTTGCGGTCTGGCCCGTTGTCTGCTTGGGGCCGTTCTCTGTGCGTTTTCTGGACGCCAGTTCAAGCTGAAATTCCGGCATTCGAAATGCATGTAACAGCATTCAGCAGCCAACTCTTTGGTGGCAGGTGTTCTAACAAGCCAAGAAAAAAAGCCACGAGCTCTATTCAATTTCTAAATTTAATTATTGAATATATATTTTTGTATTTCTTTTTTTAAACTTTTTCTTTATAATTACAGCTTAAATGGTTAGAGTTTGCTTTCGTGGCCCCCAACTTTAAGAAGTTTTTGCTTCGTGCCGCAATGTGGCGCCATCTGGTGCGCCACACTTGCAACACAGTCTTAACTGTTTTTTATGCAGCTGCCAATTAAGCATCAAGTTCATGCCAAAGGCATTATTCAAAACGAACTCAACAATTTTAAATATATATATATGTCTTTTATTTATTCATTTGTGGTATTTTTCAAAAATGTTTTGAGCCCATGTTTTTCGATTTAAAAGTTGTTCAAGCTTGCGCGCATAAAAAACGCGCCCTCAGATTGCTGGCAGCGCCATCTGGCGGCAGTTGCTGTCAAGCACAAGCATTTTTATTTAAAATGGCGAAAGCTTTGGCGCCATGGCGCTCGCCGCCGCTTGGCTTAAAAAGCGAAAGGGTTGCGCCGCGTGTTCGGTGTCGCCTTTGTGCGTCGCCCGCTGCTCAAACCGAAAAGTTCTCTGCCCGGCGCCAAGTCGCTGCCTCACAGTCCGCTCAGCTGCTGGGGCCGTGGCCTGTGGGCTGTGGGCGCGCTGGCCGAGAGCTGCCGGCGCTTTTGCTCTGAAAGTTTATGCTGACATATTTGTGCTTAACTCAATTGTTGTTTCTGGCTTTTCGTTTGTTTTTATTTGCAATTATATTTAATACTCTTACAAAACTAAAGAGTACATTGCAATGTCGGCCAAACTTGATGCGTGCCCGCAAATTTGGCAGCTAGTTAACCAATATCCTTCACAGTTCAGCAACATCTATATTTCCTATATTTACAGTTTCCTGCCTGTTTTTAGCTCTTACAGAGTATTGCCCAGTCGTTTGTAGCCAACTGAAATGTTCTACATTTTTTGTTTGTATTTATTTATAATTCGATTGCTTTGCTTATAGTTCCAAATTATTGGAAATTAACTTGATTAATTAAATTGAATAATTATAGCACACTAGCCATCCTGAACGTGGTCGCAACATAATCAAAAAATAAAATAAATAAAAATAAATAAACGCAACTTCGCATATACCAGTTTCGGGAGCAGCTCAGCTTTCTGCTCACTGATCGTGGCGAGTGCCAAATACAAACACAATAACCTACTTAAATGTTCAACGCTTAGAGCGATGTGCATGCCAGTGTGTGCGACATCGTGCAATAAGCTAACTATATACAAGTATATGCGACTGCCTTTACGTGCATATGTGCACACCTGATTTGCTTGGCTAACGCGGTCACATGGCTGCCCATGCCCTCAGGTGAGTTGACATTTGCCACGCCCCCAAATGCCTTTCATCTTTCATGTCTGCCTTGTGGTTGCTGTTTATCCAGCATCGCAAATTCATTCCATCAAACGTGTAGCCCGAAGGGCGGGGTTGAAGTGATGGGGTTGGGCCAGGGTATAACGCAGCCTTATACTCTTTGCCAACCATTTACAGTTGTAGAGAGATATTTTTGATTACCTTTTAGACTCGATTTTTGTAAGTTTGAAAAATGTAAATGTAATATGTATCAATATATAATAGAATTCCAGACAATACTTTAGACTCGATCTAATTATTAGAATTTTGTAGGTTTTAAAAATGATTATAAGTTAGAGTTTAAATATTATTATATAAAATTATAAATATATATACATATATCAGTATTTAACATAAAAAATTGAAGACAATACTTTTAAGAACCTTTTAATTATTCGATTTTTGCATGTTTTCAAAATTACTATAATTTAGTAGTTTTCAAATATTATTATTGTAATTATTAAGAAAGGAGGAATTTATGTAGCTTTATTTATATCAATGTTTACTATAAACTTAAGACAATACATTTAATTACCTTTTAGCCTCGATTTAATTCTATGATATAAACTTATTTTTATTATTATTGTAATTATTAAGAAAGGAGGAAATAAATATCAGACGAAATTATTTTAATCAGATGTAAATATAAATTAACATATAGATATATTTTCTTTTCTGAGACTATTCTATATTTGAATATCCAGGCATCTGGGTTTGTATTCTATTTCAGAGCTCTACTTTTTGATGGGGATGTTTTGGTCAGATTGTTATCGCAACGGCTCCCACTGGCGGGGACGCCCCTGGTTTTGTAGACCGGGCAGAGCTCTAATGAAACTAGCCGTGGCTCGTTAGTGGCGGGGAGCGGGGGGACGGCAAAGTCTTCAGAAAGGCCAATCGTCAGTTGGCCCGTGTTGCAGTCTTTGCTGGTTAAATTTGCAATCGATTTATTTACAACGGCAACAACAACAACGCCAGCAACAACTGCAAGGAAAATGCTCTAGCAACTTTTAAAATGAACATAAACAGGATGCGATGGCTGGTTTGGCGTGGGTGAGGGGGAGGGGGAGGGTAGGGATATGCATAAAGGTTGGTCGCTTTGGCTGTGTTCGTATCTGCATACATGATATATATACGCCAGTGTGTGTGTGTGTGTGTGTGTGTGTGGGTGTACTTATACATGTGTACGCGCTGGCTTGCTCATTAAATAAAAACAGAGACCCTTACAGCGGGATTTAAAAAAGAAGCGAGCGCAGGGATTGGCTTTTTAATGCCACTTGGGTTTTTGCCTTGGCTGCCTGCTGGCGGTTGCTGCAAGGCGCAGACAGTGAGCCACCCAAAAATGAGCCAAAAGCCACCCACTTAGCCACCCCAACCGCCTGTCTCGTCTCTCAATCCACGGAGGTTTTTTGCGCATTTGCGAATTACACGCATTAATTTTCTTTTGTAACCCTTCTTTGTATTTAGCATATGTTGTGTGTGTGCGTGTGTGTGTGTGTGTGTTGTTTGTGTGTGTGTGTACGTGTGTGTGCTCTGATGTCTGTGTGCGGGTGTGTTCGAGACTATTTAATGAATTGTTACACATGTTTCGAACAGCAATAATAGCAACAAAGTGCGCTGCTTTGTCTGCTCATTATGTCGATATTGTTGAGCGCCGTTTTTTTAATTGCAAGACTTTCAAATATGTTGAAAAACAGAAGAAGAAATAACAAAAAATAAACACAAAATGCGGACAAGCTAAAAAATAAATGCTTTTTTATTGCCAGCTAGGGTTGCCCTTGTGTAACCATAGAAGATTTAAGATTTAATTGAGCTAGACCTTGTATGATGCTCATTTCCATATATATATATATATATTTACGTTTATATTTAAGAAATTTTGATTGAAAGAATTTTAAAGATACTTTTGATACATAGTTACAGTTTTCAATGGGTATTGCTTGAAGTACATATGTTGAAATATTATAATGCATTAAAATGAATATTTCAATATTTTAATTAATAGCAAAAGTTTATCGACATATTTAAATAATTTTAACTCATTTACTTTAAAGGAAAAAAATGTTTTTGAAATTAATTTTTCTGAAGTAAATGCGAGCAAATCACCCATTTAAATAATATTTTTAAGCAATTAATAATATTAAAACATACTCAAATATTTAAATATGACAAACTGTATTTTTTAGAGGGAAGAAAATGTTAAATAAAAACTCTATGGGAGCCATCGACATCCTAAGATTTTTGCTTGGAACCTATTTATGTATGACATCAATTTGGTGTATGAATTTAACAATATAAAATTTTAATAATTTTCTCCAAACAACTACGGCTCCGTTTTCAAAGGTATTTTGACAATGTCAGTTCAGACGTTGAGTTTCAGGATAGATCGGTGAAATCAGAAATTAGAAATCAGAAATATAGTATACCATATATTTTCATTATTAGTGAACACGGAATGAAATACTTGCATAAATACTTATTCAAATACTTAGGCAGTCGTTCGGAATTTAGTTGGCCAACTTTATGTGCAGGCAACTTCAAAGGACTCTCGGACGAAGATGCGCTTCCGAAAGGCCGTCTTCTGTACTGAAATTTAAGAATGGACACCATGTGTGGTCGTCTGTTGGACTTGGGATCGAGGGATCGGTCAAGGAGTCGTGTCGTATTTGTTGTTGCAAGCATTTGCACTCAAGTGGCCACTTGAGGCCGCCAAGCTGTCTGGCCGGGCTGGTCATGTCAGCTGACAAATGTCTCGCAGTCGCATATCTGCTTCCGGTCCTTGCAAGTGGCGGTCAACCAACAAACATTGCCGCCCACTTGACCGGGCTGACGGATCCGGCTACTGCGATTGATACGGGTCTCCGCCAGACTCTCTGCCGACATCGGAACTTTGCCTATCGCATTTCAAATGTGACGATGGAGTAGCCTAATGCCAATGGCGATCCTGTCGCATTTAAATTAATTATCTGTTGTTTCTGGCCAGGCGTTCTATATTGTGACCGAGTCTCTGCGACTGCTGATAGATTTCAGCTATGATTTATGAAACTGAAAACTATGGGGAATATAAAAGTGATGAACTGGGCCGCATTCTTATTGGGAGTGTCGAGCTTAGTCAAATGGTAATTAACGATGCTATGTTTATAAATACGAGATGAAACAGAGAGAGAGAGAGAGAGAGAGAGAGGGGAGAGAGAGAGTGTATGTATTCGTTTCGGCATTAAAAATAATATTTTATTTCTATGGAGTCCCCTTATCTTAATATAGATATTTTTAAATTTAATAATATGTCCCAATAATATATTTTTTAAAATGTTGCAGACAAGCAATTCCAAACAGATATTTTCAATTAAACGATTCAAATCTGAACTACAAAAACGAAGAAAATCCAAAATAGGTTTAGTTTCGAAAAGGTTCTCGAAACTTAACGTAACAAAATCATTTCCAGCAAATTTCAAGTTTTATAGACAATCTTTTTTAAAAAAAAAACTGAACGAAAAATTAAAAATAAATCAAATAAATAATAAAACTATGCGCTCAAAACGATAATTCCCTCTGCAAGGATATTCAAATGTATTGAGAAAAGTGGTTTCTCCATAAGTTTAGCTCCATCAAATTGGAGAAGCTGTAACAGAAGATGTATTTCTATATGTATGTATATAGTTTAATTTGTTTTAAAGTCTAATTACAATAATACTAGATACTTTACCACAGGAGCACTTTGGATAATATGTTTGCGAAAGTTTTCAATTTTATCTACTAAAGTTGTAGTTTAATTTTGAAATTTTGTCTCAGTCCTTTTACAGCTGAGTACATAAAATTTCAGGAAGACAGCAAAGCTTCCGCTCAAACATAATTAATGAGCAAACAGGCAACACACATAGCCACCCCCAGCCCCACCCAGGCACACATATGACGCGCACACACACACACACACACATGCTGACAATTTGCCCCTGCTCTCAGCACAAAAACTTAATTTTAAATTGTATAGATTAAAAGCCTCATAGTTTAGTGCCCCATGCAACATACATAGATGGACTTTTTGGGGGCTGGGGTAAGAATGCAAGAGAGAGAGCGAGAGAGAGAGAGAGAGAGAGAGCGAGAGAGAGAGAGAGAGGCCACTAGCGAATTAAGTGTGAGAGTGACTGACAACTGAGACAACTCAGACGACGGCGACGTCTCGCGCGCTGTCACTTTTGACAAATTATCGGCGTCATTGGCAGCGACTTTGATGGGTTGTTGGCTGAATTTGAAAGCTAACCCGCCTGATTAATGCGATAGTTTTGGATACCTCTTGAGCTTGTGGCGTAAAATTAATTAAAAATTTCTGCGAAGCCCAACAAAAAAAAAAAAAAACGAAAACCCGCACGCAGCGGAACACGTGACGAGCTAAGCCGAACTGAGCTCAGCTGATGAGGAGTCAATAATAGTAATAGGCAACAATAAGGAGCGCATATCCACCCGACAGGCTGTCAGCGCCCTAACGTCTTTTATATATTTTTTTTATGAAAACATATTGCTCGACTATTTGTTTTCAACTATTTCACAATTCCACGTATTCCATGTGCCAAAATATAACAACTGCCGATCAAGCAACCTTCATCTTGTGCGAACAGCAACAACAACAAGGACAACCCCTGGCCAAACACAAAGACAGATGAAATTTAATAACACTAATAAAGCTATAGAGCCCAAAACACGGGCCAACAACAAGACGTTGGCGCAGGCGTATAATAAATCAATTAACGTACGATCAATGGGCCATTGCTGTAACAACAACAACAACAACAACAACAACAACAACAACAACAGCAGCAGCAGCAACATGAACTGTTAGATTAGTAGGGAGCAAGGGGCTCGGGCCCTGGCTCAGTCCGAGGCTCAGCAACGTTGTATTTATTGTTTACAGTTCCGGCTGGACGAGCGTGCAAAGGATGCGCAGCGCTGCGAATGAACCGTGACAGACAGAGTGAGCGAGAGAGAGAGAGCGAAGTTGGCCAAGGATTATAGAAGAGATCAGGCTGTTGGCTGTCGCCAGTTTGGGGCTGGGGCAGCGCACAGGAAATGGCATGCGCCGACGTCGCGCACGCGTTTAAAGAGTTTCAATTAGCGCCCCTCGCGGCGTCGGCTTACTCCTTTGTCGATCCCTTTTTACGAGTAGGTGCCTTAAGGACGGCATCTGGCGCATATCCTGTGGCACCCGCACACGACGCAAGCACAAAACGTGCACTGCTAATTGTTGCTAAAGGCCAAGGGCCGCAGGCCAAATGGTTAACGGCTAACGGCAAATGGTGAATGTGATTTGTTGCCATCTCTTCTTAATTGGTTAGGTTCATATAATTTGAAACAATATTTACTTGCGACAAATAATCGGCATGTAAATCGGCTAAAACCAATAGGCAAATGCATGTTTGTGAAGAACAGAAGCAAACAAGAGTATATTCCTGATCAGTATCAATAACATGCCTCAGAATCAGATTTAATGTATTTAAATCTTACAAGCAGCAATCGATTAAAAATATCATATCAAGATTCTAAATTTGGGGAAAAAAAAAAATTCAAAAATAGTAAAAAAAAAAATATATTTTTCAAAATTCAAATATTTTAAATGCAGAACTAATCTAGAGAAAATACCATGAGTAAAATGGTATCAAACATGAAAATCGGTTTAGTTTTGTCTGAGTTACATATGTGAAATTGAATTTCAAAATTCAAAATTTTAAATATAAAAAAGATTTTTGTTTTCCAAATTCAAATATTGAAATACAGAACTAATCTAGAGGAAATGGTATGAAGCGTAAAAATCTATTCAGCTTTGAGCGAACTATGCAAATTTAAAAGTTGGGATCTGAGAATTTGACATGTTCAATTTTGTTTAATTTTTTCATGATTTTTCAGATATGAGTAATTTGATATATCTTACACAACCCCAGTATTTACTTACAAACATTTGTTGTTGCCTAAGCAACTGGCGCAATGTTTAGAGCGAAGCGTGTGGCATACTTTTCAGCTGGGTCGGAAAAAGAAAGCCAATGCAAATGTAAATATGAACTGAAGATGGCGCTTTGTGCGGTTTTAGGGACAGTCCCTATTATTTTCAAAAACTGTACTAGACATGTTATGTGAAATTCGCAAATATTAATCAAGAAATTCTTATGTTTGCTGTAAAAGACAACAACGGTGAAAATTATTGTTTTGTGTAAAAATATAGTTAACTACAGATATATAGGTGGCATCTGTCGATAGCTTCCCATCCGCAATATAATTTGCATTTTACTTATATTGAAAATCTTCTTCAAGCTTACAAAGAATTTATTGTTGGTTGTTTGCTTCTCAATTGGGACAAATAATGCACCTATATGTATGGTGGCTAATTTTAATGGTCGTTTCATTGTGGGCATAAAATGCCCGCAACACACGCACAATCACACACACGCACTAATACAACTAACGAAGTGGACAAAGGCCGGTGGCAGTGGCTCCTGCTCCTGCTCCTGCTCCAGCTCCAGCTCCAGCTCCAGCTCCGGCAGCCCCAGCTTGAATTCCACATGAAACGACTATGGCGACGACGTCCCCGCGACCCACAGTGGGAAGCCTTGGCCGACGTAGCCGTTGTTGTAGCCGTGCCCGTAGTCCTGGCCATATGCAAAGTGCCGAGGGGCACAAGTGAAAGCAAAAGTGAAACTATGCGTTGCCTGGGAAGGGGATGGGGATGGGGATGGGGATGGGTGAGGGGTGTGCGAGGGTGCTGTACGGCTGGCCGGTGGCTGGGTGCGTCGTCGGTGGCTAAGTGGAACACCCATAAAATGCGATGGAAGCAACACACAAAGCATAGGCAAAATATGGTCAGGAGTTAAATGAATGAACGGATGAATGAATAAAGGCCACCGCATGTTACACAAGAGTCTGTGTAGTCTCTCTCTGTGTGTGTGTGTGTGTGTGTGTGTGTGTGTGTGCGTGTGTGTGTTCACTCTAGTTTACTTTGGGATTTATGAATGCTTTATGGCGGATGTCTGGACAAGGTCTGCGAAGAAGGTCGGTGGATTCTGTGTAACCCAACTAATTTATTGCCAACTTCCGGCAAGGCAAATAATTTTGTTTAGTTTTTGGTGTTGATAATGAACGAATGGTCAAAAAAGGCAGACGGACGAGGACCAGCCCCAGCCCCCTCCCGCCCCGAACAACGTCTCTTAAGCATGCGGTGCCTTTGAAAGGGTTGAAAGCTTGCCTCGCCTTGCCTCGCCTTGAGCTTACGACTTTCATTTGAGGCTGGTCGACTGCTTTTCATTGCCGTCGACTGCTGACCACCATTGACTTTTACATAGTAGCCACCCTTTCTGGGAAAGGGTTTAGTTAACAGCTCTAGGGGCAGGGGCCGAGAGGGGGGGGTGACTTTGGAGGTGGGGCTGGCGAGCTGACCAACCCCAAGCTGTTGGGCAATGGGCGCTGCTCATTTAATTTTCAGATATTTTCGCATAAAACTTGCCATGAATTTATTGCTTTTTAAATAAATAAATGACCAAATAAAGTGGAGAAATGTGTGTGTGCCTGTGTGTGTGTGTGTGTGTGGCATAAGGGAGCTGCCTGTTGTAGTTGTGGCGCAACTAATTGAAAGCCACTCAAGTGAAGCCTTAAGCCCAGCCTTTGTCAGCGTGGCCAGAGGTGGAGGGTGGCTAGAGAATGCGAGGGGTGGAAGGGGGGCGGGCGCAACCCAACATTGCTTTTGCCTAGTTGAAAGAATCAAAATAAATATTTAATTAAAATATGTATTGAAAGATGCAAAAGGGGTTGCTAATCAAGCAACATTTTTCGAAACTTTCGCTGCTCAGCGCCTGACTTGGTATTTTTGTAATTTTTGGCACATTACATTGGCCCACCCGCAGGCACACACACACTCGCACACACACGCGCACACACACGCGCACACACATATGCCGTATCTCTCGTATTTGCGCTCTGTTGACTTACAGTAAAAAGCTTTCAGCAGCAGCGCAACCTCAAAATCGTCTGCCATAACTAATTAATGCTACACTAATAGTGCTGCCCCCGCCCCCGTTTTCCGTCCCGCCGCTGCAACGCTCTCAGCCAGCCAGAAAGAATTCGTTTTTTTTTTCATTTATGGTTTTTTTTTATTTTTTTAGACGCCCCCAGAAGCTGAGGCAGCCAACCACAGCCACGCTGGAGGCCGCACCACCGTCACATCAAACCGAACCGCCACTAGGGGGCGCCACTTAGAGACGCGCCCGACGTAGCTGCCAAACTGGCAACAGCAAATGAAAAGCACGAAAACTTTCGTTTTTCTATTTTTCACAATTTTCATTGCATTGCATTTATTTTTGTGCCACCCCGCAGCCGTGCGATGCCCAAGCAAGCGTCTCTTCTATGTGAAAGGACCAGGACCAGCACGAGGACGAGGACGAGGAGCAACACCAGCATCAGAACAGGGACAAGGCCGAGCATCGGCAAGGGGGGTGGTGGTGGGGGGGGGAGCGTGCTGAATGTCGCTGCTGTTGCTTTTGCACTTGCAATTTTGTTGGGGCAAAAAAGTCTGCGCATGTTCCCTACCAATTGGATACGTAAAAATGAAACAAAAACTAGAAGAGCAATAAAGCGAATGAAGCGACGGCAAGCTGGCTGCATGCCGCCCAGCAACGGGTGGAGGGCGCGTGGGCGGCGAAGGGGTGGCACGCGGTCCTAGACTAGAGCACAAAAATGGCGGCAGACGGCGAAAAATGACTTTATTGCAGCGGCTGTTGAAGACGCTGCAGCTACTCAGAAAATGGAAATAAAATTGGAAAATGAGCTTATAACATAGGTATGTTGATATAATTTGTTTCTTAGTATGTATGTATATATATATTTTATTATATAAGCTAACTGACACAGAATTATGCGCCAATGCGTATACGACATGTTGGCCAATATTTCTTATAAATTATGAAAATCAAACTAAATTACACTAAACAAAAGAGACAAATGGTTTCTACGGGCTGCCGAAGATCATATAACAAATTATTCTGATCTATAATATTCTGCAAAAATCAATGAAATAAACAATAATAAATAAAAGTGTATTAAAACTTTCTGTATGGGAATCGATTACACAAAACTTAAATTAATTTACGATAAATTTTCTATTTAAAATATACTGTGGAATTGGTATATTCAAAGATATTTGTGACGGAATTTAAAACGAAATCGTTGGGTTTATTCGAGATAATTTTTAAAATAAATAAGCGCTTCCAGCAAGCTCTAAATTTTCGAATAATATTATGTGATAATTCCATACGACGCAATATATTGTTTGCAGCAACTAACGTTCTTTTTCTCGCTGTGTACGTGCCAATTGTGGAGCTGCGCTGCAAATGCTCGCTCCGAACTAAGCGAACTCAAACTGTAGCTGATGTTGCATAAAATAAGAAGCATTGTCACCCGCAAGTATGCGCAGAGTCCGCAAGGCCCGCACGCCGCGCGGAGGCGCCACCAAGGCCGTCAGTCAGCCAGCCAGCCAGTGGCATACGGCCACAAAGTGCAGTATGATGGGTGGCCGAAGCGTTTGGGGACTTCGGGGGCTGCCACCTACACAGCTAGCTGGTCTCACCCTAAAAAACTATTAAAGCTTCGCCGCACATCGTCGGCGGCCCTCTTCCAATCAGCGGATCCCATTTTTCTCGTGCCCCGCACAGAGTAGAAAAAGGCACAGAAATAAACTAGAAAAACGACTGCTCCGCCCGCTGCACACAACGTCTAAAGCGGCGCCAGGGGATGCGAGCTGTGAGCTGTGAGCTGTGTGCCGCACGTTGTTGCAACTGTGTGTGCGGCACTCGGTTCGAGTGAGTGCAGACCGAGGCCGAGGCCGACTGCGTCGAGTGCACTGAGCAATGTGCTCAACAGCTCAACTGCTCTAGGGTTGTCAACTCTCTCGTCAAATCTCAAATGCAAAAAGCCATCTAAAATGTTTATAATTTAAAGGCAGCTCCATATTAATTCAGCCTTTTTTTTATTAAGTTTGATAAGCACTCAATCTATGCAACGTAAAAAAAATATAAATATTAATTTAAGTCTCTGTTGAATTTCATATTGGCTGCAGTCTAACAAAAAGTGGGCGGTACCTGGGCCTAGGCAAGAATCAAAAGGCTGACAACTCTGTTTCGCTGAGCTCATGCCACATGCAAATTGAGTGCAAATTCTCTGTTGCTTCTGTTTTTCTGCACTCAACTGTTATTGGGGGCGCATGTTCTGATTTCTGATACCCTGTACCCAGCAATGGTACTGAGCGGGAAGGTAGTTTGAATGTTAATAATTCTAAAAACCATCAAAATTCAAATAGCTCATATTTTTTAATATTTGTATTTATTTTAAAATGTTTAATTGTAATTATTGAATTTTCTTATGTATTATGATTTTTTTTTATTCTAGTGTAAGTTAATGGTGTCAAACTTAAATGTTTTTTACTTTGTATATATTCTTTATTTTTTTTAATAGTATTATTTTCTAATTTAATTTTCAAAAATCAAGTATTTATAAAATGCTTGCACGTCGTACAAAGTTGAATACGGTTATAAGTCAGATATGTATCTTAGAGTTATATATCTGAAGACTAGTCCACATGCCAAATTCATTTATATATTATTTTTGAAATAAGCTGTGTTTTTGTTTACAGTGCGATCTTATTAAAATATGTTGAATTGTTCTGGAAAAGCTACAAAAATGATTTATTGGATCCTTTAGGTTTTATTATTATTATGATTTAAATTCATTTCACATACAGGGTATTTCCGAGTCGATGCCGCTTTAGATACTTGCCTTGATCCATAATTGTTGTTGCTGCACTCACCAGGCACGTGGCACACAATGTAAACAAGCCGCAAATCTCAAGCGCCCGGGAGATTTACAAAGGGAATGTGCACAACTAAATGCGACTATTCTCAAAGAAAGAAGAGGAAAACAACAAAAATAAAACTGGTAATTATAGTCATGACTATTTTAGAGGTGGATCAGCTAACGAGGCTGAGGGAGCTATGCAAAATAGGTTCGACGAGGCTCGGCAGTTCCTGCAAGTGGATCAGCATCAGATGCAGACTCAGACTGTGCCAGTCCTGTCATAACCGACCGAAATCGCCGCTGCACTGGTTTATTTTTGTTCACGCACTTTGAGGTTGTCTTTTCATTTGCATAAGCGGCTCCAAATGCACGGGGGCCCGGGCTCCTCGGCCTGGCCCCGGCCCCGGCCCCGCCTTTCCGCCTCTACGCATTTGCCTATAAGCCATTAAGCTGAACGGAATTGAACGCAACTTGCCCGGCCTTATGTGCGTGCGCGCGGACACGCACAAGCCGCCCTAAATGCAGCTCACATCCACCTCCCCCCGCCCACCGCCCCTCTGTCCGCCGGACAGAGCTACACGCATCGCACACAGCTCGCTCCACATCTCGTTCCTTCAGTGCGGCGGGCAGCTAGTCCTTTGCAGTGAAACTTGCTTAACTGGTTTGATTCAGTGTAGTTTTCCGAAGGGAAACGGGAGTGGGAAGGGGGAGTGGGAATAGGAATGGGAGGGGGAAAGCGAGTGGGAATGTGAGCCGGAACGGGCACGGGAACAGGTCGCTCTTCGGTGTGGAAAACCATTTAAAATTGCTGCAAAAAGCAACAAAAGTTCGAACTGAAAGTCGCGAAAGGGTTTCTGGTGCGGCAAAGGGGATGGCTGCACACACATGTAGGACACGCAGGACACGCAGGACTCGCAGGACTCGCATTGCGTTGCTTTAAATTAAAACTCGCATGTTGCACACATTAATTGGCGGGAAGTAAATACAATAACAACAATGCAAGGCAAGAGCCGGCCAAAGCTTTTTCTAATCATTAACACACACGTACACACACGCACACACACACATGCACACACACACTTGCTTGAAACTTGAAAATTAGAAATGCCCGTCAGAAATACGCGGCGTATGTGGCCCCATTGGGCTGTAAAAGTCGGAAAAGGTCGCATTGACAGCGGCCGTTTTGTGTGCAAGGATAATGGTGATGATGGGCCGCCTTCTGCCGAGTCCTGCTGCTGCTTCCCTCGAAAGCTGAAGCTGAATCCCCAGCTCGACTCGGCAAGGAGCAGAGAAGAAGGCTGATTGTGCGCTGCTTGCAGTACATGTGAGAACAACCGCGTCGTTGTTGTTGTGGCCTTACAGCGGCACAGTGGTACGAAGTCGTCAAAATATATATATATTATTATATACTTATGTTGTGATTGGTTGGTGATCAACGAGTCTGAAAATTGTTGAATGAAACGTTTTTTTTTTTATCTGTGTTGAGAGTTCATTTGAGACGGGATTTTATAATTTTAGAATATTTTCCTTCTTCAAATTTTTTTTTTTTATTTATTTTATTTTTTTTTTTTATTGCTACCAAATGTAATTTGCATTGCCATTCAAAATCTCGTATGTATATATTATTTTACCTATATTTTTGTATGCATGAAGAGAAGACCAAAAGTCATGAAAACACATTAGCTGTGTGTTTTTCGTTTATTTAAATTCAAATATATTTATTTATTTTTATTTAGCAACATCTTAAAAAAAAAATCATAAAAGAAAACGACACTCAATTCCTTAATTGTGACAATAAAGTACTCGCAGGCTTTCGACTGCAATTTGACCACTGTGCAGTATTTAAAAATAATACATATGTATGTAGAAAATAAAGAACAATCAATTTAAATAGAGATGTGCTCGGCACTTGCATATTTAAGTACAGTCTCGCCTGCTCTCGCTCTCGCACACACGTACTGCATACATACATAAACATATAAATATATATATATTTACATTCACATTCACATTCACATTCACAACGCTCGCTCGCTTCCACTTCCACTTCCACTTCCACTTTTACTCCACTCACATTCACTCACCTCCAATCAAAACTATCGCTGGCTAAGGAGTTGTATGTTAAGCAGTCCTTGTGGTTGGGGCTGAAGGGGCAGGGGGGTGGCGTAGGGGGGGCGTAGGGGTTGGTTGGTCTGTCTAGCTAACATTTGCAACCTTTGCTACCCGCAATGTTTCAAGTCGAAACGCAGCTACAAACTAATGCGGGAAATGGCGCTGGCTATGCGATAGTTTTCCCAATAGTTTAAAATCCATTTTATATGCAAAACTACAGCACGCACACACACAGGCACACACACACGCACACACACTAACACTAGCGCCTTTACTCGCTCTCAACTCTCCGCTCAGCTTTTGAGTTGTATATAATTTGAGCGGCGTTTTGGATTCTCTAAGTATGCAAGCGACTATATATAGTACGTATGTATAAATCTGCCAACTATGGCGATATATATATATATATATAAATATATAAATATATATATGTCTACATACATATCCCATACACGTATGTGCGTGCGTATTTTAACTCTGAATGTTTCTTGTATATTATGTAAAATGTTGCAGCGAACAATTTGTTGGTGGATGGTTGCCGTTGCCGTTGCTCATTGATGTTGCTGCTGTTGTTGCTGTTGCTGTTGCTGCTGCTGCTGCTGCTGCTACTGTTGCTGCTGTTGCTGTTGCTACTGTTTTGTTGCTGCCGCTGTTGTTGTTGTTTATGATAATGAGCACTTCGCTCATGTGGGCCACACACACACACAAACACACATAAACCGAGGCAACTGGCACACACATTAATATAGCCATCTCGCTTCATTTACCAAACAGTTGCCCCACCCCCCCCCCCCTCCCCCTCCTCCTCCTTTAGCTGGCCATGTGGGTGTTTTTGGGTGGTTTTCTCATCTCGGCGCTGAGCGCTCGCACAACCCGTTTGATAATGATGCAAAATTTATGTATTTTGTGTAGAAATGAAACCTGATTTTTGGGCCGGCCAAATGAGTGAAAACTGAACTGAAAAACCGGGCAAGCTCGGCAAATGAGTAAACGTGCAGCTGAGCTGAGTGCGCGAGTGGCGCCAACCCTTGACCAAGTGACCAGCTAAATGCAAAAGGGGTTGACCTTAAAGTTCCCCAACGCGCCCCTGCGCCTTGCCCCCGCTCCTTGGCCCACACAAGTGCTCATTTATTTGTCAAAAAATTGTATTTCTTCGCGCGCGCCTTTTTTGCTTGTTTTTTATTTCTTTTCATTTGCATCTGACTCAAAATCGTCGCGAGAGGCGGTTTGAGTTGCCAACTGACCAAAGCTAGTCCACTCGTGGTTATTGCTGAGCATTTGGTTGCGTTTCCGTTTCCGTTGACAGCCGAGGCGCGCGCGCACACACACACGGACACACACGCACACACACACGAATTTATCGTCGCTTTTAATTGTTGCATAAATCTGTAAACACACACACGTAATCCATTTGGGGGCGCTCGCTCAAAATTTTGCGCTCAAACTCAATTTCCCTTTTGAGTTATTTAAACCCAAACACACACATGTGCTGTGGCTCGGCATGTGTGTACGTGTGTGTGTGTGTGTGTGTGTGTGTGTGTGTGTGTGTGTGTGCGTGTGTGGTCGCTTATATGTACGCCCACACGCACACACACACAGACAGACAGACAGAGCGAAGTTGACGCCGCGTCGTCGCTGCTTTGAAAATTTGAAAAGTTTTTTGTGTGAAAATTTCGAAAATGTTCACCGAGCATTTTGTGTGCGTGTTATCATTTGCGATTGTGCTGTTAACCGGTTCAAAGCGCACGCACGCAGCAGCAGCAGCAGCAGCAGCAGCAACTCCACAGCAACAACAACAACAGCAGCAACAGCAGCAACAGCGACTCGACAACATCAACGGACACGGACTTAAACTGGTCGTGTGGCACACAGCTTCGTTCGTCGGCGGTCGTAGTCGCTTCTCGTTCTCGTTCTGGTTCGTGCGCTTCTCGTTGGTCGCGTGTACCGTTGGCCGTGTGGGGCGCGGGGTTTTGGGGCGCTCGGCAAGTGCAACGATACGGGCGACACACACAAATCGGGCGCGCTCAAAGCGGCTTCGTATTTGCCGAATGCACTTGGAGCCAGCGCTTGGAGGCAGCATTGGCCGCATCCGCATTGGCATCGGCATCGGCAGCAACGGCAGCATCGGCAGCACCAACAGCATCTGGAGCTGGAGCTCCATGTGTCACTCTGCATTCTGACCACTAACTCGCCGGCCGCGTTTCCGTTCCGCTCCGGGCGTTCAATTCGTCGTCCATTCGATTCGTCGTTTTCGTAAGCGCAACAAGATAAAAAGCGGCTATCAGCAGTTACCATTACAATTTCAATATTATTTATTTTTTTTCCCCCCCACATAAACGCAATTGTGTGTGATTTTTTGTGTTGGTGTTGTTCATAAATGCTGGTTCCTTTATGGCCGGCAGCATTAAGCATTAAGTGCGAACGCTGATCAGCCGAAGGCAACAACAACTGCAACTGCAACTGCAAACAGTGCCTGTTATCAGCAGCTGTCACAGTAATTCCAATTAATAAAGCATAAACAAAAATATCAAATACAGTTATAAGAATAAAACAATTTCCAACGCATCAGCAGTGGCGACTGCAGCAAAACAATAGTTGCAATTTCCTATCAAAAGGTAAGTTTTCAAGATTTTCCTTTTTTAAATATTCTTTCTTAACTTTTTAGTTTACATTCAAGATAAATAATTCTTCACAGTTTGAAAGAACCCTGAATTATTTTGGTAATCGAGAAAGTTATAAACTTGATTTTAGATACAGAAAGGTTTTTCAGTTATCTTGCCTTCAGTCACAATTTATATACATACATAAAGTAAAACAAACATTTTAGTATATTCCACTGTTTGTATTTTTTAAATTCTTTGCGGAAATTGGAAAATATTTATCAAAATACTTTGTATCTAGATTTCAACGCTTAACTTTTTGTTGTTTGTATTTTTATCTATTTAGGCATTATGTTAAATAAATATATATTATGTTTTTCTTAATTTATTTATTTGTGTACATTTTTTTTAGTAATATTATTATTTTTGATCTTATTTTAATCTATTATATATGGTACTGTACACAAAAATTATTAAGATTTGTACTTATATTTTACATATGTTTAATTAAAACATTTAAATTCAACATTTTTCAACTCTATAAGTTTGTCAAATTACGAAAATTGTATTTTAACTTTGCTCTTTCTTGCTGATAGCACAATTTGAATTACATTTACCGCTCACATATGTCACATAGATCCGATGAATTGCGGCAATTCGTGCTATTAATACCTAGGAATGTCTTTGTAGATGTATATTATTTACTTGTGTTTAATATGTTAGTTTATATTTACAAATGGCTAATGTAGCATATGGCTGCCATATTGTGTGCCTGAGTGCAGAATTATAAATTTAATAACTGTCCGATCACTATGCCATATACATATATGCTGCGGATTCTGTTCAGAGAACGTTAGGCAATGTATAAATAATTCAAATTTCAAAATCAATTCATTTCACGGCTTGAGCCGAACCGGTTCAAACTCGAACTTTCATTATTTTTAATTTTGTGCCGAATCCAACGCCAAACCAGTTTGAAAAAACGACAGCCGAACCTAAGCCCAGGATAAATATTTTTTTAATTTGAAAAATCATTTTATTTCTTAGATTTTTATTTGCATCAGTTATTTTTTTATTACTTATACTGTCTACTTTCATTTTCCGGGATTAATTTCATCGAATTGACTTTTCCTCACTCACATTGTCAAAAATACACGCATATTCCAAATTCGACTACTATCAAAAATATGACAAAAGTCTAAAAGTAAAACGGGCGTTTCTGTGATAATTAACTTGAACTATCTAATTTAAAATAGCAAAAATAGAAAAGGCTTTGAAGTGAAAATGTGGAATAAAAGAATTTTCTTAAATTAAACTTTCTTAAAATAAATGTTGACATTATTCTTAAAAATGTAAAATAAAGATTGCATGAATTCGAAAAATCATGTTAGTGAAAGGAACCCGAAGGTCACAGATTGGTTCGAACCGCCATCCGAACCAAATACATTTTTGGTTGGGTTTGCAGCCTAGGTCAAAACAAAAAAATATAAACGCTTTTATGGAAATGAGATCAATGAGACTGTTGAATGGTTGGGTTGAATTTCATATTGCGCCTTATTAATGCAGGTTGATCACAAACGATTAACAACATAATTACAGCAACAATAATATGCGCATTATTGGATTGAGGTAACTTAAACGATTAAGATGAACGTTTAATGACCCACTTCACATGTCAAAATGCAAACGTGAAATGGACGCAATAAACAATTTTTACTTAACGTAATTAATTAAAATTTAACGTATTCATTTCGGTGTGACAAGCGGCCAACAATAATGGGTAAAAACAAATAAAGCAACAACAGCGGCAACAACAACAGCAGTACGTTTCATATGATACCTTCGAAAACTCATCGGTGAACCGCACTTATGCACCGCAAGTTCTACCGCGAAATTGATAATTCAACGGTTAACCCAACGGTAAACCAACTAAAAAAAAAACGAGAAAAAAGCAACAATAACAACGAGGAAACCGCGTGAGAAGGCAAAAAAATATCGGCACGCGGGTGTAAAACGTTTAAATCAACTGTGTAGGCATGCAACATAAAAACAACAACAACAATTGCAAAAAATGTGAAAGGTTAAAACACACACACTCGCACACACACAGGCGCGCACACACAGCAACGTGATATATTTTAAAACAAATAAAAAAGAGCAGCATGAAGAAAAAAATGGAGAAACATAAAAATAAAATGCAAATACGAATACAAATATAAATAAAAAGTAGGCAACAAATATTGTGCATATAATCAACACACAACACACAACAACAGCCACGAGCACTGCTGCGTGTTGGAATGGGATCAGACGAGCTCACCACTCAAGTGTTTGTTTTTTTGTTGCCGAGGCATGGGCGTAGGCGTGGGCGTGGCTTTGACTGTATTTGAAAGTGGTCAACCAACTCGTTGACCGCAAAAGAGAAAAATAATAAAATAAAATAAACACAAATACAAATGCACAAGAGCACACACACACACCCACACACACATGTGTGTGCTTGCGTGTGTGTGTGTGTGAGTGTGTGGCAGGGCAGTCAAATCAAAAACAAAACAAATTGCAACAACAGCAACAAAAATGGATAACGATTTCATGGCGAGCGCAGCCGGCGCTCAAATGTAGGCAACACATTTTGCTGCACTGCAACGCGTCCCGTCGACATGTTTTACACATAATATTTAATTAAATTATATTTAATTTAAATATATGTTTAATGCAAATGCGCAGCTTTGTTTCAGCTGCCGCACATAAGCCAATTATTGTATTTAATGCAGCTTAGAAAAGCTCCTGAAAATACAAAAAAAAGCTATTAAAAATACCACATTAAAACGAACCTTCTATAATATAACATTGTATATAACTTAAACTAAGCGCCAATAAAAAATCAAAAAATCATATATATTCTTATTAAATATGTTCTATTTTATAATATAGGTTTTAAGTTTTATGTCTTTTTTGATTTATTGTATGCACTATATACTAATTGAATTGGCAATCCCACTAATGCAATTTGAGATTAGAGATTCCAGTAGTAGTAAAACTCCAGTACTCTGTGATTTAATTTCGAATTAATTCTGAAAAGTTTGAAATAACATATTGCCAAGAGCTTGAAAAACTTTCCGAACACTAAATTTCAATATCTTATTCAGACTGTAGCAAAATAGTTGTAAATCAAAAGTCAGAAAAATTAAAAATAACTAGAGTTTTCTTTTTCGGCAGCAAGCTCTAAGCTCTTTCTTCTATTTTTGCAAAAACACAACATTTTTAAAGACTTTTTTAAGGATTTCTAAAGTTTTTATTTTTACCCATTCGTTAAAAGCTTTGAAACAATTTTGTTTTGTCAATAAACAATTAGTTTTGTTTATCGAGTGAATTTTAAAGTACTTTCGCATGTCATAATTAAAAGTTGTTGCCTATTAATGTATGACTGATAGGGATTGAATGAAGTTGGGACAGGGATGCGACTGTAGATGGCATGGGGCACGGGGGGCTGAATTGTACGGGGGTTGCTTGCAATTTATTTTGCATTGTGTTGTTATTGTTGTTGTTGTTGTTTTCGTCTGGTTTGTTTTTGTGCGAATGCAACTTTTATCGATTTAAATTAAAAACGCATTGCTGCAAATTGTAAAAATTATCTGTGCGTCTGTCTTTTGTGTGTATGTGCATTTGTGTATGCGAGTGTGCTTGTGTCTGTGTGTGTGTGTGTGTGTGTGTGTGCCAGGAAACGCCAACACATTAAGTTGGTAGGCCATTGGACATCGCCTGGCGGCTGTCGGTGGCCATTGCCGCCATGTCCATGCCCATGTCATTGGCCGGAGCAATGCGGAAAATCGCATTTTCTCATTTGGCTTCTGTCATGCAAAAATATCAAAAGCGCGTTGCGAAAATCTCGTTTATTTTTCACACGCATTTCTGACATTTTCCGCAGCACAGCAGACACTACCTCACTTCCTCGCCACACATATCAACACACACACACACACACACACACACATTTACATTCCCCACAACACACTTCGCGCCCAATGAGCTCAATTCCCGAGACGGAACTCAAACTACAGCGTTCGAAATCTGACCTGAACATTCTTAAATGCCTCACTAAATTGGCTTAAAGCCTATGCGAAATTCTTGTAACTTTTTTGCGATAAATCGGATCGTGTTTAAAATACTTCAAAATTGAAACATAGCTGCCACCAAATATAGAAACATATATTAAACACATTCATATTTGATTTGGGATTGAGGAAAAAACATCACTTTTGAAAAAACCAAGGCAACTGTTTGTCTCATTTTATTTAAAAAAAGCAATGTCCGAACGCTCGAATCAATATTTACACGTATATATGGTGTTCATTATTAGCATAAAGTCAGATAATATTCTTCACCCTGATTGCTGAACAAATAAAATAATAAAAAACAAGTCAATATGCGCTAGTCGAGGGGACTCGACTAGGAGATACCCTAAACCTTTCATTATGTGCACACATAAAACGCAAAAAATACAAATTGGCTTTTCAAATTTGCATTTCGTTTCATTTCGTTCATGGGTTTTGCTTAAGATTGCTTTGGCACTTAAAATATAAGAATTTTACAAAATCTATTTAAAAAAAAATTGAAATATTAGAATACATGTTTTTTTCTTAATAACTTCCGTGTTTCTTAAACTATTTTGTTGAAACTTTTTGCAATAGTTTTTTTTAAGTGCTAAAGTATATTCATTTAAGTGGGAGGCTTTCATACAGAGGGATGGATGGACGGACAGACCGACGAACATGGCTAGATTGACTCGACTTTTGATGCTGATCAAGAATATATATATTTTATGGGGTCTGCTTCTCACATAGATAAGCAGAAAACCATTATTCCCTTTTTACCGTTCCGGGTATAAGGAGCTGGATTGGAAATATTAGTGATAATATATACGCTTGTGTTCTATGATTAGTACTTGACTAACATTACATGTATTTTATGTTAAGCTCAAAATGTTTGTCAATATTTCAAATGTGTATCTGCTGTGGCTGTGAAAGCTATAATTTTGGTTAAGCAGTTAATGTTCTGGGGCTTATTGAGCAGCCGTTGCGATGCCAGCCAGTAAAAATTATTGAATTCACACACACACACGCACACACACGCACACACAGCAGCGCACAATTAATAAGAATTACAAGTTATATGGCAGACACACATGGACGCGTCTCTGGTCGCATCCAGCTGCATCCTGCTACATGTTGCAAGCTCTGCGTGGGCAGCCGCCAGCAGCAGCCGCACAAGTGCTAATGACTTAATAAATCATCGCGTGCGACAAAGAAATATTCGATGGTCCTGCCGGACGGTCCTGGCTGTTGCTGCTGTTGCTGCTGCTGCTGCTGCTGCTGCTGCTCCTGCTGTTAGTGTTGGTTGGGCTGTTGACCGCAGCCAGGACGAGCGGCCAAAATGCATAATTCAATGAAAATCCGCAAATTCCTTTAATCCTCAATATTCATTAAAATATGCCTGCTGGCAGCGACGAGCGCTGTGATTCGACCTGCTGCAGCATCCGCTGCTGCTGCCGATGTTGCTGCTGCCGATGTTGCTGCTGCTATTGCATCCTTTTCGTGTTTTGCGCAGTTTCAATTAAGAGCATTTAAAAAAAAAAACGCGCCACGCCCACGCCGGCCCCTTTGACTCGTGTAGTTTATTAAGCGGCGACCAAAAGTACGCTCTAAAGGATTCGCCACCAGCGTTGCCGTTGCTGTTGGTGTTGGTGGTGTTGGTGGTGTTGGCGGTGCCGGCGGTGCTGCTGCTGCTGCCGTTGCTGCTGTTGCCGCTGGCGGCGGTCATGTATACAGGTCATTACATCTTTATGTGCTTAAGCACATAATGTACACATACTGCTGCATACATAAACCGATGCAATGTCGCCTACATGTATGTACAGCAAGCATGCGTGTGTGTTGTGTGTGTGTGTGTGTGTGCATTTGGTAAAAAGCGGCCAGCTTAATCATCAACTTAAATGTGTTGTGCGGCAAAGGATTTAATACGTATGAGTATCCCTATCCAACTGCTCTTAATGCTGCTGCTGCTGTTGCTTTCGCTGCTGTTGCTGCTGCTGTCGCTGCTGCTGCTGCTGCTGCTTGCTGCGGTCATTTGCACGTTACAAAAATTAATTCGATTTGCTGCCTCGGCGGTCGTTTTAATCGCTTGCCATGCGGCGCATTTAATGAAAGGACACAGACGCCGGGATAACTAGTAGCCAGCGGCGAACAAGAGACAGCGTCGGGCAGTGGGCACAAAATGCAATTAAAAATGTGAAACGTGAGCAAAATGCATAATGAGCTCTCGAGCAACACTTCATTAAGGCACTTTCTTTGCCCGCTAAAAACACGGCGCAGCTGACGACCACGGGATTTGCGAATCACAGGCGTGGCACAGGCAACAAGGGAGCCAAAGTGGATCCGCGCACACCTACACCTACACACACACACACACACACACACACACACACTGGCACTCTCTCCAAACAACCGCAAACAGATAACTGTCGGGCATTGAGTGCTACGGCCGGACTGCGCATTGAGAGGCGACAAAATGTTAACAAGCTGTTAAAAAATTGGCAAACTGGCCATCAAAAATCACACATCGCACAGCATTGCAGGCCTCATAAAAGTGACAAGGAACTCTATTAGACTAGCGAATACTCTGACAAGCGAACACTCAAGTTCAAAAAGCTGTCCAGGGATTTGAGCCCGGATCGTTGCTGTTCAGTTGCCAGAGCTGACTGGATTCCTTGGACAACTTATTAAAAGAGGTCGCTGGGTTCCTCAAATAACTGCTAAAGCTGAAAACTGAATCATCGCTGAAACTAAACTTTTTTAAGGATATAGTTATAAACTAACTATTTTTTTATTCAGCACTGGCTGCTAAACATATAATTGGATTTTATTCATATTTTAATCAATATTAAATAATACAATTTTGGTATGTAAAACCAGTTTCACACTTGTAATACAAAGACTTGAGCTTACTTCAGTGTTTTGCTGAATATTGCCATGAGAAACCATATTTAAACCAATCATACCCAATTGACATAAAACATATAAATTATGTAAATAATATAAATAATTGAAGTGAATACAAAAGAAAAGAAAAACATTAATATTAATAATTATTTTTAAACAAGCCATCAATCCAACTGAGAAATATTTCAGGAATATGGATTATACAAATTGGAATATAATATAATAATAATAATTTAATAATACCAGCTACATAACTCCAATGTTAGTGTGATTCAATCGACGGCTGAACACTGCCAATATGCCTGGAGACCCGACGCGTGCAGTGCATAAACAGCCAACTGGCACTACTTGACCAGCGTCATAAATTTGCATGCTGGCCAAACAAAGGGCCGACAAAAAAGCAACAAAAAAAAAATGGAGAAAATAAAAAACACGAACAACAAACAGAAGCATCAGAAACAGGAACAGCTTCTGTGGGCCGCGATTGGTAACGGCTTCGTTGCTGTTGTTGTCAGCGCTGGAAGGCAGCGCCGTTCGTGGCCTCAATGTTGGCCTCAAAATGCAAAACCTTAAAAAGGAACAAGAAGGCTCAGCCAGAAGCTGGACCGGGCTGATGGAGTGCGGCGAGTGGGCGCCAGGACGCGGGCCTCCTTGCAGTGTCAACAAGTTTGACTGCAATGAACACGTCGAACGTTGCAAACAGTTGAGGGTGCAGCAAGGGGCAAGGCTGAATCCGGCTGCGAGCATGAGTTTGCATTTTTTATGCGATGCACTGCGTTTTCTTTCGTCTATTTTTTATTATTACTGTTTCCTGTTTCGCTGCTTGCTTTCTGTTTTTTTCTTCCGTTTTGTTTTTGTTTTTTTTTTTTATTGATTTTTCGTGTTCATTTTGCTGCGCTTTTCGCACATTACGCATACGCGGCGTGTGCAACGGAAACCAGGCGACTGACCAAACGCGTCCTGCTTGTCCCGGTCGGGCGCAGGAGGCTTGTTTGTGGAGCTCTGCGTTTGTACAGCTGTCAGCCCCTCGTTTGCTCTCACACCTTCATCCCGGCTGTTGTTGTTGATGTTGTTGCTGTTGTTGCTGTTGTTGCTCCTGCTGATGAGGCAGGCCAAACGTAACAACAGCAACGGGAACAGGCGCAGCAACAACAACGCCGGCTTCGTTTATTGTTATAGCCAGCAATGCTGGACACGCGTGTTGTCAGAGTGTTTATTATGCCACAGCCCGTGGATTGCGGGCCGGACGGATGGACGGATGGACGCCCGGACGGCTGGACTGTGGACATTGTCCGTTGCCGGCGAAGACTGCAATGCACTTTTTTTCTGAATTTTTTTGTTTTTTGTTTTTTTTGTTGTTGTCATTTTGCCTTGTTTTTGAGCCCGACCTTTGACGATGGCCGCCGCCAAACAACTCACCTGCCCATCGCAAAGCCCGGCCCCCTCCCTGCGCCCCTTCCGCTGCTTGTCAACGTTGTCCCCCCAACTCTGCGGGGGGTCTGTAATTGTTCGTGTTTTTATCTTATACCCTGTATTCCAAAGCAGCTGAATACCATTGCATTTCAAGAGAGTATGTTTTAATATTCATGTTCAGGTCGAAATTGACGCATTTAACTAGGAGGGATCCAATATAAAATAATTAATTTTGATTTTAAAAATGTTTGGGCACAAAAATGTTATTTATTTACTAAAGAAATAGTCTTGATATTTATAAACGTCAGAGCTTGAGCAATTGTAACTGTTACAGGGTATTTGTTTGTTGGGCACACTCCATTTGTGCATTCCCAGTTGCTTTTTGTTGGCCCTTTTGTTGGTGGTAACCACATATTTGGTTGCTGATTTTTGGTTTCGTAATTTTTTGTACCCACAACGCTGTTGTTGTTGTTGTTGTCGTTATTGTTGTTTCTGCCGTTGTTGCATTTGTTTGGCGTTGTTTACGTATGTGTGTGTGTGTGTTTGGCGGTTTACCCATTACATTTTTTCGGTGTCCCTACAAATTATAAACGTGTTCAGCTTGTAACGCTTTTGCCCTTGTACTAAATGTGGATTTTTTTTGTTGCTGACAATTTGTGTTTTTTTTTATTGAAAAGTCAACCACAAACTTTCTTTGTCTTTAGATTTTCATTTTTACATATTTTGCGGCTGAAACGGTCTTACCTGTTTTCTTTACTTTACTTTTTTCTAACCAACAAGTTTTTACGAGAAACTTTCTTTTCAATATTTACTTTAACTATACTTATATTTATATTTAAATTGATATTCATATAATTGCATTTACATTTTTTTTTATTTTTTTATAAATATTATGCCTGAGATTTGGCCAATAAATTTTTAGCAATAAGTTTTTTAATATTCACGGAAAACTTCTGCTCCAACGAGTCCATAAAAGATCGGATTTCTTAAAGGATCAGAAATGTGGCACAAAATTTAGATGAACAATTGTTTCTTTCTGCGTGTACAAAGATAAGTTGTTCGGTAACATTCGTAAATAATGTATATAATATAAATGTGTATATTATGCGAAACTGTACATTAGAAATATATGATTTAGTGCAAATGTCTTTAAATTATTGTTTTCGAATTATCTAAATCAATATCAAAATTCGACAAATTTTTCATATTTTCATATTTTCTCAAGATTAACATTTAATGTAACGCTCAACAGAAGACATTTCCGACCGCAGATTCCTTTATATATTCTTGATCAGAACAATGTTATATATTTTAGGAAACACAAATTTCTATTTAACAATATTAAGTTTGCTGAGTCCTTTTTCAACCTTTTACCTTTTCCCCACTTACTGTAAATAATGAGAAAATTCAAATATAACATTGCAAGAGATTTAACTTCATTCAATCTTTCAAATAATACAAAAGTCATGCATTTTATCTACCCATAAGAAATATTCTATTTGCATCGTTCAGAACAGAGGTGCAAAATAAAATTGAAAATGTGTGTGCGTGTGTGTGTGTGTGTGAATGTTGTGTGCCAAAAATCGACAAAATATTTGCAACAAGAATAGAAAACAGAAAAACAACAACAACAACAACAAAAGCAAAGCCAAAGGCTTTTTAGGTCTACCAATATTATTCCACACAACTTCAAACCCACAAAACGTTGGTTAGTTTTTGGTAATAACTTCAAATCTGCACTTGCCACTTTGTTGCTGAAACAACAACAACAACAACGCCAACAACAACAAGGGAAACCCGAAAACCGAAATGCAGTTGGCAAAAAGTGCATACACACCCACACACATTCACACACACCCATTTAGATAGGCCTAAAATAGAAATGGCATCGAATTTGCGTGCCGACATTTTTTGCCCATGTGGGTGTGCGTGTCTGTGTGCGTGCGTGCGTGTGTGTGTGTGTGTGTGGGTGTAAAAATAATTTAACTAAAAATTGCACACAAAAATGTTGGCACCGGTTTGGCTCGACCGGTGCACTGCACCACACAATCCACACAACACCACAACGCCCACCAACCCCTTCCCCAGCCATGTCCAGTCACAAAGTATTTTTTTTTTTTTTTTGCTATTTTATTTGTATTTTTGTTTTTTTAGTCAGCCTGTTGGGCTCCTCTCTGGGGCACATATACCGCAAAATGCTGTGGGCGGCATTTGTGGCCCAGTTTGTTCGACGGGAGGGCGGACCGGGGCGGCCTTTTATCTGGCAAGGGGCGGCAACTGCGTGATTTGCAAATACAAAACAAAATGCAGCACAAAACATACGCAAAATAATAAAATCAGTGCCGCAAAAATATAAAACCAGGCAAAAAGCATCAGCAGCAGCAGCAGCAGCAGCAACAACAACGCCGAAAACCATCCCCAAAAACACACACACAAAAAAAAGAAACAGAGCCCAACACAAAACTGACCGCATAGATACACACACACACACACGCACACTACTTTGGGCTGCATGTATGCAAAGCTGCACTGGGATCGCCAGCGACGGGGGCGGAGTCCAATGGACGCCAACAATTGAGTCGAGTGCAAAATGGCAAATTGAGAGCCAGCGCCAAAAGAGCTCCAAGTTTGCAACCCTTGCCGAGAGTGAAATGTCTGCTCCACACGTACGCGCGCGCGTGTGTTTGTGTGTGTGTGTGTGTGTGTGGGGGGGGGGGTGAGTGGGGCTGGCGGGGAAGGCTTAATTTGCTAATTGAGAGACGTTGAGTCGAGTCGGTTCGCTGTTGGCTGAGTGACTAAGCGAGCTGAGTGAGTTTTCAGCAAATTAAAAGGCAGCCAACTCACATGTAGATCACACTCACACACACACACACATACGAACACACTCACACACACGCAGGAGCATTAAAACAAAAAAATAGAATGCGCCGTTAAAATATTTAACACTCATCATCAAAGGCGGCAACGACTCAAAAAGATGCCCAAACACAAATGTTGACACACACACACACACACGCACAGATGTAGAGTATAGCATGTGTGTAATTTATACCGAGATCCAATAAAATTTTGGTTAGCTGAACGTCGCAGAGTTCGCGCTTTGAGAGTGTGCCACATTCACAGACAACTCGAGAAGGTGCGCGAGGCAAGACGAGTCAAGCGAACGCTGCGACTCAAATGGCAACAATAGCGGCACACACATGTGGCCGGGCAGTCACAACACACACACACACACACACACACACACACACACACGCACGAGCAGCAAGCGTAACTCAGTTTTAGATAGGCGCGACGCGTTTGCAGCTGCGGTGGCGTCCAAACAATGCCGAGACCATAAATAAAATCAAAGAAAACAAAACAAAACAACAAACAAAATAACAAAATGTAAAAATTAAAAATAATAACTTTTAAAATAACAAACGCTGGAGTGAATGAAAATAAGTTTTGCGGTGCTAGTCTGGAACGTAAACAAATATTAAATTGGAGCAAACAAAAGTCTATGTGGAGGCTCTACTCCACATATGACATAAAAAGTGATTGAAACCAGTGAAAACCAAACTAACAATGCCCAATTTTCAACCACTTTCAATGGGTACAAAAGGTATAAATATGTTATTTCTTTTAGGTTATATAAAGTGTCTTTTTGCGAATTGAGTTGAGTGAAGTGATATCAATAGAATTTGCCTGGGAACGCAAACCCTGAACCCCATTATAAAATACTGATCAATCTAAATGCAAGTATTACCCAAAATAGTTTTGTTATTATTTTCGTTATTTTCCTCTTCGGCAAAAATTACATTTATTAATTTTTATTTACATTTATTGATTATTATTTATTGGGGTTCAATTAATGTTAATTTGGATATTTAATATTCCAGCTTTCAGGCTTAAATTTACACAAAAATCTCTGATAATAGTTTTAAGCCCGATCGAAAGAAGACGAAAACCATTTTAATGCAACCGTTTTTTAGCAAATTTCCAAAAGCCCCACAACTCAGTTCATATAAATTCAGCTTCAGTCAGTCAAAATAAACAGTTTGTAATGTTAAGAAATTTCTCCGACTCGTCTACTTAAAACGAGTCCAAATTGAGTATCACAAAAGCTGGTATAGTATAACGAAAAAAATAGAATTTTATTTGTTTTCGTTTTGCTGTTTGAAACTTGACATAACGGCTCAGAAAAGCTATTGAAAAAAACGACACACAATTTGTACACTCAGAATTGCAGTCACAATAATTTGATCCTCTGCACTTTGGTTGTATTTTTCTTCTTTTTTTTCTGTCATGAATATATTTTTGCTGGCATTTTGTTATTGATATTAAATGAAATTTAATTGCCATAAACAAAAGGGGCTGCCGGTTCGCGGGTCCCGACTCCCGACTGCCGGTTCCCGGCTCACGGCTCGAGGTGCGCCAGTAAATGTGCATGAATCATGTGCATCTCTCATATTTTTGCCTTGTTGCCTCCGTTGTGTATTTATAAAGACATAAAACCGAAAGGCACAAGATAAACGCCATAAAAACAAATTATGATGCGTATCAAAGGCGGCCGAGTGTTGCGTCGCAGCCTTTGCCATGTTGAATCCCGGGTGGTCCGTGGTCCATGCTCCACGGTCCATGAGTCGGAGCCGATCCTACGAACCGTCGAACTGTTGGCAGATGGCAGCGCGAAGACGTCTTTTTTTTTATGATATGATTAAAGTTGTGCCTGGCAGTTGGCCGAGCACGTTGGGCGACTGCGTTTGACAACATGTCATGTAAAGTGCAGGGCGCAGCACCCGCCCCCGCCCCCTCCCCCGCCCCTTTCCCACCCACTGCCACTCGCATTCGCAGTCCCTTTTGCCTGCAACCACAATAACAATGCGCCCAACCCGGTCCCAATCTCGATTCGAGCCCCAACCCCAAAGCCAATCTTAATGATGGTGGTCTGTGGCAATGTGTGCTGCATTGGGCGCTGCCAGGGCCGGGTTCGAAAGGGGGGGTCGGGGTGGATTGCTGCCTGTCAAATGCCTCACATTGCAGGTGGGCGCCCAGCGCCGAGCAATCAACAGCAATTTGGCAAAGCCCAGACGCTGCCCACACTCCCGAGCAGAGCACGGGCGTGCTCTGGATTGGTGGGGACATCCGTGTCAAAACAATGTACGCACTAGAAGTCATTTAATTTGTTAAACTCGGTGATTTGGACAAACTCACCAAGTGTGTGTGTGTGTGTGTGTGCGTGTGCGTTTGCGTGTGTGTGTTTGTGTGGTATGCAAATCGGGGGGAGATGCGAAGATAGCCAGACGAAGTTATAAAGCAGAAACGGGCAGCGGGAGGAGCAGTTGCATCGGACAACGGCGACAACATGCATATGACGATGTCTACACTGGACAGCTGGAATATGCTTTGCTCAGCGGTCAGCAATTGTTTACTTATTGTGAATGTGCCGCGGGCTTATATTTTTTGGGCCCCAACTATGTCAGAAGTTATCTTCAAATGAGTTTCAAAAAGCGTATAAATACAGCTTATTGTATTGGCTGACTGAGTGGCGATCAATGAATTGAAATTGCCAATTTTTTTCTGTAGTTGGGACTTTCGAAAATGTATGCCTCAAGTGTGGCAAATTGTTGCAAAACAGTTGATGCAAGTTTTTTAGTTTTCATGCGATCGGCCCTTAACTTATTTTCAGGACATTTGCACAGAAAGTTCGGAAATTCGAACTCCCCTAGCTAGATATAATAAAGTTAAATTTTTTTATTTCCAAAATAATAAATGAGGAAATGTTTTGTACCTATTTTGTTAAATTAAAGCCGAAGATTGCAAACTGTGCGCAGAATTTATTTTATATAGAATTATTATTATAATTTTTTTTATTGGCATAGATTTAAAGATATATGTTAAATGTTATAAAAAAAAAGGGGATACTCAAAGCCAGACTGGGTAAATTGAAATTTTTAATACCTGCTAATGTTAAATATTCAAATGAAATAAAATATTGTGCAATGCTAGCTTCAGATAGTTGTAATTACTTTTATAAGATCAAATTCGAAAGCTATTGTTATACAGAAATGAATAATTATTCAAGCATGATAAAATTATTAATTAATTAATATAATTATCGCAGTATTGCACACATATGTATGTTTGTAATATGGGGAATTTAGAAATTACTATACTACAAATTATATCATGTCAGAGTTAGATGAATCTAAGTTGTTTTTGAAAATCAAGTAAGATTTTAATTATTGAATTCTTAAGTAAATTGATGATATGATATTTAATACCAAAGAAACCCAGATCTAAAATTATTGAGTATGCAAAATTATGAAACTTAAAGGCAAGAACTGGAATACCATTTGCAAGGCCTGAGATGGAGACTGCGTGCTAAATATGCGGAAGTCCAGTGTTGTTCAAAGGCGCCAGCACTCACACATGCCGAAAGGGCTGGGAAGGTTAGTGGGCGTGGATGAAGGCGTCGCCTTTAAGGGTTGCATGCGTCTGCGGTAGCCCGTAGCTGTTGCTATTGCTGTCATTGCCGTTGCCGATGCCGATGCCGTTGCTGTTGTTGTTGCTGTTGCTGTTGCTGTTGCAGATGAAGCTGCATTCATTGCATCATTTATGCATTTAAACAACCGAAAGCCCCAGGGCGGCACAGCAAGTGTTGTGCACGGGGGCGGGCAGGTGGGGCGTGCTGGCAGGCGTCGGATATGCAAATTATGTTATGTGTCAAGTAACCGGAAAATGCATTTTAATTGCCGTAGAAAAGCCGTATTGCATTCACGCACAGACGGGGGGTGGCAGACAATGCAAATGAAGAGGGGCGTGGCACACATTGTACACATGACAGTGGAGGGGCGGCGGCAGCTACTTGAGGTGCTAATAAACTGTTAATGGGTGTTGCCGGCCCCCTCCCATTGGCCCTGGCATCGGCTCCGGCTCTGGCTCCGGCTCTGGCTCCGGCTCTGGCTCCGGCTCTGGCTCTGGCATTGCCTAAATCGCTTAAAATGCGTTAGAAAAATAAACAGTGCTTGGTGTTACTTATTGGGCGGGCATTTCGTGCTAGGTGCAAGTGGGTGTGGCTGGCTGTGGCCCAGCCACATGCATGCTCACCGCAAACGAGCCACTCAACGAGTATTTCAAAATAACAGACAGCCGCAGGCTGGCTGACCAGCAAAACCAAATGAAACCAAACCAAACCGAAGCCGACTTCATCAACAGCAGCAACAGCAGCAACAGCAGCAACAACAGCAACAACAACAGCAACAAGTTTAGCTGCAAACTGCAATTGCAACAACAGCAACAGCAGCTGCTCAAAATGCAATTTTTCACTTGACGCAGAGGCCTGTGTAAAATCCAATCAAGCCTCAAAAATGTTAAACGCCTGCCTCTGCTGCTGCTGCTGCTGCAACCTGCTGCAGTTGCTGGCTTCTAGTGCAACTCCCATTGTCGCTGCTGCCTTATCCTGGTCAAGGAGGCGGCTTAAAAGCAAAAGCCAAAGCAGGCTGCGGGCAGGCGCAAACAAACAAGGACTTCAGCTCTAACTCCAACTGCAACTCCAACTCAAACTCGAGCTTGTTTTTGGACACACAACGACAGCAATCTGGACGTATTACGCCACTTAAAGCTTAAAAATAACACAGACAACTGCCCAATTCACAATAGACACAACGAATACTAGACACTCTTCTTTCTGCTATAAAAATAGTTTAATTTATTTTTTTATTTTTATTTTATTTAGTGCATCGATTAAGTAAATCAAGATAATTTGTCAAGACCAGCAAATGGGTTTCCAATTCAAAACTAAGCCGCAAACATTGCTGAGAGTTTATCGTTATAAGAATTTGACATAATAATAATGAGGAATTTTATTTAAAGATGCAACGTACCATATTTAATAATGATACTAAATATACGTATTTAAAGTTTGAAATGTTTATGATTCATTTAGAATTTGAAAGTCCTTAATTTCTGCAGTTGTTTAGTCGCTTATCTATTATTCGATTTTAGTATTCTACCAAGATACACATTCTCTAACAAATTTATATCTTGAGACAAAAATATCTTAGATATTTATTAGCTAACATACGCTTTGGATATTCATATTCGCTGTTCGAAATCCTTATTAATAGTTAGGAGACGGAAAAAAAAAGTTAATTTTCTTATATGCATTACTTATTTCAACAATAATATCTACCTGAAAATAAATACCGTGGTCTACTCAGCTTAAGCTGAGCGAAACTTTCCTTCATATCCAATAGTATAAAATATTATTTTCACATTTAATATGAATGTAATTATGTATATATTGAACGACAGCCACTGAACTAAAATTGATTGAAATGGCTTTTCATCTCTTGAAATAAAAGAGGCTTTTTCTGCGCCAGTTTATTGAAATACAGCCCCTTTTTAATTTGAAATTTTATTGGTTGTAAGAAATTGTTGGCTTAGGTGCTTTTCAGTGATTCCCTCAAAACTCAATTGGTTCGGCTCTTCAAAGACGCTATTAAGCCTTGTACTTTATTTAATCTATGTACTCTAAAAAGCTCAAACTCAAACTGTTTTCACGCACATGCTTCGTCACAGGGTCGTCAGGCCCGACTTTGGTTATGGGCGGCGTCGCCAGTTCAGTCAGTTTGTCAGCAGCCAGGGGCGACACCCCTAGACACCTCGGCCAGATAATTCAATGGACACAAAATGTCGTCACATTGTTGCCTCGAGGCCAACAAGAGCACCAGCTCCAGTTCCAGTTCCAGTTCCAGTTGTGGCTGCACTTTGTTGTTGCGTCGTGTGATGGCATCTCGTTTGGCATCGTTTTGTTTCTTCGTCGTTTATCAAATGGCCAACGGGGCCGCCGTTGGGCGACGCGTCGGCTAAGTGACAAGCAAAACCGCGAATTGACCAGAGAAAGTCCAACTCCAGTTGCGGCAGTTGCTTTTCGGGGACCTACACGCGTGCACACACAGCACACCACGGACACCAAGGACACCAAGGACGGCGAGGACACGCAGGACAGGGCGCAGGACACGTATGCTTGCACATGCAGCTAGCCAGGACGTGTGCCGCTATACGTAGTTAATGCAGGCTGCACAGGACGACGCAAAGTACCCGTGCCCGCAACGAGATAAGGGAACGAGGACGAGGACGAGAACGGGGACAAGGATGTGGACGAAAACGAGTCGCAAAAGATGCGTGCCTCGCTTTCAGCTTTCAGTTTTCCGTTGCCTTTGCCCTCGCTCTCGCCCTTCGTGGCTGGCGCCTGGTGCCAGGGAGCATTGTTTTGGCCCAAAGTTGACCGAAAACTTGGGATTGTTGGTTGCTCGTTTTTGGTTTTCTGGCCAACCGGCCGGCCAAAAGAAGGGGGAGGGGGGCAGCCGGAAGGATTGCATTGCCATGCATTACACTGCATCGTCCTCAAATGCAGAAAGTCCTTTTTTGCTGCACTTCGGTCGAATGCGGCGGCCGGTAACCGGTTGGGCACCGGGGCTGGGGGGCGTGGCGTGACGCTGAGGCGTGTTTCTGAATCAATTTATGGTTGAATTTGGTCTCTTCTCTTTGGCTGTTGATTTCTGCTCAGTCCTTGTGTGTGCCTGTGTGTGTGCGTGTGTGTGTGTCCGTTGGATTGTACGTGTTGAAGTCTGGGAAATGTTCTCGGCATGCCGGAAATAAGTTTGCTGCCCGCAAAGTTAGTTGATTTAGGCATTAAAGCGAATCCAGTGCTCCAGCCACTAGCATCTGGGATCGTCCTGCGTCCTGCACAGCTCGGAAGGCACTTGAGCATTTATAAACAATGTATGGCTTAATTTGCTGTTAGTTAGTAGCAAATGTTGTTAATTTAGAGGCCGAAACCAGCAGAGGCCAACATCAACAGATTGCCTAATGCCCCAACACGAATGTCGTTCGAGATCACTTTAGTCAGAAGTCAGGCAACGAATAAAGACCAAATAACAGCCCATTTAAATATATGGCAGGGCCCCAAACAAAATATAATTTATAAATAATAAATAAAAGAATTTAATTTATAGATTACATATATATTTATTTAGCTGTATGTCGTAAAATTGAATATTCCAAAATATAAGCTTTGCCTTTTTGAAAAACATTCTGCTTCAGGATTAAAATATTTGCACTTGCAAACATCCCTAATCCTGCTTGAATAAATTTCCGCACCTTCCAATAAGAGAATTTTGCCTAAGCCAAACTAATATCTAAGTAGAATTCGGTTGTGATAATTTGAATTGTTTGTGCTGGGCAAATGTAAACTCAAGACTTTGCTAAAATGTTGTATTTTAGGAATGTGCCAACATAATATGTTAAATTTAAAATCTCTCTGTCTCACACACACTCACACACACACAAATACAGCTGGGCACACACGCATAAATGAAATACCACAGACGGGGAATAAAAACCCAAAGTCCAATTAAAATTTAACTACATCAAAGTAGCAGCAGCAGCCGCATCAGTAGCTGTTTTAGATGAGACATCGACGACACCTACACACAGGCCCACACACACACGCATTTGTGTATATATAGCATATATATATATATGAGCATATAGCTATAACATTTAACAAGTTTAGTATTTTGGGTTCGGGCTCTGTGGGAGCACAACAGCTGGACACCGACATGGACATACCAACTATGAGCAAAAAAAAAAAGAAATACACACACACACACAATGACCAAACGACACACACACACACAGACGCGCGAACATACTCTCAGAGTATCCATGGCATGTCGAAAATTGCGCAGCTTTGGGGCAAATGCCGCAAATTGAAACAATTTACATGTTGAACATGTGTGTGGGGCCATCAAAGGGTTAAGCTGGCGTGTAAACCGTCTGTCCATGCACGCGTGTGTGTGTGTGTGTGTGTGTGTGTGTGTGTGTGTGCGTGTGTATTGTAGCTATTGATACCAACGCGCGATTGAGCAGCGCCGCCGTCGCCCTCTAACAATACCATGAATTTTGATTTAGCCCCAAGCCAGAAAAGTGGCTCTAAACAACAACAAAAAAGTAAAGCCAGCCGAAAAAAATTACCAGTCGCACAAAAGAGAAAAAATTACGAAAAACGAAAAACGAAAAATGGGGGAAACAACAACAATAGCAAGAACAACAACGAGGTGACAAACCGCGCGTGACCCGTTGCCCAGCTTCCAAAAACGTTGATGGTGACGGCAAGCGCGGATTATGGCGCGCTTCTCCGACAGAGTTTCAGCTGGTTTTACATTTTTTTATCCTCGATCCGATAAAGTGCGGCTTGCCCCACTGTTTTGATACGCTTCGCGAAGTCCCTCGAAATAAGCGAGCTCGCATTATTATAATTGTTATAGGTTTTAACAGATGTTAGCTCGATATACCATCGATGACAGTTGATAAAGAATTTTTAGCCTCTTTCTGAAATTTATCTGCAATGCTTTCTTGCAGTTCTGCTACATACAATCGACATACTATCGATATAATATCGATAAATAATCATGTGCCATATATATTTAATTAATATCGATAATATTAATAGTGATATACAATTTTCGCCCACTTTCTGTCATTTATCTGGAAGTTTTTTAAGCAATTCTCCTTCTCAAAATTATTCAATGTACAATCCACTTCCAATCGATAAGCGATTTATATAAAAACCATTGCCAAAATATGGTCTAGTTTTTGTGTGCTCTCAGATTTCAAAACAAATATGACATTATCCAGAATTTGTTACTATAATATTCAGTTAACATTGTTACCAAACTATCGATATATTTGCTATCGATAACACTCTTCAAGCTCCATCTGTTTTCCAGTGCACCTCTCTCTGCGCTTCACATACCTTCAACTAGATCGCGCACTTTACTTTGGCTGATTTTGGGCAGGTCATTAAACATCGAGCCAGCCCAGACTCAACTGTTGGCCAACTGCGACTCCTCTGCAATCCCCCGTATGGCTTGGTAATAACCTTTATAAAGTAAATTTACAATAAAAGGCAAATGGCAAATGGCAAATGGTGAATGGAGAGTGGAGAATGGCGAAGAGCAAAGGGCGAAGGGCGAATGGCGGTTGGTAAATGGTAAATGGAGAACGGTAAATGGAGAATGTCGGATGGCGATATGGCTGCGACACGCAGCCGCCTCCGTTGTCCATTTTCCGTCCGCTTTGCTGTTTTTTGCTGCTGTTTTCCGCTGTTTCCCGTGCTGCTTTTTGGTGCTTTGCCGCCCACGCGCCGACACGTTTGGCTTCCGTTGGATTTTCGCCGCGATTTCCTTTCGCGCTGTCCACAACTCCACAGCACCATATCCCAATCCCAATCCCAATCCCATCGCTATGGCAATGGCCGTATCCGTGCCCGGTTCCATTCCCAATTGCCAGCTGGCGTTTTTGTGCTTGTTGGCCAAAAGTCAACCCATGAGCTGTGGCATTTTTAAGTAATTTTTATCGGTCAACTGAAGTCTGGCGAAATGGGGAAAAATCGCGGCCAACCGGACAGCGCAGAGGCTGGGCGGCCTGCCGGACAACTGTTTGTGGCGTCGATGGGGGCGTGGCTCACACAAAAGAAATCTGCAGCTTGGAATTTTAAAGTTGTTACATGACCAACAACAATGACAACTCCGCCGACAAGGTCAGCGGATGCGGTCAGTACCACTTCCTACCCTCACCCCAGCCCAGCCCAGCCCATAGTAGCACACCTTCCCGCCCAAGCCTGAGCCAGTGCGTGTCTGTTTGAACTGGAGACGGGCCGCGGCCCATGCAAAAACTGGCACTGACTGATGATGATGGTGTTGATGGGACGACGGTCGACGGACGACGGGCCGAGCGTCGACAAGTGACAAAATATGCAAGTATCAAACCACAAATTCTCGCCCGTGAGTCCACAATCATTTTGACACTGGTTACGGCCGGGCGCAGTGCGTGTGGACGCCGATGAGGACTAGATTTGCGTTTGGATAGTTGCATGCCACAGCTAGCCACATGTCCTGTGACCAGTTCCTGACGCTGTCGCTGTCGCTGTCGCTGCTCCCGCCCGCTAGCCCCCGATGCAATGTCCTTTGTCGCGTTGCAGGAAATTGAAAAGTGCAACGCAAATTGCGTTCCGCTAAAGGTTCCACATTCAACGTTCAACGTTCAACGTTCAGCGTCCTCATGGACGCCATGGTCGTTGCGTCGAGTGGTTGACAATTGATTTGTGTTTATGTGCGCTGTCCGGGCTGCCCACTTGGATGCCAGCCAGCCAGGACTTGCACGGATCCCGGTCCGTGCACCATGCACCATGTAAAATGCCGTTTGACTGTGATTTAAAGACATTAACATGATGGGTCTGCAAATTTCATGGACAGCACATGCTGAAATTTAAGTCAATTCAAACACACTTCACTTGCAGCCCAAAGCCAGCTGCGTATGGAGGGCAGAAATTACACTCTATTAGCGCAGTTTGCCATCCGAAGTAAAGAAATTGAGAGTCCTTCAGTTGCGACTAAAACAGGGAAAGATCTTCTTGTGGCGATTTGTGAAATGATTTCATATTTTTTCTATTATAACACTTACCATGCCCTTTAAATGAGAACATCAACAATATACTACATAGAAATAGGATCTACATATACATATATTTTAATTATTGGTTTTTCATGCTTATTTATGCTGAATTCTTACGTTTATTAAATTATTGTTTTTTTCAATTAGTTATTTTTGATGTAATATTTATTAAACATATAGCACATTTATTCGACAATGATGCTGTGTAATATAAAGATATTTGCATTGGTAAGCTGAATTTTGATTTGAAAATATTTGATAATACATCAGCACATTTGTATCTTGAATATTAGGTATAAATATTTCATCGATTTTTTAGACTTTTAACATTTATAGGAGAGACTACAAAATACTACAACATTTTAAGTGATTTGTTTGATTGTATCTAATTAACTGAAATATTCTATTTTGTGAAGCTGTTCACCTGAATGCTTCATTTAAAACACTTCTTAGCTCATTAGTGTTTCATTTGTTTGTTATTCTTTTTAGCTGGCTAAACGAGCGAGCGAGTTTTGTTAATCCAACGAGGTTTTGGCCAAATCAGACAAAATTGTGCGCCTAAAAAAAGTGCAGGCTCACGCTCAAGGACATCTGGAGCAGTTTGAGCAGGAGCCACAGCCGCACACCACGCATTATTCGCCCCATCACTTGCACCACTCGCAGCAGCAGCAGCAGCAGCAGCAACTGCAGCAGCATCAGCAGCAGCAACATCCATACAGCAACCACTACAGCACACAGCAGCACCACAGCAACAGCAACAACAACAGCAACAACAACAGCAACAACAACAACAGCAACAACAACTACAGCCACAGCCACAAAATGCATTTGACAACCACGAGCGGTAATTCGACGGCATCTAATGCCAACAGCAACAACAACAACAACAACAGTAACAACAACAACACGGCTAACAACAACAACAACAACAACTCCAGCAGCAGCAACAACAACACCAGCAACACAAATGGCTCCAACAACAACAACAACAACAATAACAACAACAACAACAACAGCTCGAGCAGCAATAACAACAGCACCGAACAGAACACGCCCCCAACCCCCGCCCAACTGCTGAATGAGGCCTACACCAAGATGACCTCCGACATTCTGGCCGAGCGCACTTTGGGCGATTTCCTCACCGAGCATCCCGGCGAGCTAATAAGAACAAGCAGCCCCCTGTTCGTCTGCACCGTCCTGCCGCCGCACTGGCGCTCCAACAAGACGCTGCCGGTGGCCTTCAAGGTCGTCTCCCTGGGCGACATCATGGACGGCACCATGGTCACGGTGCGCGCCGGCAACGACGAGAACTACTGCGCCGAGCTGCGCAACTGCACCGCCGTCATGAAAAACCAGGTGGCCAAGTTCAACGATCTGCGATTCGTGGGACGCAGCGGCAGGGGTAAGTTAAATGTGATATATTTACGCATAAGTGAAAAATTAAATATATGGGCACAAAAAGTACAAATTACAAGAAATGGTAAGCTCAAGAATTTATCCTTTTTTCGTTTACTATGTTTGCATCATTTTCATTGTGCAATTATTTGCGATAATACGAGTTCTACGCAAATATCCAAACAGAGAAATTTATCGTTTTTCTCCCAAAAACTTGCTCTTTTATCAATATGAAAACCTGAATATTGCCTAGCATTGATTAGCATGATTAGATTGTCTTGCAAAATAAAAAAATAAAAAAATTAATTCGTACTTTTGTCAAACCTCAGCTCTCAGCCCTTTCAATGCGTTCAATGTATAAAAATGAATTCGATTTCATTGATATGTGACACTCTAATTTGCTGATTTTAATTGGAATTATTAATAGTTGCTAATGCAGCTAATGCATCAAAATATCCTTATGCGGTCGCAGATATGTATCTATATTAATATTGCAAATTTCGTGTTACAAGTTTATCGCGCTCTGCAAAATAGCAATTCAGGTTTATTTTCACAAAATAATAATAATTATTTATATTTTAAAACTGCGCGTTTTTTTTTTTTTTTTTTTTTGCGAATGTCAACTGTTTAAGCTGAAATGTAAAATATTTAATTAATGCTTAGGATTAGCATACGTTAGAATACTGTACTTGGGAGCATTTGTAATCAAGCTGCTGTTTGATAAAATAATTTCATTAAAATTAGTTTAGGTTGGAAAAATTGTGGCTTGAAGAAGCTTAAGTGGATTTGCGAAAAGCGAGCTTGTCCAATTTTTGAAGCTTTATCAAGTGTGAATAAAATAAATAACTATTATTTGTAAAGCTGCATTTGGGCTCCCAGAGTTACCAGAGCTGTCAAGTATAACTGATCAGATATTTTTATATTCATAATTAATTAAAGGAGTATTTTAGTGAAATCGTAATCCGACTGATTACTAATTCAGAGCTAATATCTGTAGCCACTTTGTCCATGACATAACATTTTTCCTGCTTTGCGCTGTATCTTCATCTCGTTTCATGTGGGAAATCTATTATTTCGTGCCCAAAAACTTTTCCAAGTGCTTCTCGTGTAAATATATATATATATATATAGAGTAGTCAGTGGCCGCCGGTCGTAGTCGGGGCCTTTCCTTTGTGGCCGAAATGCACTCGAAACAATTTGTTCAATTATCGCCCCCGTCCACGTTGCCGCCCGCTGAGTGGCAAAAGTTTTGAGTGCGCTCTTCGCAACGCCATCTCTTTTGTCCAAGTATTATTCAGCCACTTTTTGCACTATGGCATCATTTTTTTTACTCGTCATTTTTTTTTTTTTCTTTGACGCAGCTATCCTTTTGTATCCTTTTGTAACCGCTGGTAAAGCGCTGCACAAAATTGTCAGCAGTTCATTAGCAGACAAGAGCCGAAGTCTTGCCGTCAGCTCTGACTCCCAAAACCCCTTTCAATGGGGCTTTATCTTAAAGTGCTTAATAAACTGTCGGGCAAAACGGACTGCGGTTTATTGAGTAAGTTTCGTTAGGTTTCGTTCCATGGAAAGTTTGGAATATACGAGCATTACAACTGAACGAAAATAGAATGGTCGCCGAATCAAACGAACCGAAACGGAATCAAATGAACTCTGTTTGCTATATCACACTAGAGAGCGGCAGAGGGGTTGAAAGAGGAAGCAGGGGCACACGCATCCGCTGCGGTAGAACCGCAAAAACCAAAGCTTTAACTGCGGCATTTGTGACAGAGAGCGGCGACGGCCAGCAGAGACCCGCACCAAAGTCTGACCCATGGACCGCAGGATTCATGCATTGTCATTCACAGGGCCTGCCAATAGACGCGTCCATCTTCTCGTTTCTCGCAGTCGCAGTCGCACTCGCAATCGCACTCGCATTCGCATTGAGGCGTTTAATTGTAAATTTCCCATTCATTTAGGCCATCTGGCGGATGGCAGCCCAACAGACGTAACATCAACGTGCCCGCTAACTCCGTCCGCAGACTCTCCGTCCCGTGGGCAACAGGAGCAGGCAAAAGCAGCTCGTCACATTCGCGTCTCATTTTGAGTAAAAAATAGAAGAAGAAGAGAAGCGAATATCATGTTGATTTGCATTGCTATTGTTTTATCGCATTCCCATTGTTATATATTGCGGCAGTTTAAGCACTTTTCCATTTTTCCGCTTGTTTGATTTGCCGCTGACACTCGGCTTTTCTGTGACAACCACACAGCGTAGACTGCGCGCGTGGCGTGTGTAGGTGAGTGATCAGCAAGCGAAGATTTCAGAGTCTTACTTTGCCGCCTAATTGAGCCAGGTTCGCTTGTGGTTGCTGTTTGGGCTTGGCAACGCTGCGTATGAGTGATTTGCGCCTAGCTTGGCCGCCGCCATTTTGTTTTCGCTGCTGCTGTCGCCTGCTAATTACAATAGCGAAATAGGAAATGCACAAACACTCGCCCCTCTCACCGCACACCCCTCGTCCCTCGTCCTTTGGATATCGTGTGCGCGCGTCATGCAATTTAATTACCCAGGCATCGATTTATTTGGCCCCTGCGCCCTGCACTAGGCTACACTTTTAATTAGCAAAGTGCCATGCACATGCACGTATAATACACACACACACACACACACACACACGCACACGCACACACAATAGCGGAATAGGGCTGTTGCTGTTAATAGGGGCTGGAGGGTGCGCAGGGGCTGGCGGTGCCAGTTGGCGATTGTTACGAGAGTTTGCCGCCAGCAGCGAATTTCACGTCGATAACTTCTCCATCGCATCATATCACAAAACAGCGCAGCGCTCCCGCCCCGCCGCATCAACATTATCGATAAGGATGGCAGGCTAAGCTCTGCGTTCGCTGCGTTGAGGTTTTTATTTACACAACTCTCGCAAGCCATTTAAGACAGCCGCAAAATGAACTGCACAGCACCCCCCCAGTCCGGGCAAACAATTGAAAGTGAAAGGCGGCAGTGCCCCAAAAATTATATACTTGTATATGTATATATTGTATAAAAAGACAAACGACAAAAAGGGCGCACAGCCTTCGACCGTGTCTGGGGTGAGCTGGAGGCAAGACAAATGCCTGCTAAAAGTCGAGACCCTCCCGCGTTAAAAAGAAGGCGGCGTTAAAAAGCCAAGACACACAAAGGCAAAAAAGAAGAAAAACAAAAATAATACAATACCCAAATAAAAAACTTGTACGAACTGACACCTTGACTGCCACAGCCTGCCACAAGGGGGGAATTGGGGCGCGAGGCGGCTCCGTGTGAAAAAGAACCCGCCTTGAGTCTAGAATTTTGAAAGCGTGCACAATTTGCTTTTGGTTTTGGGTCCTTATTGTTGCTGTGTTGTCGAGCTGAAAATGCTGTGGGGTAACTTTGGGCTTGGAGTCTGAGTGGAAAGCAACAGGCGGCCAATAAATTGTGCCATTTACATTCATGATAAGCTCTCACTTTTAAGTATCTGCCAGATATGGTGTAGGGTGCATGTCAAGCCTACGGACGAGTGCTGTGCACTGAAAATATATAAACTAGGTGCACACAAATGTTATTAAAATACCAATAAATATGCAGTTTCTATAGCTATTTAAGGTTTGGCATTAAATTGGCAACTGGAGCTCTTGTTCTTGCTTTGCATTTATGCTATTAATTTCTGTTTACTTCTCACATTTGAAGATTGTTTGCACTCGAGTGGAAGGGAAGAGCAAGCGTTTCGTGTGCGACATTAAAATCAAAGCTGTTGACAAATAACTGAAATCCTTGTTACAAATCCTTGGCAATTTACAGAACAAGCGTCATAAATCAATTGGGTAATGAAAGGCATACAAAGCACACACGTGTCGGCGAGTGTGGGTGTGTGCGTGTGTGCGTGTGTGCGTGTGCGTGTGTGCGTGCCTGGGGTGGGCAGCATAAGACAAAGTGGAGTAGGCCACACTCAGACTCACATGTCTTTGCCTGTCTATCAATGCTTGTGGCTGTGTTGCAAATCACAAGAAGGCACATCCCTCACACACACTCGCACACACAGGGACAACTTAGGCACATAATCGTTTTCGTGGCTTAAAATTTACAATTTGCGGATTATTTGCAATTAAATTTTGGCTCATCTCTAGCTACTCGAATATTTTTATTCAAATATTTGCGCCGTTTGTCATATTTTTCTCTCTTGGCGCAATCTTTGCCAATCCACATATATTTGTTTATCTTACTCTTTTGGCATTTGAAATTCCTCTTTGCTCTTTACTTACCTGCGCTCAGTAAGCCCTTAAAAGCTTTCTGAGCCTTCTAATCCAGCCAGTAAGTCGACCAACACAAAAACGCATTTTGTGGCTTATTTGGTTTCCCTTCGAATTTTCTTTTCAGCCCCAGGCTTTGTTTTCCCTCATTGCTTCTCTCTTTTTTTTTAACTTGTTGATTTATGAGGCTTCCAGCATTGAAAACGAAAATGTTTTGCCCAACGATTGCTCATTGCTAAGGGTCAACAAAATCGGAAAATTTATTAGAGCAAATTTACATTGAAATGTTGTTAAGATGACTAAAGCAATCTGGCTTTGATCTTGATTTCTGATTGAACACAGTTATCGTAGAGCTGTGCTTAAACAAATCTGGTATAAATGCTCTCATATAAAATAAAACGATCGTTATGGCTTTATTTTAACAATACTTGGTTATTTTTGAATTTCAAAATAGATGAATTAATTAATGCTGAACTCAGCTTCAGACTTTCTCTGATATATATATATATATATTTTTTTTGCAAATATAATTAATTTAAGCCTCAGATAAATTCTTCATATCACCTAAATAAAAGTTCAATTCAATTTGATAGAAATATTCTTGCTGCAAAATCTTTTCAAGTTAAATTGCTTACTTTGCTAATTCTAAGAACATTTCTGGCGCTAGCTAACTTGCACTCTGCAGATCAATAAATCGATTTTATGGCTCAAGTTTAATTGCATTTGTATTTGTCTTGGGAGCTTAAATATTCGCCTAGCCCACAAGCTCCCAATTCCGAATCAGAGTCGAGAAAGAAGTGCCGAAAAAAGCACAACAATGAACCGCACTTGATGGCAATGAAGACAAAGTGTCGCAGGACAACGCGGAAAAGCATTTTGCAGCGGCAGGACAGACGGGGCGAAGGGGCAGAAGGACGAAGACAAAATGCCACTTGACGCGACTGCAAACAGACTCAAGACGAAGTTCGTTTTTTATGCCAAGCATCGAGTTGAAGTCCCTCAGACTGGGAACTGAGCAACTAGATGACGACCTGGCGGAGTGAGAAACACGTGAAGGGGAATGAAACCAAGACGAAGATGTAGACCAAAATCGAGGCGGCGTTGCCAGCGGTGGGCGCAGTGGAGTGTGGCAGCAACATGTGTAAGCCCCAGCCTCAGTCCAAGTTGGGGTCGGTGAGCGTGTGCGTGTGTGTGTATGTGTGTGCGTGTGTGTGTGTGTGTGTGTGTGTGTGTGTGGGTTTATTGTTGTGTGTGCCGAAATGATTTACGCTTTGTTTGTCAACTTAAAAAGCAAACGGCGGCAACTGGCAAAACACTCGAAGACATTGCACATACGCCGCGTTGTCATAGACAGAAGAGACAAAAAAGTCACCACGGCGGGGGCAGGGATGGGGACGGCGGAGGGCAAGTTGAAGGGGAATGGCAGTTTTGGCAGTTGTTAGTCGAGGACTGGAGTTTGCTGAAATGGTTTTAATTGAATCGCAGCAAATTCGTCGTGGGCCTGGCAACACTTGACAAAAGCAAAAAGAAGTCAGCCAATCCCAAAGTTGGGACAGTCCTTGCACAGGACAGGGGCGTGGGCACAGGGGGGGGGGGGAGGGTCTAGGCGTAACAAGTTAATTAAAAGAAAACTGTGTGGCACAAATGAAATAAATCTTAGCTTTCAAGTGCCAGGACCTTGCCCCATGAGGCGACGTGTGTGTGAGTCATGTGTTGCAGACAATAAATTTGAATTGTAATTAATTCCTACAAGGTGGCGGGAGGTGGCTCCTTGCCAACCGCGATCTATAATTAATAAATTAAAGCCCGACTCAGAGCGCAACGTCTGCACAGAAGTCCATAAAAGTCGTAGATATATAAAGATGTTGAGATGAGCAAAGTAAAAATATATAAAATAAAATAATAATAAATAGTTTATTAATTTTACTCGAAGAAGTTGAGTTCAGCTTACTGTTAGAACGGCTTATGGCCTTTTGTTAACATATAACAGTCTTGTTGTTGGTTCCCTTGCCCACATTGCCTGCCAGCCGTGTATTTTATTGTGTTGTAGTCAACAAATCGCTTTGATTTTTACGATGTGACAATCGACCGATGTTTTTGGGCCATAAATGCGGCGCGCGTGTTTAGAATACATTTGGAAGGCTGCCAGTCATAAATTTGCTAAATTCAGTTTTGTTTTGTTTTCTTTTCTTGTGTGCTTGGCTTCGTTGCAGGGAAGAGCTTCACGTTAACCATCACCGTGTCCACGAATCCACCACATATTGCCACCTACAACAAGGCGATCAAAGTAACCGTCGACGGGCCACGCGAGCCGCGCTCCAAGACCAGTAAGTATACATCAAGCCCGATGGCCACTGGCCAAAGAGCACAATTTACAATTATTACACACGTAACACGGGCAAAAAGCGACAGGGCAAATATGATATCAATTTTCGCAATAAATGGGACTTTATTAACGCCCTAAAGGCACTCTCTCTCTCTCTCTCTCTCTCTCGCTCTCTCTCACTCTCGCTCTGTCTGCTGGCCTGGCAGAGTATTCGATAAGCAGTGCCGACTCTCAGTTTAGCATCTGGAAATGCATATTTATAAGCATGCAAATATTTTACTTTGCATATGTTAAGGCAGCCCAGCTCAGACGCAGATCCAGACTAACAACAACAGTGGCAAGTGTTGTAGTTGCTGCTGCCGTCGTTGGCAGTGTAATCTGTTGGGTCCGAGAGCAACAATTCAATCCATGGCATGATTTATATCCTTAGATGCCAGACTGCAACACTCTGGCCCCCAGCTTCGAAAACAAAGAGCACAGTGTTCTGCGGTATACACACACACACACACACGCACACACACACACACACATATACAAATGGCAGTTGGGTTTAAGCTGCCGCTGCCTACGTCAGACAAAAGGTTATTATTTTATAATGAATACAATCTGCCGTAAAATGGCAACTGTAAAATGGGAGACAACGTTTAGCTGTAAAACAAAAGCACAGCTGCAGGACGAGTGAGAGAGACTGGGGGGAGAGAATGACAGAGTGAGGCAGAGACAGCGAGAGAGAGAGAGAGACAGAGAAAGAGTGGAGGTTTGTGTTTGTGAGCTGATAGCATTGACCATAATATAACATGACCAAATGTCATTCGTGTATATTTCGCACATTTTCTTCTTAAATAGTTTTCTAACGATTTTTGCTGCCTTTAGAGAAAGGAAAAACGAATTGGGCTCAGCTCACAGTTTCATTAGCAATTGCATAGTAACAAATTAAAAAGTAACGAATTCTTAACAGTACACAATTCATTATTTTCCTTAAATATTTATAAGTTATTATTTGATTCAGTTCAGTTTTCATACACTGCTATATTTTTATATATATATATATATATACACCATCTACAACTGCAAAAAACATTTAGTTAAGGACAGATAATTAAAACTGAAAAAAACTTAGTGTTATCCCTTTTAGGGCAACAACAACAATTTCACTTTGCATTTGGCCAGCGACCGTTCCACTTCTCCACGGATCCACTGTCCGGCTTCCGCATGCCGCCAATTGGCAACTGCCAGAGTAAGTAGCAACCAAGCATATCAAACCCATACGCATCCAAGACCAAATCCAACCTAGCCCCGCTCGGCTTCATCCTACATACATTTAACCATCATATCGAGCCATCGAGTTATGTACTAATTGATGCGACCTGCATTTGCATTTGTGGCTGTTTCTTTTTTTTTCCTGATTTTCGGCTTTTCATTTAACACTTGAGTAACAGTATATCCGAAAACCGCATGCAACAAAACAGGTGGGAGTGGGTTTTGGGGCAATTGGAGGGCTGTGTGGGCTGTGTGGTGTGCCCCAATGCAACCGCACAAAATCACACAAAACGATTAGGTGGCAGGCTTTAAAAAAATGCAAACAATAACAAATACAACATCGGCTTTTAAACTGTGGCCAGACAAACCAGCAAAAAGTGAAACAATAATAATACCTCTACAATTAAATGCAAAAAATAAATTACGTATCTGCCATAAATAATAATACAAAAAAAACAAAACTTGACATCAATTTTGCAGGCGCTTTAAGCGACTGCATTAATTAGGCGCTCAATTATATACATTAATTTGTTCACGAAACTTTACGAGCGCCAAAGAGCAGGAAATAAAATGTAAGAGCATTACCGGCCGGCCTTCCCGACTGCACTATACCCTGTCGCACGAGAATAACAGCTCAATTCAGTTAAGCAAGAGAGCAGAGAATTTGGACAAATGTTGTATATTTGTGATATTCAACAGAAAAAAACCTGATTTGATGATATACATATATACATACTTCTTCAAATTAGAAAACAGTGTATTCAAATTTAAAAAAAAAATGCAAATTGTTGGCTGACATTTCGCTTTACCTTGCCCTAAATTGTTGTTATGATTGCGCTGCTATTAAACTGCTGGCCACTTTATTTAACCAAAGTTTACTATACAAACAAATAAACGTTGGTCAAATACAACAACAACAGCAACAAAGACAATCGACAAACAGCACAAAAAGCTGGCGTCAAAAAATTTGCATTGCTCGCGTTATTATCTGTCGGTATGCACGTAACTGCAACTGTGTGTGTGTGTGTGTGTGTGTGTAGGTGGATGTGCGCGGAGGTGTGTGAGTGTGTTTGTCGCCATTTTGTATTGTTGCTGATGTGCACCAGCTATTGGGCATAAATCACGACGCACATACAAATTATGATTTCAGTTCCAAACTAAAAAAGCGCTGTCAAATATTGTACACAGGTTTAAAACAAACAACAAAATTCACATATATATTTTTAGAAATATATATATATATGTATAATATGTACGTGTTTGGACAGTTCTTTGTATAAAACAGTTTATTCTAACTAACTGATTTTTAGAGGTAGTAAAAAATCACTTGCGTGTTGTAAATGTATAAAATGGGGCTCTAAAAATTACTTGCCATGTGGCAAATAGTTGAACAACAGTTGCAGGTATTTTATTCTTTTTGTTCTATGTTTTTTTCATTCTATGTTGTGGTAAAATTTTAATAAATCAATAAAAAAAATTAGTGCAAATTTATATTATATTAAAATAATATATGAGTAAATTAAGTAAATGTTAGGTATTTTCATCTTTACCTCATATGTATATTGATATATTTATTTGAATCTAAGTTTTTCACAGTTTTGTTTAATCGCTCGGCAAGCTGACAGCTGCAAGAGTGAAAATTATAAATCAATAATTAAAATTGTGGGCAAGTTTTTTGCTCTGTCTGCATTGTTGGTGAATTAAATTTAATAATAGGTTTAAAAATGCATTTATATTAAATTTGATGTTTCAATTTAAATTGACAATTAATTGGATTACAACAACTATAACAACAGCGGCAAATCGTTAGTCAAACATGACAGGAATTTAAGGTTTTTTGTTCCGTTTTTTCTTTGTATAATATAACAATGTTAAGATGTGTTTTAGCACAAATAAAAAAAAAATGTAATTATTTGCATTTTAATTTAGCAATTAATATTATCGGACTGCGAGCTGATAATCGAAAAAATTAAGCCCAGTTAAATTATAAAAGGAAAATTTAAATGTAAACAATTGCGAACGGGTTCACTAGCGAGACCAGTAAGCAAATATCAAAAGCAATTCAATCAGCACACTAAATTGCCTACCAATGACTGTCAATTTGCACTTGTTCTCGGTGGCAACAAGCCTGCAAGCCCGCCGTTTGCCGTTTGCCCTTTGCCTTCTGCCTCCCGCCTGTTTCCTCGGCCAATGCCAATGCCGATCCCCTACCCATTCCCGCTGTCTAGCGTGAAGCGCACAAATCAAAATGCAAATTGCGCGATTTACAGGCTGACATTTGCCAGGCGACATTGCAATCTATGGCTGTTCCTCATTTATATACACAAAATATGTGCATGTACATACGTACATATATGTACTAGTATATATGTGCATGTGTGCATTTGGCCACACTATGTTCAATACATATGTGTAAATAATGATTACTGAAAGCGTCTGTTGTTACTGATTACCCATAATTAAATTGTAAATATGCAAAAAGCAAAATAACCTGAATTATTTATTAACAAATTTTATTGACAGTCACTGCTTGACTTAATTACTGGCATATATTTTATTAATTTCGGAAAATATAAAAAGTAAAAAGATATTCATAAAAAACCAAGTTATATGATCACAAAGCAGAGTTTCCTGTGGCAAGGAAAAAATTTTTTTGAACTGAAAACGCGATTTTTTTACAATGTCCACGTCTGTAATTAGGTAAAATTAACTGGCCAAATGACTGCATATCATATTTAATGTACGTGATATATAAATATATCAGTTATATAAATGCAATTGGGGCTTAGTTTTCTTTGGGTGTTAGCTGGAGTGGGCTCTGTAAAATAATTACCCACAATTGGATTGGCTTTGCGAATGTACAAACCGTTGGAGTATCCAATTCCTTTTTAATAATTCAGTTACAAAATATGCGCAGAGAAAGTCAATCGGTGTGACAGCAAATATCAGACAGCAGGCCGAAACACCACCACCAACAACAACAGCAACAACGAGAGAAACGGGAGACAACAGCAACAAACTGTACACAAAAAGCAACGTAATTAATGGAGGTAGAAGCATTTAAGCCAATAGCATTAATAAAGCCACCACAAAATCAATATCCGGATACGAAAATGCGCCCGTCGCCTATAAAAACTAATTAATAATTTCCGAATGGGCTATTAATTAAGCCTAATTATCTGTGCATGAGTCTGGACCCGTAACGTGGTCTGTACTTCATCCGAAACCAGTTCCCCTTCCTCCCAGCCGTCCCTACTGCGGGCCTAGCATTGGCATTTTCGGGATGAACCGACCGACCGACCGACCGACCGACCGCCATCCGCCCGGCGTCCCCTTTGCGCTTACATTGAAACCATTTTGGCCGCTGTCCGTCGCCTCAGATTTGTTTGTAATTTTTATGCACAGCTCCGGTTGAAGTCCCGCATAATGGCCATGATGGGGCTCCAATTAGCGGCCCACATGTGCCATAAATTTGCCAGTCGTAGACGCGTAACACGGGCGAGCTATTGCTGCCGCTTGTGGGCGTGGCAGGGCCGCACTTATTGACGATAATTGTACGCAGTGTTGCAAAACGAAATAGATATGCTTTGCGAACCGATGCGTAAATCGGTTTCGAGAGTCACCAACTTGGCAGTAAAGATCGCGCCAATTTCGGTCAGGTCCACTCCCGCCCCCACAGATTACCAAAATTGATATTTCTATTGGTTCAGAAACACAAAACTTGAGTGTAAAAGATTATTGATTTGTAAAATTTGACAAATTGTTTGCGGCAAACATTACATAATTGCAGATTTTTGTAGAGAAACTTTTTTAAGAATTATTTTTGCAACTGTTTTATTATTATTACCTAAGCTGAGCTTTGTCACGCTTATAAAACAATGCTTCTATGACACTGCAGAATGTGATGCAGCTAAAGTTTTCGGGGGTCCCAGACCTAGCTGTACAGGGTATCTGCTGCTTGTTGCGGATTTGACTAGACGGCAACGTGCTCACTTGTTTTTATTCGCTTTGGTTGCTGTTTTCGCTATCGAATTTCTTTTGCGCTTTTCAGTTGTGCACACTTGTCGTATACTTCATCTGCTGAGTATTCTAGTTTTTATCACGTTCTTCTCTTTGTTTGTTTTTCTCATCTCATTCACACAACAAATCTAACTGAAACATTTAACAAAAACCTAAAATCAAAATCGATTCCAAAACGATACCAACAACAAAGATATGTCCCAATTTGGTTTAGGTGCCAGCAACACGCATTGGGGCTACGGATCAGCGGCGTCGGCCTATTCGCCGTACTTGGCAAGCAGCGGACTATCCTCCTGTACTACGCCCACTTCAGCGCAGTTTAACAATCCGGCGTTGGGCTTCACCTGCTCCTCGAATGACCAGAGCAACAATCAGGACTTTGGCGGTGCCACCAATCGCGACTGTGTGCCAAGTAAGTGAAATACAAGCAATCGATAAATATCGGTCGATATTAGAAAGAAGTGAAATCGAAAGTGAAGTTCAACATTTCAAATTATTTCTATATTTTATATTTATATCAAAAATTAAGTAAAACTTAAATTATATACATCTGAGCAAGTTTCAAATACTTTCTTAATTTCATTATTGATATTAAATAATTAAGTAATAATTAAATTATACAAATCTGATAAAGTTTCAAATATTTTCCTTATTTTATTATTAATATTAAACATTGACATATTTTTTATTAAGTTAAAAGAAGGGGAAATAGATGGAAGTAGCTGACAACATGCAATATTCTATTTTTGTATTTGTTTTTTTTTTTTAATTTTCGATTTTTGTTTAGAATCTCTTGAAAAAGTATCTCAAATGAAATAAGATATTGTGAAATCACGAACTTTTGATAACGCCTCATAAATTGTTGTTGCTTTTGTGTCCTCGCCTTTTCCTTCGCGCAGTGCTGCCGGACTCGACGGCCAGCGACTTGGACCAGCATCTCAGCAGCCTGGTTGGATCCACCAGTGGCCAGATGTCGCATCACAGCTTGTTGGGCGCCAGTGGCCAGACCTCGATCACGTCCACGGTGAACGGAGCGAGCGCCGGCAGCGGGGCCGCCGCTGGGAGTGCAGCGGGCGCCGGCAGTGGTGGTGGTGCCAACTCGATTCTGGTGCCACGCTACCACACCAATGCCAGCAACGAGTACAATGTGCATTCCAGCCAGAACGGGCCGCGCAGCCTGAGCGACAGCTCGCAGGCCGAATCGCCGGTGCAGGAGGATCTGCTTTCAACCAACACGCCGAACTTGGGCAGCGGCAGCGGCGGCGGTGCGGGCAACGGTGGCGCCACCAATGGTGCGGCCAGTGCTGCTGGCGCTGGCAGCGGCACCGCGGCGGGCGCCTCTGCTGGCGCCGTCAATCCCGCCATGCTGAGCGCCAATCAAAACTTTCCGGGCATCGTGAACCAGGCCCAACACGCCTCGGCCTCGGCCTACGGCGGCGGTGTGGGCGTGGGCGTCGGCGTCGGCGGCGGGCATGGCAGCGGCGCTGGCGCCACAGCCGCCGGCTGCAACGGATCGCTGTACCCGGTGCTGCCGGCCAGCCTGCTCTACTCGCAGCTGTACACGGCCGCCAATCAGTCGGCGCACGGCTTTCACTCGCACACGCTGCCGGCGCACGCGTCGCCGAACTCGTCCGTGCACGGGGAGCTGCAGAGCGTGATGGATCACATCAGCAATGTGGGCGTGCGGCAGCAGCACAACATCATGGCCGGCGGGGGCGTGGCGCATCCGGGCGACCTGACGCTGATCGGCAACTGCGGTGCGTCGGTGAGGAACATCGAGGATGGGAACACCAATCGTCAGGTGGCCGCGCTCGCTGCCCATCGCGGCCACCACAACCCAACTGACAACGGGGGCAGCGTCTGGAGGCCATATTGAGGTCAGGTTCTGTGGTGCGGCTCCGCAGTTCTTTAGTGCCACGAGCACTTCGAGGGGCGAGCGGCGGAGAAGCAGCACGAGGATCTGCAAGGCGGGAATGGGAATGGGCATGGGGGTGTGGGTGGGGGTGGGAATAGGGACTCGGGCGGGAATATGGGTGGGCATGGGAATGGGAGTGGGAGTGGGAGTGGGTGCGGGGGCGTGGGTTACTGATTATGTACATTTCTGTATATACTTTCTAGTCCGTACAAAACATTTTTTTTTTTATGCAAATGCAGATAAAGAAAAAACTTTTAGTAGAATTTGTTGGAGTTCTCAAAACTCAAAACTAAAATAATAAAAACAAAGAAAAAAAAACACTAACATATGTATGTATAGCGTATCCGTATAGTCAAATGTTAAGCATGGAAAACCAAAGTAAATCAGCTATAAATTACTTAACTAGAAAATGGATGGTGCAAGAAAGTTCTCCAATCGAAATCTCAATTTCGCCGATTTCGACCAAATTGTATTGAATGCAGTCTTAATCGTTGGCAAATTGAGAAGTTGGGAACGTTTGCAATAGAGTCTTAGATATTTTTTAGCTACTTATATGTAGTTCACAGATGAATCTGCATATTAGGCAGCAATGGGTCTGCGCCTTTCGAGCGAAGCCCAGGCCCGCGGAATGCCCGAGCCATAAAACTATACAAGCTAGTCATAGAAGAAAGCCCCGGAAAAAGCCCCAAAAATACTACAAATTGCAAGTTTGAAGCAATCGCTAGGAACACAAGTATCTAATAGAACCGATGACAATTTTTGACGTAGCTCTCAATGTTTAAGATATAGGACCTATTATTTTGGATGTTTTTTTTTTTTTTTTTTTTGTCATTCCTTTATCGGGTTTACAAATGTAACATACTGAGTAGGAGGGGTTAGAGAAAAGCAGTTGAGGAGGGTGAGCAGGTAATGCGAAGAGCCGTTGTATATGAGTTCCTAAACCGTAATCCATGTTCGTGAATTTGTTTACTGTTCATTTCATGTCTTTCGATATGCGTGTATGTACTTTAAATGTGTATAAATCTGTGCAATGTAAGCTAAATACTATTAAATATATGTATACGTATTATATAAACATAATTATGCCATACTTGAATGCAAGACCTAAAACTTTGCAACACTTATAAATAACTGTAATAACTTTTTTTTGATAGTGCATAACATTTTATCAATAAGGTGAATTACAGCATTGTGGGCTAAAAGTTTCAGAGTAAATGTATGATGATAATGATGATGCTGATGGAGATGATGATGATTTTAGCAAAGAGTCCGCTCTGTTTACACTCGCTCGCTTATCAGAGAAGTTGTGACGATAAGTCAGAGCAACGTAGAGTTCACACTCTACGCAAATGTCAGTTTCAATAGTTCACACACACACAATCGAGCAGTCTCGCAATCTTTAATGTCTTCTAAAGTTGTCAACAAAAAAAAAAAGAACAAATTAATAAATAATTAAAAAACATTTGCCGCATACGAGCCACAATAAAGTGGCATTAGTTTAAGTGATCTGTTCATTTGCAAATGTCCAGTAGCACATTTTTTTTTTTAAATAAAAGTTTAATGCAAAAGAATATAATACTAAAAGCTGATCGTAAATATAATTGATGTATACCCTATAAAAAAAAGGCAAAGAATCAACCGAAAGCTATGTGTATAAATACAGAAAAAAAGATGTAAAATCTGCTTAAAGAATTTGAATTTTGCATATACGTAACTATATAAATTAATATATATAACAATTTTTGTGCAGTAACATTTCTATGTAATAAATTGAAATATGTGTAATGCAAAATTTGATTTCAACGACAAATTTTAAACCAATACCAAAAACAAAAATTACAAATAAAAACAAAGAGATCACGACAATTTAATTAAACAAATACATTAATAAAATCATTATTAAAATTTAAAGCAACTTTGATATTTGTGTGCTTTACAGGAATGTGGGATATGGGATATGAAATTTGAAATTTGAAACTTTCAGCGTTAACTCATCAACATAACCGGCATCAGACGAGCTTTAATTTAAGATGTAAGTATATTAATTTTCACGAAACAAATACACAGCTAACGATTTTATTTGTCTCCCGACTAAATATAATATCGTTGTTTTCAAAACTACAATTCATTTAAAATTTCAAACAAACCAATGAATATCCCATACATTTTTTATAAGCTCATACAATGCTGTGTGTCAGGTAGCACAGATTTATTTACATTCTCCGTTGAATGTAAAAGTAATTGACTATTTCAAAAATGTCTCAGAGAACTTCACATTAGCTTTAAGTTTCAAAAGCAAAAAATGCGACAAATGTTTTTTTTTTGTTTTAATCAGAACTGACGAGTCTGAATAGAATCAAGAAGTTTTTTTTCAGTCGTGGTTTTGTGGCAGTCGAATTGGAGTCATGAAATACCTTTACAAAATCAAAGGTATGCAATACAAATTGCTTGCCACGTTTTACGACACAATCGGGACAATTGGCAAAGGTAAAATTATATCGGGGACGGCGAGCAGCGTCTAGCTGCGGTTTGGATTGGCGGGCTACGTAATTTTCCGCTCAATTTATTTCACATTGTGGCATCCAATTAAGCTGCAAACCAGCAGACAACAGCCAGTCTCCTGACTAGGACCACGGCCAGAAACAGAATCAGCGGCCCAGACAATGGCATATGCGATACGATTTCTCGTTCATCTCCATCTCCTGCCCGCCCCGCTATGTGCTCTTTAAAAGTTCATAAAAAGGTAGAGGCAAACGGACGGATGGAAGTGTGCTAAACAGCTGAGTGGAAATGGAGCCAAAACGGTTTCAAGAATGAAGCTATAACCGCAAAAGGTTAGTTAGCTGCCGGTCAGTAAGGGCGCAGAACGAAAATTCGATACGTAAACTGTTTACAGAGCATGCTCCGCACTTCTCCTCCATACTCTAAACTCCCATTTCGTGCTCCAGACTTGAGATTTCACTCTACTTTTGTCTGGTGCAACTTTTAATTATTTCATTTGTGCCTACTTATAAGAATACTGAAGATGTTTTGCATAGCAAATTAGCAGTCAGGCGGCGCCCTGAAGTATGCAGCGGCAACATTGCCGACTCCCCCGATTGCTATTAGGGGGTGTGAGCGTGGGTGTGCATGTGTGTGTGTGAGGTGAATAATTAAAAATTTTACCCATTACTTGCGTCGTTTGATAAAATTTCAAACAAACACACCGAGTCACACGCACACACACACACATACATGCTCAGAAAATACTTAAGAGTAGCTAAGCTGCATGGAGACTACGAAACCACTTGAGATGCTGTCTGCGAATCCCCAGGCAAGCATTTTTCACATTCAAACTGAGAGTATTACACATCCCATACACATTCTTTCTCTCTCCATCTCCCGCTCTGCATGTCCTCGCACGTTAACACTCTTCATGTGAGCAACAAAGAGTCCCTTGGCAACCGCATTGACTGATTAGGTGACTGACTGAGAGACTGAACTGAGCGGAACTCAAAACTGGCTACCCAATGGTGTTTCCTGTTGTCGAACAGTGAGACTTACTTGTATACCCTGTAATAAGTAGGGATAAGGTACTATATAGCAAAAAGAAAATAAAATAATTATGTTTCCTAAATCTACTAAACTTTAAATTTCTGAAAATTTCACTTTTTTATTTGGAATAATATATTTCGAAATATTTAAAATTATTTTTAAAACTCCCTTAAAGGGAGTTTGGCAATGAAAAACATTGTAAAATTTAAAAATATCTTCAAGACTTAATTAGTACATCTCGTACATTTAATGCTAAATCATAAATATACTTTTTGGACTGCGGTAATTAAGGTAATAATTAATAATAAGGATATCATAAGGACAGCAAAAAAATGATCAACTTGTACGAATTAATTAGTGAAATGAAATAGACGAATATGTTCAACGGAATGAGTATGTTAATCAGCAAACTGCTCAAGAAATGTCTTGAAAGAAAAAACACCCGAGACATGTACAAATGGGGCCGTTGAGAATTTGTTTGAACGACCCTCAAGTGCTCGGCTCTCAGTCATAACGCCAATCATCTTTTTGAGTCGCTTCATTTGCCGAAACTTTGTGTTTCAATTATGCAAGTGATGAGCGTGTGTGTGTGTGTAAATTTTATTATGATACCAATTAGAGCCGCTCACATGTGAGCAGTTGTGTGTCTCGTGTGTTTCTTGCCGGAAGAAGCCCGTCGCTGGCTTAATTAGCAACACCTACAACAAATTCCGCCCCTCTTCAAAGGCAGGAAAACAAACAAAATTAAAACAAAAAATAACAGAATACCTGTAAGCCCACAACCACAAACAACAACAAACAAAAGCAACAACAACAACAGCAGCAGCAGCAGCAGCAGCATTAACAACAATGCAAATGAAAAGAAAAACTCCCGAACGGCTCTCAAATGGACGCTGATGCAGGCGAATGGCCAACAAAATATTGCAGTGATTTTGGTCGGCACAAATTATGCGGCGGGGCTCTCTTGCCTCTGCATTTGGAAATCTGTTGCCGTTACTCTCGACGCGCAAATATTTAACGGCTGCTACATATTTGCACCTCGCCACAGACACATGCAAGCGCTATCACACACACACACACACACACACACGCACACACGCACGCACACCATTGCGCTGGGCAAAAGGTATGAAAACATTCTTTGCTGCGGTTTTCATTGTTTTTCTACATTTCCGTTTAGCTGGCGTTGCATTTTTGGCATTCGCGCTTTGACGGCCTCTCCGTGGCAATGGCAATCGCAGGTCGGGGGTCGGAGTTCACGTGTTTTACGGCTCACCGTTGGCCAAAGGATAAATGAGCTCAAAGTCCCAATTCTCTGTGCATTATTTGCAGCAGCTGATGTTGCTACTTGGTTAAATCGAATGTCCAAATTCCATCAGAAAAAAATTGCAAAAATTCAACGAACAATAATTAGGCTGAGTAATGTTTATTGCATTGCTTTGATTATCAACTTATTTTCGAAGACTTGTGTGAAATGACAAGCGGGAAAGACAAAACAGCGGACTTTTAATTGATCAAATTGGCACACTTGGCCCGATAAAGAAAGGGGAACACCTGCTACTGGCAAATTAGAAATTAATATATTATTACATACAGCTAGCAAATTCAAACTTATGGAAAACACATCAGCACTTACTTATTTCGCACTGTTTCGATTATTTTTGCGGTTTTAAGTATAATCATTTTTAAATTTTTTATGCTCGTTTACAAAGTGAAAAGAGTGTATTGGGTTTGTGCAATGTCCGCCTTGCTGTCCGTCCATTTATTTATATGAACGCAATTTATTTGCCGCTATTAAAGCTAGAGACTTGGAATAGTCAGGAAAGTGTTAAGTGGTAACAAATTTTAAGTGCTAATTATGCTGTCGGTCCTGGGCTCAAATCCAGCCCAGATGCAAAATGTTCTTTTTTTTATTATTTTTTTTATTTGTACCAATTGTTACACTGTGAACGAGTATTGCGCTGTAGATTACACCCGACCACAACGTTCTTACATGTTTTTTCATATAACAATTATTTTATTTTATTACCTATAATTTTTGTATTCCTTTAATTACAATTCAATAGTTTTATGGCGTTTAATAAAAACAATATCGAAATTCTTGTTTATAATTAAACAAAAATTATAATTGTATCTTGTAAGTTAAATACATCACTCTGGTTTACAGAGTTTGGTTTACAGAACACAATAATCATTGAGGCTTTACTTTTTTAATTAAAAGGCTTTTTAATAACATTAACAAATTTATGTTATTATACTGGCCTTAAATTTGTAAACCTTGTTGTTAAATTCACTAAAAAAAAAGACAGTTAAAACATCCCTACTACATTGAGCCAAGAACTGAGAATACCTATTAAGATTATTTACAATGCGTTTATCAACTAATTGAAATGCATTTTAAGTGCACAACTCCTGTTTGTTTGGGCCCCCTCTGCTGTCACAGCCCCCTGACCAGTCGACAAGCAATCATCGGCCACATTTGTGTCCCATGTTGGCATTGCAATTTTTGGGCAAGACAGATGGATGCGCCAGAGCGAGGCATGGCTGTGGGCTGTGGAGTGTGGAGTTTGGAGTGTGGAGAGTGAAGAGTGGGCCAACCTGGCAGACAAATCAAACTCAACTCTCAACGATTGGAGCACGTTTTCAATATGGTTTGTTAGTGTGGCCACCACTGAGGCTGGCGGCGTTGCTGCTGGTGATGTGCATGATGTGGATGCGTGTTGGGCAATGAGTTCAGGGTGTTGTTCAGGAGTGTTGTGTGTGTTGTGTGGTGTGTGCCGGGTGTCGTGTGTTGTGTGCTGGATGCTGGGTGTCACCTTATTTGGAGGGCTGCTGGTTCGGTTTTTGGTTAGTTTTTCGAGCATTGCCCGAAATGCCGAATATTGATTTGAATCAATTAATTCGTGCGGTTGTCGCTGGAATTACTCCCTCGAATCTAATTAATTTTACTGCACGACTACATACACCAAATCATGCACATGAATACACACACACACGCACACATCAAGGCGACACTTTGGCAACATTTTAGTTAGGCGCAATGGACTAAAATTTATATTGAAGTCGAATTATGCAATTTGCTACTAAATTGATTGAATTTGCACAGCTGCATGTTTGTTTGGCCAAAATAAAAAAAAATGGAGGCAGACAATTAGGCGAAAATATGAGAGCGAGAAAGAGAGAGACAGAGAAACGGCTGATAAAAGAAAGTACGGTAACGAGTGGTCGACTAACTATTTTTATATAGAATTTCCATTTCAATTAGTGAAATACAAAGAACTAATTGCAAATTCAATTGATTTGAAATTATGCCCATGTTTTAGTATCAATCTTTGCATCAGCTCCAGAAATAAATTGGAAATCTTTTAATTAGTATTGATACCACAAGTACATTATTATAAAATAAGTAAGTTCTTAATAGCACTTATTGGCCAATTTATATGAGACAAACGTGCTTCGATGTAGATTTTCCATGCCCTAGTTTCTTCAGACCATTTCAACCCTTAAACATAATTAATCCCTAACATATATGCATATAAGGTTTTTTCCTATGTCCTGGTATAATTTTTTTGGGACACAAAGATGACATGTTAACATATTCAAATTGAAATATATTTTCTTATAAATGTAACCACTTTTTTCAATTAAAGAGAATAGGTAATGCAAATAGAATTCCTTACGATTACTTAATTTCCTAATATTCTAATTTACCGCAATAACCTCTTTTCGTCTGGTATTATATGAGATGAATTCCATATATTTGAGAATGCAAATAGCTGTTATAATATGGTATTGGTTTCGGGCTCTAGCCAAAAAAAGGACATAATATTTAGGCATGTCTTTAAAATATATAGGCCGCAAAACTGGGGATACAGAGTAACTGATAGCCGGGAGCTGTGAAAATTCGTTATATTTAATACATCGAGTGCATACATTGAGTTTTTCCATATATTATTTTCAATTGGCGGCGAAAATCATATTTCATATTTAATAAAATGCGCTGCATGCATTATTATTATATTCATTATATTAAGCATATTTCTATTATTTTCGGCCAAAAGCATTCAAACAGTTAAACATTCAAAGCGCTGACCACTCCAGCCAAACGCACAAAAAGCGAAACTCGTTTCGCTTACCACACAAAAGGTTAACCCATACACACACACACACACGCACACACACACACACACACACACACACACACACACACAAATATGGCATAGCAAATATTGTTGTTGGCCATGTTTTTGGCAGCTGCAGCCGCGACTATGGCAGCAAAAATGATTTTGATTTTTGGCAATTGCAAAATAAATGCGATCATTTTAAAACAAAATGGCAGCAACAATGCACGAGTGTGCGTGTGTGTATATATATAAATATATATATATATACACATGTGATATGATTTGAATTTTGGGGACCCGGGCAGAATGATTTGAAATCGTTTTGCGGTTTTTACGAGTTGCAAATCATTTTAATTAAAATATCAAAATTAGAAAATGGAAAATGATTACATTATTCATTAGTTTTCATTACGCATGTTTATTTATTAGCAAACATTTGTGGCTCGTTGCACTTTTCGATGCGCTCGCTGCATGCGTGGCGCCATCTAGCGGCTTCTCTAGCGCGCAAAAAAAAAAGCAACCAACAAAAAAATACACTCTTAACAATTTTCATAAGCAGCCGCACCAAAAAGCTTGCAAAGTTTGCTCAACTTTTCTTAGCTCCGGAAAAGCGCTAAAAAAACACTTGCGAAATACTTGAGGGTTGCCCATTTGAGTGCGTGTGTTCGTGTGTGTGTGTGTGTGTGTGTGTGTGTGTGTGTGTGTGTGTGTGGGCATGCGTCTGCGCATAGCCTTTAACTTAGACATTCACCCCCTTTCACCCAGGGTCGCGACCCGTTTGGCGTCTTGGCGCACCAAGTCCAAGACGTTGGCCAAGTCGGCAACTTTGCGCAGCTTGGCGGAATTTTTTTCTTACTTTCGCTCGCCGCCTGCGTTTTTTCAGCCCTGTTGCCGCGCAAAGCCAACAGATGGCGCCAGCTCAAAAGCTTTGCGCTGCTTCAAATTCGCATAAAGATTTTTTCGCATTTTTCATTTGCACTCACATTTGCCGCAAATATTGCCATAAGAACTAATAACTGATTGTTCAAAAATATCGCCATTATTTCACACATGCACACACGCCAATACACGCACACATGCATCGGCGTCTGCTTTAAGGGTAAGTCGCACACACACACAGACACACACGCACACACACGCAGTGGGAAACGCCTCATCTCTATTTGAGCGTAAGGCATTTCGACCAATTATAAGTTGTGGTTAACCGCAACATTTATTCAAGAAAATGTTCGGCATATGCCTGGCTTCGCGTGAGTGCGAGCGGGCAGGCAACAGCTTCGGAGCGCCGGGCTGGGTTGGCCGAGAGCACTGGAATTGGGTGTGAGGTTAGCGTGAGTGGCACTGGAACCAGGTACTGGAAGGCAGGAAATATCATTGGACTTAACGAGATGCAGGATTAGGCTAACGTGCTTGAACTAATTAAGCGCAAGCTGAGCCAAATTTAAATACACATAAATATGCACTCAAATGCCGAAATTTAAGATGTTCGTGCAGTATGTAAAGTGTTACGAAATAGCCCGAAACATTTCTCTTGTTTAACATCGACTGTAACTCGATTTAACGAGCTGCTTGCTCGAACAAAAAAAAGCGTAAGCGTCTTAGCTCAACTATTCGGTCGCCCCTCGCGCCGCCAGACAGCCAGCATCGAGTTTGCCTGCTGTAAAATTAATAGTTTTCCAAGTTGAAACGAATCGCCTTTCAAGTCGCTAACCGCCGACAATATGTCGGTCCACAGGCGAGCGTTAGTTTCGCAAGCAGTCGCCAGGCAATCCACAGCCCACCCTGCACCACCCGCACCACCCACAAAGTGTCTGTGCTGTGCTGGGCGGCAACGCTGCGACATTAGTTTAACGTTAAATCCATTAAAAATCCATACTAATATATGTCAGGCGAAGGCAGCGTTTGCCACAGCGCATAATGAGTGACGGGTGGTGCTGGCGGTGCTGGCGGTGCTGGTGGTGCTGGCGGTGTTGGGTGGGCGGCCTCAGCTGACAGCTTAAAATAAGATACCACATACACTTTGTGCGCTGTCTTTACACTCTTCCACTTTACCTTTTGGCTTAAGTGCGCCGGCGACGCCATTTTTCAGAGCGCGGCAGAACGGGACAGTCCAGGGGCGTGCGGGGGAGCGTGTGGTACGGGGTGCCAGTGGTTGCCACACTAATGAAACTACGAGATTGAGGAGCGACCATAGGGCCAAAGCAGCCTAAAGTTATTTCCGCCAAATTGCGCATTCTCATCAAAGTAGCTTTAGTGTGCCTCGGCTCGACCCCGTCCCCCTTCCCCTCTCCCTTTCCCACCCCCTCCAACGCCCTCTCGGCATGTTACAGCCGCCGTTTTTTATTGATTTTATGAAATTTTTATTAATAAACATTCGTGAAATATCCAGGCTTCAGAAAATTGAAACACTGCGGAATTTTTAATAGAAGCAAAAGGCAAAGGCAAAAATAAAAAGTAAATAAAAAATTAAAAAAAAAAACAATAGAAAAAGCAAAAATTAAAAGCAGGAACAATCGGGAGAAAATCAAGCGAACTGCACAAATCAGCGTAATCAAATGCTTCAAGAACACCGAACAGGAAGAAGACGATGATGATGCTGATGCTGATGCCGATGATGATGATGATGATAGGGCTGCGGCGAAGAGGAAGCAGCAGCACTTGAGCCGGAGAGTCGAAAGCGCCAGCAATTAAAATGGCGCTTGGCCCCGTCAGCCAAAAGACTTCAAAAAATGCCAAAAAGTTGAAATACTAATGAATTATCCTTTATTAGGATAATGTATGATGTGGTTCTCTGAAGAGTTTGCCTCTTCACGCAACAACAACAACAACAACAACGACAACGACAACAGCAACAACGTCCACAAGTCGAAAATGGTTCGCTGGCTTCTGCATACACTTGCCACAAGGGGCAACATCGCCTAGCGGAGCAGCTTGCCAAGTGCCGGGCAGCAGCTACGCAAATATTCTGCTGTATTCAAATTACGCTACGTAACGGGCATTGTCCGTAGTCGGAAAAGCGGACAGAGCTGCCGTCCTGCTGGCTTTAGTTCATTTGCAAGTGTGTTGAAATTTCGTTGTGCCACAGAAAAGCAGACTTCTTCACTTGTTTTGTAATGTAGCTGGGTCTGCGGACTTATCTCCGCCTGGGGTGGCTGCTCGTCGGTTGGGAGTTGGAAAATGCGGCGAGGTGGGGAGAGGGCGGGGGTTCTTTGGGTGGTTAGGCAAACTGCGGCTACGATGCTGTTGGCAATTTATGAAAAGAGCCAAATTAATCAGACTAATAACGAAAACACGCCGACGAAAAGGCGGCTGGGCAAAAAAGAATTGGCCAGCATGGGGGAGGCGGAGCTGCTAGTGCGGGGGTGTGCTCTGATGAAGGCAACAGCAACAACAACAACAACAACAACAACAAAAGGCGGCAGAAACTTATGCAAAGTTTTCTTAATGAAAAGATTTACGATGGCAATACTCAAAATTAGCAAAAACTGAGGTTGTGGTAAACAATAAGCGCTGGGACGAGCGGCAAGAGTGGGCGGTGGGCGGTGGGCGGTGGGCAGTGGGCAGTGGGCAGTGGGCGGGTAGGCGGCCCGCCGCCGCTGCCGGACTACAACTTGACTACGGCTTAAGCTGCTGCCCGGATGGATACTTATAAACTTTTTACTGGCGCTGCCGACGTCGCCGCCAGTGGTTGAAATAACAAACTTTACGAGAAATTTGTAGACCTTGTTGTTGTTGTTATTTCTACTGGCAGTGAGCTGACCTGGGCTACATTCATTTTTGCGGTCAACTGTAGGCATTCGATAGAGCGCACTAGCTCTCTAACCCAATTAGTATATTCGTACTCCAATTTGTGGCACTCAGCCGTGGAAAAATCAAGTCCAGCTAACGAATTTACCGTCCAGCGCAAGGAGATTAATAAACTGGCCGTTGTCCTGACAACTGGCCGACAACGGACTGTGGATACGTGTTAATAATAAAATCCACAAGCAGCAAACCGAAGATGCAGAAACAAAACACCCGAGCAGTTGACCCTTTGTTCGCAAATCTCACAGCGCAGGTTATTAAAATAATTCGCATGACAGCAATCAGCCAAGAGCCAACGAGCCAGAATGCCCCCGACTCGAGAGTGCTCGACTGCCAGATATCCTGCACCGATCTCTGAATTGCAGTAAAGCAATTATTCCTAATCATATATGTACGTGCATCGGCTTGGCATGTGATTCCGATCACGAATACATAATATATATGCCCCCTTCTGCCTGTAACATTCGCACAACTTCAATATACCATCTTAATTCTTGGGACCGACAGTAACCGAAACCAATATACCCTTTTTACTTTGTGTACAGAGTATAAAGACTAAATCTATTATTGGCTGTCAATATTTTTATTTATATGAGTATTAACAATAACTGTATAGGGTATTGTGTGAGGCATGTCAACTATTTGGTAAAGTCAAGTTTCTAAAACCAAGAAAAATAATTCAATAAAAAACAAAAAACATATTTATAAAGCCCATATCAACATTGTTATAAATTGTTATCTATTGTTGTATACTTTAAAAAACAAACCGTAAATATTGTTAAGTCCAGTAATTACCCTTTGCAGGAAGTATGCTTTTTAAAGCTTTGAAGGACACGACCTATAAATTCTGTGTTAGGATAATTCTTTAAAACTGGTCCCGAAGTTTTCAAACCAGCTCGATAACAACTGACTACAATAAATATTTTCAGATATTTAACATATATTTAACACAGATTCTTATTATGACTTACTACCATTATTTGCAGTCTTAAGAATCTGGAAAACATTTATCGCAGCTGAAAATACGTACTATGTAGGGTATTTCTACTTTGGATGCCTCTGCTTTTTCTGCACTGGTTTTATTTTTGGATCAAGCTCTGCAGTTGCGTTGTTTAAAGTCGCAAGAGTCGTTTCACAATTTCTTAACTACAAATGCGGCAAATTCAATTCAATTTTTTAAATCGATGCCACGTTATGCCACAAATGCCACTTCCCCTTGCCCCACTCCCGTCGCACGAACAGCAGCCGCAGCAGCAGCATAAATATATATATGTACATATATAGAAGAAAAAAAAGGGTTAAAACAATAGAAAATGTTGCCAGCGACAACGTGGACAAGAACAAGGCTGAGCGGGCGGGTGGCAGGAGCGGAATTCAAGTTGGAGTCGGAGTTCAAGCTCCGCAAAACAATTCTTTATGTGTATTATGCCGGGAACGCTTTTAACGGCCCGTTCAGCTGTTGTTCTATATGCTCCGCCTGGCGAGCTTGCCCCCTGCCTTCCCTCCGCCGCCGTCGACCCAGCTCCGGTTTTGTGCTCTTGTATTCTCTGGCGGCTGCGAGCCAAATCATTATTACAACAACAATGAACACTAAGCGCTGTTGCTGCTTCTGCTGCTGCTTCTGCTGCTGCTTCTGCATCTGCTTTCGCTACAGTTTTCAGCGCCGTAAGCCGTGCGCCCCATTTGCTCGGCATTTTTCAACTGCTGCAGTCAACCCCCCGATCTGCAGCTGAAGCCAGTGCGGACATCGAATCCTTTCGTTCATAAATCAAGTCTTTGGTTTAATTAAATCTTGTGTTGGCGGTAAAAACGCTAAAAGAAAAACGAGAAAAAAACCAAACAACAATATGAGAACGATTGTGCAACTGAACTCAAAGATACCCTGTGCTCGAGCATTCTTTGTGGAGCTGCATAAATGCCTTGACAGACGTAATCAGAACTCAACCAAATTTCATTGCATGCCTTGCCTTACTCGAAATTACAGGGTATAAAAGGGCGAGTGCCATGAGCACCTCCAGCACGGCGGCTGCTTCCGGCCAAAGTGAAAGCCAAATAAGTAGGAGAAATGCGAACCAAATTTTGTACATAGCTCCAGCCAAAAGCCGTTTGAGGGCGTGGCAGTTGGGGGAGCAGACCGTCAAGAGCTCGCAGAGGGCAAAGTCGGAACGTCACGTTTTAAAATGTCGCCGCGGTTGTCTCTCCGATATTTTCATATTCAAGCTCATTTCCGCGTTTGGGTTTCGGGTCGCAGGTTGAAGTTTGGAGGTCGGAGGTTGCAGGTTGTAGGCCCCGCAATTGATCGCAGCTACATAAATAACAAACAAAATGGAATTTTATGCTCGCCGTGCTGTCAGTTGACTGGGCAACCCTTGGACTCTGTATTGGATGAAGTACGAAAGAACTCACATTAGCACTATTTGGCCTTTGTTCCAACTATATTTAGCACAAGTGGGAATACTAGTCACAACGGTTGGACTAGGGCTTACCAGGTTCCTTATGGGGTCGGAGAGGTCTTCGTGAATGCGTTTCACATTTCGTGATCAAATTATAAGACCCTCTTTGCAAGGGTATGAGTGAAGGCATTCCAGAGGACACGCGAACGGGTGTCCTTTTTAGGAAGGAAGCACGGAAAAGAGAGTTGAGAGAGAGAGAGAGAGAGAGAGAGTGTGTGTGAGCGAAAAAGCGAAATGCGGGCATTCAAAGTCGTGTAATCTCATGGACTTGACAGGAGAAACCAACAACAACAACAACAACAACAACAAATACAACAGCAAAGGCTGAAATATAGTAAAAACCGAAAGGGAAACAAGAAATTGAATGCAAGACACGTTGCAGGATTTATGGCTAAAAGAAGCAGCCGCCAAACGCAGACTAATAAACACTGAGAGCGAAAAATTAAAAATAAGGAGAGAAAGGGCCAAGCCGCTGAAGGACTTCCAACAGCAAAGTGGCTGTGAGAATCATAGGCAAATGCCTGCGGCGTTTAGGCCAAATTGTACGTGATGCAATGCGCCGACTGACGGGTTGCCAATGGGAATGGGCGCAGAACTTGGATATAGATTTGGACTTGGCGACTCGGCCGTGCGGCAAAGGGCAAATGAAACGAAACGAAACGAAACGAAATGTAATGAAATCCTTTACCGTAAGAATTTCATGCACGTCAACACGTGCTGACTGCGACAGCGGCGTTGACAGCACGCTCCAACACCCGCATCGGCATCCGCATCCGCACCCGCAGTCGCAGTCGCATCCAAATCCGTATCCGTAGCCGAAGCGAACCCCTCAGCAACTTGTAACAATTTCTAATTCATATGTTGCCGAGTCAGCCCCGAGCAGAGCTCGCCCCGGGCTCGATGATTTATGGCGGACGCACGCGAATACGAAATGGAAGGCGTTGCCACTCCTACGAGAGACAGTCGCCTTCAGTCGCCACGTCCTTGGACTTGGACTTCGGCTACAGCTCGGTCTGGCCTTTTAATCATTCAATAGGCAATTTGTTTGGCCACCGGGTGAACAACGCATCGCAATGAAATGAAATGTTTCCCACATTATAGCAACAACTACTTGGACCTCGGAGTTCGGGGCCCGGCTGGGAAGCCGGCCTTGGCTCTGGCACCGGCTCCCATATTTAATATCATTTATCTTTCTTACGGTCCAGTGTGCGGTTTGAAAGTCCCAGCACCCAGCACCCAAACCGCCCGGCCGCCTCGTCACCTCCATCCAGTTCCACTCAGCTCCTGCCAGCTCCCGCCACCTACCCCAGCAGCCCCCCCTCCTTACTACATGTGTGCGGCCCGTGCCCCAGCCTGGGTCGTGTTGTGATTTATGATTATCAAAGTATTTGTTACCTTTATGTCCAAGTTATTTGCTCGCACATAAATCATTTCGCTGGCCCAACTTTGGCGCTTTGATTAATTTCTTCAATTGCTGTCGCGATTGGCGCCTGCGATTGGCTATGGAGCCTGCGAACACCCCACCCGCCAGCAGCCCGGCCATGCCCAGCAGCTTCTTGATATGCCAAAGTGTTAACAGAATACATAACTCAAGAGTGGTCAACAGGCCACGCACAAATCGGCGCAGCAAACGCACTGAAATTAATTATTCCGCCAATCTACATGATTATATGCGTTTCCCACACACACATGCAATGCGCCAGATTACCAATATATGTATGTATATGAGTTATAGCCAGAATAGTGCATTGAAGTTGCATTGTCTTAGCCGAAGGGAGAGCTGTACACGAGCGGCGGGGCAGCTGAAAAGAAGCATACATATTTCTGCACCACATTCTTGCGCGTTTTGCAAGGATTTTAGGTTCACCAGGTATGAATACCAAGGATATGACGGCCACCTAGAAACCAATGCTTTGGGAGTTTTCCGTCCTGAGGCTCTGCGGATTTGGCTGAATAATACCAAACCCACAGTAATTTGGCCACTTACGGGACGATTTAAATGTTTCTTGGCCAATTAATAGTGCTGGCCGTGTTACCTACAATATTTTACCTGTCTATATCTCGGCCATATGTAGTCCGATATCGGAAAGATACACCTTATTCGACGCGTAAAAACAGATTCGATCCGCATTCAAAGTTTTTGAAATTTTTTTTTTGTCAAAATTGCCCAAAATTTAGAATGGTGATTTTTTAATGCCAATCGATAGTCCCGATTCGTACGACTGTAAAAAGGTATATCATTCGAAAATACGCCCTTTTTTGCCCGAAATATGCGGATTTTAGTTTTGTAATGAGCTTTAAAAGACTTTATCTTGGTTAACTAAAGTCCGATATCGGAAAGATACACCTCATTCGACTCGTATAAGTCTGTAGGTTTGATTTTGAAATTTTCGCGAGTGTAAAAAGGTACAGTGAAATTCCTCAAAACCGGACACTCACCGTCGCAATGTTTTTGACCGGCTATGGGAGATGTCCGCTTATGGAGAGGGGGGGGTCACGAAAATTATATTTGAATTGCATCCAAGTGTTCAGAAATTGTCTTTTATTGAATATTTTGGAATTTGGATAGGATTTTTAATGGGATTTTTAAAAAGCTTGTTTTGGATTTTTTCTATTTTGTCCGCTTATGAGGGATTTATTTATCAAAATGGTTTGAAATATAGTGTCCGCGTCCGGTTATTAGAGCGTCCGATTATTGACATTCATGAAATAGCTGTGTCCACAAAATTTGTCCGGCTATCGGAGCTGTCGGGTTATAAGGATTGTCCGTAATGGGGAATATCACTCTATATACTTAGCGTGAAAACATATTTATCACATTAGTGTAGTGCGTAAATCTCTCGACATGCCTGTGTACATATAATTCACTCGGTCAACTGGTCAATCAGCCCCAGGTTTGGGTTTGGGCCGCGTCTCCGCAAGTAAATCCTCAAAGTAAACTCAGTGCCATGAATTATATATTTGGATTTATTTGAGGCCAAGTAAAACAAATGACCCAACAATCGTCGCCGCCTTCGGAAAACGCACATTAAAAAAGGTCGAGAAAAAAGAAAACAAAGCAAAACGAAACGAAACGAAAAAAAAAAGGAAAACAAGAAAGCGAAAGTAGCGTAAATAAATAAACAGCAAAACACAAAGCATATTAGGCTAAGCTACTTGCGATTTCCGTTACACGCCCGCCGGCCGGACAAGCAGCTCGCTATAAAAATGCGGAAGCTGATTAGCTGCCCGCCACCCCCAAAATGAACCCGGCGGAGGAGGGCGCCACGAGCCACGAGCGACGAGCGACGACCCACGACCGGGTGGTTGAGTTTTATGAGGCACAAAAATTAACAACGCCTTTGGGGTTGTCTTGAGGCGACCAACGACGACAAAAAGTTGCCAAGTCTCATAATCGAAATTGGTCACAGGTGGCCCCCAGCAGTTGACCAATGCAATGGCCCCGGTTCAGCATGCGACCCCAGACTCAGACCCAGACCCAGTCCCAGACCCAGTCCCAGTCCCAGGCCAGGCTCCGGCGCTGTCCGATTTGGCTTATTGAAATTAAATGTGCTGGCCAGCAGATAATACCCATTTAAGGCGTGTTTAGTTAAGTTGAGTTTGATTTGGGTGATTTCCCCACTGCCCACGTCTCTCCCTTATACTCCCACCAGTTGGCATTTACTTACAGCAAAGCTGTTTGGGGAGTAAGCAGAATGCTGATTATCTCGACGTTTAAAGCGGTTTGAGCTGAGGCAAAGTATTAGAGAGAATATCCTTAAATTGAAATTTGCCGCAGTTCTCGGTAGATGAGTTGCCTAAATGCGAGAATCCGGGTTCGAGTCCCAGTCTGGTGTATAAATGTTGTGTCTGTCTTAGCCGAATGCCATAGAAGCCAGTGCTGTTTCAAAAATAGATACGTTTATAACTATACTTTAAATAATAATAATAAATTTGCTTTTGATGCACTTCGCTTTAAAACCGGGCTACCAAAGAGTGCGATACCGGTTATCTTCTCAATTACGTTTTAAATTTATTCTTTAAACTGTAGATAACTTGGCAATTACAGAAAGGCGAAAGGAAGTGCCTCACTGCAGAAGAAAAGGCTTCGGAAAATGGCAACGTGGTCAGAGATAAATATGGATAATTCTCTTAAAGTCCGTCAATGGACACTTTTGCCACTAAAACGAACTGAACCCCGGACGACAAGCTGACACAGAATGTGTCAAGTCAAGCTGAAGACGGCGTGACATGCTGGGCGCTCGCCTCCGTTGTAAATTTTTAATCAAATCTGTGGAACGACAGCAGTCATTAATTTTCCTTCAGTGTCCAAGATTGCGGCCATTTTTCTTTTGAGCTTTGTCACTCCTGCTTCGGCTACCTTTGTCACATTTACATGTTGGCCAAAAAACATTATGTGCCAGCTCAGCAGGGGACAGAAGTGACCACAATGTTTCGCAGGACGAGCTTAAAATGAAATCCAATCAGATCGTTTATCTTCTAAATAGATAATGTGATGAACCACTTCTTACGTTGGTGAATGAATTAAAGTTCGATTTCCTTAAAATGAACATCCTTTATTATTGTAATTGTTACGATGGTGCTAATCTTAAAAATTCTGTAGTTACAGATATAGTTACAGACATATATATATAGATAAAGATATAGATATAGATATAAATATAGATATAGATATAGGTATAGATATAGATATTGATTAAGATGTAGATAAAGATGTAGATATAGAAACAGATTTAGATACAGATATTCATTTAGAAATAGATACAGTTATAGATATAGATATCCAAGATATCCAAAAGTATCTGCTGATTATAACTTGATGCAAATGAACATGTTGAGATACTTATGAGTACAAGTTTGTTGATGGCAAACCTTTCAACTTGGCAGAAAACACGCATACAGATATTTATACTTTGAAATCGCAGATCGGATCAGTATTAAAGCTGAATATGTGCTGAAAAAACACCAAGCAAGGCCTCAGATTTAATTCAGTTATAAACTGAAGCATCGCATTAGCCACATCGACATAACTTACTATGGCCAAATAGTTTTGGGCCAAGAGTGAAACATATGCCGCTGACACGTTGTAGTAAAGACGAATGCAGGCAATAAATGATGAGCAGGGCGACGGCGGGTTGACCGGTGGGGATCTCTGATGCCTGTTGTTAGCTGGATGGATGGATGACGGCGTCCGGACATTGATAAATCACATATGTGTTCTTTTCTATAGAAAGCGTGGCCCTGGCTACATGGCGCCCTATCGCGAGCTATTTGAAAACGCGACGTTGCAAACAAACCAGGCAACACCCAGTGCCCCGGACTCAGCCCCCACTCAACCCCCTCGCTCTGGCAACAACGTTTTGCAGTGCTGTCATGTGTTCTGCTCACGCACACACTTGGCCAAATTCAACAATTTTCTGCAGCGACATCAAATTACGAACTCATTATTGTTAGCGACGACAATGGGCCTTGGCCAGGGTCCAGGGTTCCAGGGCTCCATGGCTCCAGGGGTCCATCGACCGTCCCATCCAGGCAGGGTTCGTTCGGCAAGCGACGCTGTTGGTGTTTGCGTTGGCGCGAATTTTGCCAAAAATTGGTTAGACTCGCGGTGCGGGCGGTGCGGGGGTGTGCTGTGTGTTCTTTGGGGTATTTGTTGACGTTGATAGCGAGCTCATTTTTTTTTTGTTGTTTTTTTTTTTTTTTTTTTTGTATTGTTCTTTTCTTGTTTTGTTTTGGAGTTGCGCGTGTAAATCGCATGTTGGAAACGTAACGACACCCAAAACGAACCCACATCAAACTGACCAAAATGCATGGAATGCCTATGAAAATTGTAAAGAGTTGTTGTTTTGCACAGCTCCATGGCCAGGCTCGCACTACAGCCACCTGCCCCTGCCCCTCCCCCTCCCCCATTTTCCCCTCCCTGTAGATGGCTACATCGCGCTCATTAAATGACACTCACAGCAAGGCGGGCAGAAATTGCACGCTATAAAGCACACAAAGCGGGGGGCTGTGGAGTGTAGGGAAGGGGCGTGGCATTGCATAATTTTAGTTGCGCCATAGTAGGCGCCGAGAAGCCACGCTACAGCACGCACACACAGCGCCTAACCCCCCTACACACCACACCTCCGGCACCCCTGCACACCCCTACAATGCTATTTCTATTGCTTGTCATACGCAGTTCGCGGAGCTGGCTTTTGTTTTAGTTCGCCTCCCTCCCACACAGCTTTCCTTCTGGCCAGGCTATATGCTGTTTGTTGTTAGGCTTCTGCGAGGGTGAATTGCTTTGTCATGAGAGGAGCTCGGCTGAAGAGCTAGACCGACAAAATATCTATTGCATAGGCTTTAAACAGGTATCTTCCCACAAAGAGTCCACTGAGGTGTGTTTGACAGTTTAAGAGGTAGTATATAGTAGATATTTAAATTATATTTGTATCAAATTGTATCTGAATAGGAAATTGTCTCTGCCATAGGATATTAATGCAGAATATGCTATATAGAATTTATATATCATCAGTATTATAGTTCAAAAACGAATCCAGCAAAATTCACTTTATCAATTCCAAAACCTTCTTCAGTTTTCTTTTAAATAAATCGTATATCCTGTATTTTATTCGCCCCTTCAGTTAGGGTATCTTGCGTACGCTCTACTGGGTGGCGAATTGTATTCTTGTTTAGATTTTGGCATCGAGTTTTCGTTTACGTATTTGCTCGTTTTTCGTATTTGCGAAAACCCGTGAAAATTACATGCCGCTGACGCAGCGGCGCCGTCACTCATGACGGGGCTGCTCGGTTTTTGGATGGCGAGCCCAGCGCCCGACCGCCCGACCGCCCGCCGCCCGCTGGCGCCCAGACAGCATCCTGGGCCAGGACTCGCTGCTGCTGCATTTTTATTTTCGGTCATTTTATTCGCGACGCGCTGATATGGCACGAAGTTGTCCCAGACCGCAACATCGCATGTTGTAGGTGCGCCAATGACGCTGATTTTGTTCCTGCGCACGGGCTACACATTATTAACAGTTCCTGTGACAAAGCGCGACCACGGCTGCTAGAACGGCGTGAGCCCTGTGTTCGGCCTGGCTAACCCGGCGCGGGGCTGGGGCACGGCCATGGCCACCTGTCATATTATGGACAACGGACCAGGTCACCCAGGCGACGTTGTCGTCGTTGTTGCTGTTGTTGTTGCTGTTGCTGTTGCTGTCCTTTGCCGGCCGTTTGCTGTCCAACAAAATGTTTTGTGGTTCCCGTTGCCCGTTGCAAAGTTTGTGCCTCCAGCTGGTTGTTTATTTTGGATACGTTGCAAGTGCAACTGGGACTCATTACCAAAATGAGTCTTTAATAAGAAAGCACAGGTACGTAACTTTGCGTACTTGCATACGATTGGAATACCCTTTCTCCAGTTGTAGCTGCAGCAGATAATTATCGAAATACATCAAATATCATAAGCGAACAGTCTTTTCGCTATGAAAGAACAGCGTATCGAAAGAGAGTAAAAAGGCCATAAATATATGAACAAGGACTAAACAAATATATGAAATATATATGAAATATATATGATATCAAGTGAGGCATAAATGGCAAAATAAATTTGATTTGCATTTATCTAAATAATTTTTTAAATATAAATTATAAGTTATAATTAAAGATTTAGAACAACAATATAGTGCATATGTATGCCTAAAGCTAAATACATGATTTTCGATTACTTTATGATTATAAAATATATATGTTTTCAGTGTGAAAAGATAGATAGGTGGCTATGGACTCTGAGATACAGCCAAGTCTCTTGGGGCGCAACTGGTCGAGTGGATATCCCAACCTGACTGGAGTAACTAATATCATAATCTTAAATACTTGTCCGTAGCTCCATTGTAATACATTTCCCATGGCACCACTCAAATTTTGGTCACATATGGCTCGCAACCCCAAAAGGACGAGGCCAGGGATACGCTAAGGATTTTATCTAGCGTGTAAAAATCACTAACAAATGGCGCAAAATTAAATTTGGCTTATGAGTTGGAACTGACAAATCGTCAACGGAGATATCGCAGTGCCTGCCATTAAAATACGAAATTAACATACTATAGTAAATGATACACCCCCCCACATACACACGCGCACACACGCACACACACACACGCACACACACACACACACAGCATTTTGGGCACAAAGTGTGGAAAAGTTGAGGCAGAAATTAAAAATGAATAACATAAAATAAGGCGAACTTGGGTTGCAAACGGAACGAGAACTGGGTTCAATGGGGTTTGATGGGGAAGGGAAGGGAAGGGGGCACGAACGGTTGGCCCTAAATGTAAACAGGCTGTCGGAAGCAAATCAACACGTCTCGGTCGAGCTCTAGGCCTGAGTGTGGTTCTGGCCTTCAGTCTGGGCACTCGATCTCAGTCGCAAATTGAGTGTGCTTCTTGGGGTTGTTTCACTTTAAATTGGTCGTCGCCGTCTTTATGTCACCTTTGACACCGGCTGGTCATTGGCATGACGAGGCAACCAAGGCAGCCGAGCGGCTTCTTGTCCGTCGCCAGCCTTGGCATGACCATCAAAATTGGATTGCCAGCAACGGTGGCTGGTCTGAGAGGTTTGTGTGGCTGTGTGGCTGGGAGGACAACGACAAAAGCGAGCACGAGTCGTCCTGGCGACCATTTAGCTCCAGCTCAGGCACACAATGTTGGCTGCCAGTTGGCTGGCAAGGCCATCTTAAGAAACGATAATGACAGCCTAATAAACTGTTGCCCCGGACAACGAGGCACATCTGAAGCGGCTGCCTACAAAGACTGCACAACTTTCGTATTGAGTTTGAGCTTAAAACAGCTTCGAACATGAAGTTCACACACACACGCGCGCACTGTGACCGTCGCTGAAGCGTTAAATAGAAAACTTTATAGCTGCTCGGTAGCCTGGCAACACTTCCATCAGCCTTGTCAACGTCAATTGAAGCACCTTTTCGGCACACACGCAATTGCCGGCACACACGCCTCGGAGCGTACATATTGGTTACTCATTGCAATAAGTGGGCTTTCAATTAACGTTGCTGCCACGCCTCCCAATGGCACGCGGCGCGTTGCCAATTTGACTTCCAGTCATTATCAACGCCCTCGACGGGCGTCTGGCTGAATGCGTTCGGCTCGAGCCTCAAATTCAGCTATCACGAGTATCTTGCAGCCGTTGGCGCCTGCTAATTATGCCATCATTAGAGACACATTTAAACACCCTCGCACACACACACACACGCACATACTCTCACGTAGACGTACAATAAATTGAAATGTCATTGTCTCCGTTATGCGACAAGTGGAGGCACTTGCTGATGTCCCTCACTTCGCGTACTGCAAATTGTTTGCTGTTTATTATGATTCCGTTGTCAAGCATGTGTGTGTGTGTGTGTGTGTGTGCGTGCGTGTGTGTGTGTCTGAGCGAGCTTGTGCATATCTTTAATTGTCAAAATATCGCGCATCCATTAAATCATTTTCAGTGGTAATTGCCGCGCATTATAATAATTATTGGCGTATATAAAATATTGCTACCCCGTCAATAATAGTTATAAGCAATTTATGATTATTAAATATTTTATGAGTATTATATAAAGTATTTAGTATTTCATCGCCGTGTTCCACTTAAGCAAATGTATGCTATATAATAAAAGTTGGTAAAGCTATAAACGTAAATTGGTGAAAACACAAATTATATATATATATTTGCAGTCAACATTTGTGTCAATTTTGGCACGATTTTTGACCAGAAATTTGACATATGTTGTTTTACTAATTGTAACAACCACAATCGATTTAAAATAAAAAAGTTGCTATTCTTAATCTTAAAAAATAATCGAAAACATAATTTTTTTTTTACAAAAAATTAAAAGAAAAAAAATAATATTTTCAACAATGCATATATTTTAAATGCAGATTTAAAATAGAGGGTAAAAATGGCATCAAACGTGAAAGTCGGTTTAGTTTTGACAACGTTATGGGAGTTTGAAACATGGGAGCTAGCTCTATACGAGAGTTTGCATGTCAAAATTGTTTTCAATTTTAGTCTGTCTGCAAACATTTGGTCTTTCCATCGTCAAAAGTAAGGGAGACACTTGCCAAGGCATTGCTCAATCGCCTTAACTGCTTTGTCATGACTAGAATACTTTTTGGGCTTAGCTTGGCTAATTATGTTTTTGTTTGAATCTGTCAGCGTCATTTAATATGCGCTTAATACTCATTCATTACTCGCTGCCCTGAATAAGCTGAAACAGCTAAAGTGCATGCAAATGCAAAGAAAAAAGTAGACAAAATAAACAAATGCGAGTGCGAGTGCGGACTCAGAGAGGGACCCATATCCTAAGTGTGTCTATGCCTTTCACCGGTCGCTCCAGTTCGGTTGGTTAGTGGCTGTCTTTCAGTGGCTGGCTGACGTTTTTCGCTTTCAAGTTTGCCCATTAATTTAAACTTTTTATTTGCCAGCTTTCTATTTACGCCAACTTCCAAGACCCGGCTATAAATTCGACCGGCCTTTTTAACCCCTTAAATGCGGGGCGGGGTGGCGCAGCGGGCGGACCTAGTGCAAAAGAAATACGAATTAATTTTCTTAAAAGCTTTTCTTGGCGGCGCTGATTATCTGACCGGCCCTCCCTCTCTCTCATTCTCCTTATTTCCTGCCTGTCTCTCTGCGCGTATGCCAGAAGCTGCTGGTTCCATTTTATTTTATTTTTTTTTTAATTTTTTAGCTTTTAGTTGAAATTTTATTAACGAAACTTGGCACGCTACTTAAGAAACTATATACAATTTTTCACTGTGCTTAAATTTATTTTTAATACATATTTAAATATTTCGTGAATTATATTTTATATTTCTGTTATTATTATTTTAGGTTTTTTTTTCAAAAAAAATTGATTTCCTTATCGACTTAACATAGGTTTTTGCAATATTCATGGAGCAAAATATGTTCAATTTCTCACTTTACACAGATGGTATCTCTAAAATTTATACAAATATTGCCCAAACCAGGCCCAAACTACCTCAGGCGCACCCAATAACGGTACATTTCTTATTTTTTATTTTTTTTTTGGGCAATGCTAATTGATTTAAATTCGATATGTGATCCGCTTAAAATTAAAATTTAAAAAAAAAATACCATTCTAACAAACAGACACCGTGTGCGAGGATCGTTCAAAGAGTTTTGAGTATTACATACAAATAAGTTTGATTGATATTCCTATTGTTAGAGAGCCCAAACACGTTTGTTTTTTTGCATTGAAGAGTATAACAGATTTTAAGATGAGTTTAAATAAGACATAAGAAAGCTAATTAGTTAAAAAAATAAATTGTAGTCTGTGACTTTAATATTATATAAAAAGCGTCTGGATTTAAAAAAAAAATATATAATCAAATCATAAATAAAATTCAAATTAAGCTGCCAAACTTAAGATTGGCTGATACAGAGAAGTCAAGGATAAAACGGCGTGCTCACAATATTAGAGTCCCAATATAACTCTTATATATGTAGAAAATGTAAAAAGCAAAATCACAAAAAAATTCAAAACTTTAGTTTTACATTAAATTTAAACTTAAATATTTATACAAATGTTTGAAATATTTAATACTGATATTAAAGTCAAATAAAAAAATAAACAAATTACAATTTTAATAAACAAGTCCAGTTAATTATTATGAAACTGCAAATTGTTTTCTAAAAACGAGCATAAATATTTGCAAATACAACAAAACGGCTTTTATTTATGCTAAAAAATGTTACAAATAAAAATCTCTTCATTGATAAACTCTAAGCATTTACTTATCGAGAAACCCTCGCACGCTGCGATATGACCTTAATTCACAATACATCTGCCAGCTGGCTGGCAGCCCCGTACAGCCTACTGCTGCGCGTCCTCTCCCTGTCCCTGTCCCTGTCCCGCTCCCGCTCCCTCTCCCTCTCCCGCTCCCTGTTCCTCATCCCTTCTCTGTCGCTCTCCCTGTTGAAGTCCGTGTTCGTCGCTGGCACGCGCCGCCAGGCAACTGCCCAGCAAGGCGGCCGCCAGCCGCTAGTAGGGACGCCAGACGTCCGCCGTCGGCTTTGGTGTCCGGATGCGTATCGGTCCGCCGGCACCGCTGGAGCCGCTGGCCGATCTCGATGTGGTGCTGACATCGTCCAAATCAATCGTCTCCACGGGCGACGGCGAGCGCCGTGTGGAGCTAACTGGCGGCGACGCGTTCGGATTGGCATTCTCCGCATCCGGCGGATTGTGCGTGATCAGCGTGACGCAGCGCTTGATGAGGTTGACGCCGTCGGCGTCCGCGGATGCCGCCGCCAGAACCGGCTCCTGTTGCTGCTGCTGCTGCTGCTGCTGTTGCTGCTGCTGCTGTTGCTGCTGCTGCTGCTGTGGAGCTGTACTGGCCGCCGCTGCCGCCGCCGCGCTGCGCAGCCAGGGCAGGTCGCTGTAGCTGCCGTAGAGCTGCGTGTAGAGCCACTGGCTCGACTGCGGCAGCAGCGGACTCTGCAGGAAGAGCTGCGCCGCCAGCGCCGGATTGAAGCTGTGTGCCGTCGGCGCAAAATGGCCCGCACCGGCAGCGGCGAAGCCGCCAAAGAGCTCCGTGGGATTTTTGCTGCGTTGGATCAGGGCTGTGAAGGCGCCGCCGCCGCCGCCGCCACCGCCGCCGCCACCGCTGCCGCCAGTTGCCGGCTCGGCCAGGGTTGCCACGCTGCTGGCATCGGCGCTGAGCAACGTGGGGCTGCGACTGCGACCCGTTTCCGTCTCCGGATCCGGGTCCGGCTCCTCCTCGTCGTGCGTCAGCGAGCCAATGCTCTTGCGCGGCGAGCCCGTCACCGAGATGCTGTCGCTCTCGAAGCCCGCGTCGATGTTGCTGCTGCTGTTGTTGTTGTTATTGTCGTGGTGCTGCAAGCTGCCGAGCGTCAGCGGCGGCGACCCGCCCGCGCTGGCATTGCACGCCGGCGGCTGCACAAACGCGCTCAGCGTGGCGCTCGTCGTCGTCGTCGGCGAGCCCTCCGGACTGGTCGTGCTGTGCGCCGCGCCCACCGTCGCCAGCTGCTGCTGCTGATTGTCTGCAAACAGAAGGAGCTCTGGTCAAGTCAGCTGCCTGATCGCAAGAATGATGGTCAAGTACTTACCGCTGAGGCCGCGCAAGCCGCTGGCCGCAGCAGCGGGAAACGCCGCTCCGTGGTGATGCGCAAAGAAGGGGCCGGCGGGGAAGCCCGGACGTCCGCCCAGCGCCATGTGGGCTCGCCAGTCGGGCGCATGGAGGTGACTGTGCATCCCGACCAGGTGATGTGCGAATCCTGAAATGGAATGAAGCCGAGAGCAATCAGTAAAGTGACAGAGACTTGATCATTTCCACATCAAGCTTGCTGTCGAGCTCTAATTTCTTGGTAGAAACTTGATCTGGTGTCTATCTCAGGTCTTTTCTTTTAGCTGATCGAAAAAGTCCCGTACTAAGCCAAGGTAAATACGGTTAAAAAATGCAACCTCCTTTCTCTAGCGGCACATTGATCCCAAACTCAGTCAGAACAAAGACTTATATGGACAGGTATAAAAAATGTACAAATACAAAATACAATATTAGATCAAAGAAGAACATGGCAGTCGGTTACACCCGACTGCTCATTAAAAACCCCTAACAACGGTTTACAAGCTTCTTGTTATTTTTGAGATTAGATTAAAATGCATTTTTGTGGCTTACCCATCCCCAGAATTGAAGGAGTTCGTGTGGAATCTATTTAACAAAATGCCTTGAAACTGAGGGAGATATATCAAATATCAAAAAAATACGTTCATAGGAACAGACGGACGGACAGCAAACGGACAATGGACAAACCCAATATACTCTTCGTGAACGAATAAAAAAATTTAGAATATCTTTTGTATATATTTTGTATATAAACAATTAAACTATTTGAGCTTAGCCAGAAAGTAAGAAATTTGTCTAGCTTGAAAACTGAAGTTCCTTTATTAGCGGACCAACAACTTAAGCCAGGACCAAATATGAGTTCACGTCCAAGTCCAAGTCCAAGAACATGCACAAGAAGAGGAGCAAGTCCAATGCCAAACCCAAACCGAAGCCCGCCAGACCACATATAGCCCACTGTGCAAGACCAAAAACGTTGCCGCACATTTTGGTCGCTGCAAAACAACATTGGGCAACTATTCCGCCCAGCAACCCTTGCCAGCACTCCGCCCATCGGGTGATCAACAAGCCGCCATATTGCTGCTTATGTAAATGCATCTTGAGCTCCCTTTGGCCCCCCCCCCGGCCGACCAGCGGACAACTCGGTCTGTGCACGCCCAATGAGAGCTCCACCTTCGGCGCGGCGGGCAGGAGAAGCGGCCGGACAGACGGGCAGACAGAGGCCTGAATGCTGCTTGGGCAAATCTGGCAGCGAGAACGAGAACGAGAACGAACCGGAGCAACCGGTGCAGCCAGAGCAGCCAGCGCAGCGAGGCGAGCGCAAGGCAAACTCCTAAATAAATTCATTAAAATTATCCCAGTCGGCGATGTCGTTGCTCCGTCTGGACGGCCTGCCCCGCCTCGTTGCCCCTTAAAGTCCAACTCCGACAGCGCTGCCGCCATCAAGTGGCAGCCCACATTTGTGGGCAGGCGGAGGCAGCTGCTCTGGCTGCACAAGCATCGGAGGTCGTGGCACGGGCAGGGGGCATGTTGCAGCTACTAACAGCCTCAAATGCCAGGCCGCAGTCGCACATACTACGCGGTCGACGGCGACGCTGGCTGAAGATGCTGCCGAGCAGAGCACAGTTGACTCATTGTAGTCTGTGTGTGTGTGTGTGCGTGTGTGTGTCTGTGTGTGTGTGTGAGTCGCACTTAAGAAAACGCCAAGGCAACAAACACTGTGGAAATCTCGTCTCGCTTAGCTCCTCTCGCTTCTGCTCGCACAGTTGAAGACGAAGACCGACCACAATACACTCACACACTCACACACACGCACACACACACACTCACACACTCGCATACACTCGCACACACACACGCCGCCCACATGCGCGCTCTCGATTGCAATCGCTCTGGCTCTCTCCGTCTCTCTCGCGCTCAGTCCGTCTGTCGTGCGCTGCTTTGGCTGTCTCTGTCCCGCTCTGTCGCACTTGAGGCCAAATACTTGGCCAAGTTTTGCCAAAGTTTGCAACCAAAATTTCACCGAAAATGTGACACCAACAACCAACCAACGAACCAACCAGACCAACCAGTCAGACTGGGACAGCTCCCGGCGAGGGCGGGAAGAGCAGGGACGGCAAATGGGCAGGGGGAGGGGGAGAGGGGAGGGGGGAGGGCGGGCAGAGTAGGTACTACTACTAGCTGGGACACTGTGTGAGGCGACACCAGCAGCCATCCAAGACGGGGCACATTCGTAGACAGACTAGAGCCATCTTTGCTGCATTACTTGATTGGCATGCTGCGTTATTTTCATCCTCTGACATACTTATATAAGTGTAAGTATAAGTATAAGTACAGCTAGAGCTACAGCTACAGCTACAGCTACAACTACAACTACAGCTACAACTACAACTACAATAACATGTTCAAGTTGAATCAAAATCGCATCTGGCACTTGATACTGCTCCTAAGTACAAGTACTTTATGTAGGTCAAACAACTGCGCTGCCGGGGCAGGGGACGCTGTCTGGGATCTTGATGAAAACTTCTCCACCAGACGAGCCAATTCACAGTAGTCGATGCAATTGCCAAGCTCCGCTGCTGCTCTGTTGTGTATTTGTCGTCTCCAGGTATTCAGTTGTGAATGCATTTCATCAAATATGAAAAGAAATAGTACGAGAATATTTCCCTCTGTCGGCACAAATATCTCACAGTTCCACGAAAAAGACAAACAAGCTTAACTTTACAGCTTGATTCTTAAGGTTTTATACAACAACACTTTTAAATTCATTCAAAAATATTGATATTTATCATTTCGAATTTTATGTATTTTTTGTTTAAGTTTTTGTAGTTTATTTATTCAAGATTTGTACACTTATTATATTATATTTTATTGTTATTATTATTAGAAATCGAAATTTGTATTTTAGGTGAAATATCATTTTTTGTTTTTGGAAACGTAATGATGAAGGTTAAGAACAGCTCATACTTTTATTTTGATTTATGGACAATATCCTTTTTAAAAGAAAAGCATTGGAAAATATTTTGTAAGAAAGTTTTTCGTGCAAGCCAGATAAAATTGTTTTCGATCTCAGCCCGATTTGGAAGGTGTTTTTATGTTACAAACTAAACGTCTTGTTAATGATTAATATAATTAAACAATTATTTATATAATTGCATTGAAAACTTAGATGTCAAACTCTCGTTAAAAAAAATTTAACTTTCTGCATATAAAGTACCGGCTATTATTTCACCATTCTTTATCTTTCTTGATCTTTATTAATCATTTATAAAAAAAAAACGTAACGTGTAATTGTCGAGTAATAAAGCTGTTTACATAAATAATTTCAATAATTATATACTCACAAATAAACGCTAATTCGGATCTCGAAATTAAACTGTTTTTAAACTAACAAAATTATTGTAAATCCATTTTTTATAGTCTACACAAAAAAAAAAAGTGAATATACAAGCTAAAATAAATGATTTCAGTTTCGAAACTACAATTCTCTACAATAGGCAACTGTACAACGAGGATCTGGCTTTGAAACCCAGGCTAGTGAAGGATGTAAAGTCTGTCTTGGTGATATTTAAAAAAGACTTGGGTTGATAGTTTATAACTAAAAAAAGAATAATAACAATAATAATAATATAATTAATAACAATAATAATTATTCCCTTCCCCCAACAACTGTAATCATATTTAAATAGTATTATGCGAAAGGTATTTTCTGTTTTGGAATTCTTTTATTCAGATGAGAAAGCTCCATTTGGCCAACTTCATTTATGTAATATGTGGTATACTTTCGGCTTTTTAAGCAGCTACTTCCAGCAGGTAGAAACATGCATTAGCACTCATTATAGTATTTATTTTATTTTTATATCATTACAAGGCTCTGCCCGAGCTCATGCCATTAGCATTTCTGAGTGCACTAACTGGTCCTCTATGTGTAGGTATGTTTATGTATATGCTTATGTATGGCTATATACACACGTATGTACGTATGTTCGGAATGCACACACTCACACACACACACACACACACACAGATATATTTATGTAGTGTCTGCTATGTACATACATCGCCAGCTGGGGCACAGGGGCATAGTTGTTGGCTTTGTTGTGTCACACAAAATGGCAGCTGTAACAGCCCACAAACTACGACGATCAGAAGCTGGCACACACACACACGCACACACAGACACGCCCACGCTCTCGAGAGTTATTTGAAGCTGGCAGCGGCACCCGACGGTAAAGCAGCAGCGACGGCAGACGGCGACGGCGACTTCGATGCGGCGGATGCGGCGGCAGACATTGAGCAAATTGTGTTTCCATATAATATAACATCACGTCGATTTTGGTAACCCAAACCAAATGAATGTGTGTGAGGGCTTGGCCACTGCCCGCACACACACACTCACACACACACACACACACATGCAAAGAGCGAGACCGCATGAAGGCGTACCAAGGATGGCGACAGTGAAACCCCATAACAAAAACCTAAATATGCGGTCCTGTAAGGAAACCCTATGTGCGATAAAGGGTTAGCCGCGCTTGGTGTCAGTTTGGGGTCGGGCTTTCTTCGGCACGCCACGTAACGGTATTCGTCGGAGTCGGGCGTTCTCGTCCGGGCCGGTGGGCCAGGTGGGTGCCATGCCGGCGGTATGGCACGGTGGCGTCCATGGCCCAGCCCCCATGCATGAGTGAGCGCGTTCTCTATGAGTGTGCGAGTGTGAGTGTGTGTGTGTGTGTGTGTGTGTGTGTGTGTGTGTAGCGGGGCATAACGCGGTGCCATTGGTGCGCCACAAAAAGCTTTCATGCGTCCAACTTCCCACGCTTTTTTGGTCTTGTGTTGTGAGTTTTTTTGTTTCCTTTTTTCGTTTTTGTGCACCGCATTGCGGAATGAGTCTAAAGTTGGGGGGAGGACGAAGTACGTCTGAAAGTGCACTGCAGCAGCCGATGAGTGTGTGTGTGTGTGTGTGTGTGTGTGTGTGTGTGTGGATGTGTGTGCAAGCGAATGAGACGGGATTGTAGTCCGCATCTTCATAGAACATTGGCGAACAAGTTGAGCTCAATGAGTTCAATTTTGGTTGCTTGGGAATCCATCGAATAAAACACATTTGGATCCACTCGCATTTGCATTGATTGGAAATCCGTTTCCATTGCCCCAAGTCGGGAATGCTCGCCGCCATAACGCAATTGCCGTCGGCCAATGCTGCGCTGATGTTTTACCGACGGCATTTCAACTCGGCGCCGGCATTCGTCGAGTGGAGCTCAGCCCCCACCCAGCCAAATGAAAACGAAAGGCGCTGTGGCAAAGCAGCACAAAATGAGCGAAGAAGGAGGCAAAAAAAAACAAAAACAAAAAAAAAACTCAACAGCGCGCAACAATTTCTCACCACAAGACGCTGTCTTGGAAAAAACGCGTAGAAAGTCGTCGTGGCGCAGGCAAGTCGGCTTCTAACTCACCACAATGTGTGGTGGGTGGCTGGTTGCGGGGCAAGCAGCAACCCTCACACACACTCACTCACACACACACACACACGCACACTGGCAGCTTTGAGCGAACCAGCGAATCAGGGGAAATCGCCAAAGTATATGGCCAACAAATCACTCGACTCAATTTCGCCAGTCGCTGCCATTTCACTCAGAGAGCGAGAGAGCGCGTGAGAGAGCGAGAGCGAGGCGCTCACAGCTAACGCCTGCGCCAACAGTTGTTGCCAGTTGTCTGGCGACGTCGACGCGTCGCCAGCAGCGGCAACAGCAACTACGGCAGCAGCGCCAGGAACGCCAAAAACGCCAGCATCGAGCATCGCTTTTCTGTTGCCTACTTTCCGGCGCGGACGCTCAGCTGCTCCAAATGCTGCTTACCTTGCTGCGCACTTTGCGGTAAACGTTCTTTTTTTTATAAATTCAGTTTATTTAGCATTTTTTTTTTCATGTATATATATATTTTTTTTTTTTTTTAAGTTGTTATTGTGCAATCAGCAAAAGTGTCTGTGTTGTGGCAGCCAGAGCGAACGATGGCGAAAGCGAGAGCGAGGCAGGGGCAACTGAATCTTAAAGTTCAAAACAATAATGATGACCCTGACGTCTGTGTGTGGCAACATCTGCTGCGTCTAGCATCTAGCGTTAACATGTGCGACGTGTGTGTCTTCTGGTACTTGGCCGCAGCCTATTGATTTTGTGCCTGATGCACGAGCTAAATGTAGTTTAATTTGTACATATTGGAAACAACAGCTCAGAAGATTAGGACTACATACAACTTTGAGTTTCGTGCATGAAATCTTTCATAAATTATATAAAAGATATCTTAAGCTCCGGATCCCAAATACGATTGACCATTTACTGATCACAATAAAGAAATAAAATCCCATATAATTAGTTAGGTCGTGCAAAGTTTAATATACATCCACACATTCTTTCAAATTGTTAATGTCTATTTTCTGTAGCTTAATCGTATTACCCTTCAACGTAAGTATTTATTAACCGTATAGTTAATGGAGCTAATATATATCAAAAATAAAACTCTAAAGCATAAATAGTCTCAGGTCAATTAATTATTTAATTATTTTTAAATTTTATTTAAAAAAACAATACCTTTTTCAATAGTTTCTAATAAATAAATGTTTCATAAAGTATTTCAATAAAATTGGTTTGCTTTTAAGACGTGGTAGCCAATTCGCAACTGAAACTTTCCATTATCAAATTAGTTATACATTTTATAAAATGATTTTGAGACAAATAATAATAGTAGAATAATTTATTCATCAATGCATTTTAAATGCAGCCCCCAGACTATACGATTACTTAACCAAACACAATTTATAATTTTGCAGTAATAATATATTAAAAACTACTTTCGATAGTCCTAATAATATGAATAATGCTTTCGTTATTTGTGTGATACAAGCTCTAGACTTTCATAACTAATTAAATCAAATATAACTTTCACTTTTAACAAATACATAATATTAAACCAATTCAAAGTTGTATAAACAAATAATGGTAAAATATTTGATTTCGATAGTCTTACAAATAAAACGAACTTGTTATCGATATATTGCAAGTGCAGCCCCCTTCTTCAATATCCATAGCTTCCGCTGGCAATCGCCAAGCTGGCTTCACTTAATAAAGACATTCAACCAGCTGTGGCTGCCGCGCAGGCAATTGATTCCTTTTTTTTTTTTTTTTTTCTTTTACCCCGGAACAGGTGAGCTCAGGATGTCTCCCGCTTTCGAGTCTGTCTGTCTTTATCAACTTCTCAGGCAGTTGTTGTCAAGTGCCTGTCATATCAGTATTTACACGTAAGTATTTGCTGTGGATTTGCAAATTGTTTTCGCAAATTTGCTGCTATTTTGTAAGGCATGCCAAGAGTTCGAAGAGACCCCAATTTCGGGGTACAAAACACAGGCCCAAGCCCAAGCCCAAGCCCAAACATGTCCCACCCCAGGCCGACCCCGGCCCCGATGCCGGAGCCGGAGCCCCGACTCCTGCACACGCACAATACGCACAAATTTACCGTTACACAAGTGTTGTCAACACATGCGAGTGGTGCCGGTGGTTGGAGAATTGGCGGGGTTGGCGTAACACACATTCCAGCCCGCCCACACGCCCACGCACCCACACACCCGCACACTCACGCTCACACACGCATGGCCGCTGCGTAACAGGCCGCAAGTTATTACAAAAAAAATACAAAAAATGAAAGGCAAGGCAAGGAAAGAAACAGTAGCATACTTTTTGGGGAGCGCTAAAAAGAAATTGCAAAGCGACGCAGACTGCGGAGTTGTTGGCATTTGGCAAACATATTTTCGCAAATGTTATAAATAATTTTAAACGCACACCTTGCCCAGACCGCCCGCCCGCCCGCTTCGCCCGTGCCACATGTCAGGCCGCGACGCAGGTCAGGGGTCAGGGCAGCAGTGGCAGCTTTACGCAACAGCCACGACCCTTGGCGTATTAGTGTCGCATTGACACGTAAATTGACATGAAATTGAATCAATGCTGTAATATGTCCTTGGGGGGCAGCGACACACAGCCCACACCCCACACGGCACGCAGCCCTCACAGTCAGGGCCACGGACAAGCAAGGACGATGACTTTAAAATTTTCCTTTGCCAGCCAAATTGAGCTGTAGGCCTTCCCCACGGGCCCGACTGCGACTGTGACTGTGCAAATTTGTCTGTCTGTCTGCATGTTTGATTATATGTACTAAATCATTTCGTTTTTGCAAGACATGCGGCGGACTGGAGGGGGGGAGAGAGAAGGAAGAGGCAAGCGAGCGAGTTTATCAAGTTGTTTAAAGACACAATGCTTAACCCCTTCGGGCATCTGCATACAAAGGATATTGCCTAAACAGCCGAAAGGAAAAAAAGAAGCAAAAGCAACCCCAAACGAGTAAATGAAACTAGAACGGAAAATTGACTTAGAATGCAACTCAAAAGCGTGCCAAACCTGGCCTGGTAAATCATCAATAGTATAGCTATACTTGCGAAAGAAAATATTAAAAATGTGAAAATTATTTGTTGATACAATAACACACTGCGAGTGATCGACTAGGATATACCCTGTAACAAGATATGCTAGACTCCTCTGCTTTACATAGTACAAAAAAAGCTTCTAAGTTAATTTAAAATTTAAAAAAAACAACCAAAAATTTAAAATGAAATTAAATTTGGACTTTTTGTAATTCAAGCAGACAAACGAATTTAACGTTAACAAATGACTTCGCAGCATACTACAAAAAATAATATTCAATTATTTCTAATTATTGTCGATAGCCGAAAAATGTTATTTCTCTGTCAATTTCTGCCAATTTAAATGGAAGTGCAACGTGGCTTGGATTAGAAACTTCGGGATAAAATAAAGAAATAGGAATTTTGTTTCCGATTTAAAATCTATTCGCTTTGGCAATTCTTGCTTTTCCCAGAGTGTTTATAAATGAAGAAAAACAAGTATTCAAATGCTATTTGTTGATTACGTAAACCTTAAATCGTATTAAGTATAAACAGCTGATCAACAATAAAATGCTCGTACTTTTTAGGATACTAATGCCCCAAGTGAGGATTTATATACATAAGTACATATAAATAAATAGCAAAAAGAAAACGCGTGTATATTTTGTGTGTGTGTGTTTGCGTATGTGGGTGAAAGGATGGTGTGCGTGGTGCGCACTTTGATCTTTGCTTTGCCTTTTGCATCGCTTTTGACGTGCTGCCTCCTGTAAGGTCCTGCAAGGCAAACAGCACAAAACGGCTGACGGCAAAAAGGGTTTTAAATAAATACGAGTGCCCAAAATCTTGAATAAAATCCGTATAAATATGTATATGGCCAGCATGGGGGCTCAAGACATTGTGCTAATAAATGAATTCAAGCTGAAAATTCATTTAAAACATTAGTACCCGCACACACACACACACACACACACACACACACACACACGCGCGCGCGCGCACCGTCGCTATGTAATTATGCACACATGCGTCTACTTTCAGATGGGTTTTATGACATAAATTACATCAAGCGCAAAATTTTAATATAATTTTCACTAAAAACGCGCGCGCGAAACTTTTTTAGTTGCTGCTGTTGCTGCTGATGAAGGCAACTTCAAAAGGCTAGGCAACGCACACACGCACCCGCACACACACACGCACACTCACGCATACAGAGGCGCGTTTTGCAGGAGAGGGTCGCGCGTGTGTGAAACAGGATATCCGTTGCGGAAGTTACAAATTTTCCACTTTCCACACACTCATGACATGGCACCCCGAGGCACCTTGCACTGCTCGCCCGGTGCGGTGGGGGCGGGGTCGGGAGTGGGGGCTGGGGCTAGGGGGTTAGAGGCTAGAGACGTGGCACTAATGTGCTCTGCTTACGACGCCATTTTATATTTATTCCGTTCCATCAAGAAAAGCACTTGGCTTGCCATTTTGCCAGCCAGCTCAACTATTTTGCAGGCAGCAGGCACCAGCGCCGAGTCCTTTTAATCATTTGGCAAACTTTCTGTGACACGCAGCACTCCAGTGTCAACTACATTTTGTGTATGCCAAAAACTACTCTTCTCACACACACCCACTCACACACACGCACATACATGCCTGGTGCTTTTGGCTGCCTTTTAGTTTTTAATGTAATTTTGAGACACTTTTTTGCTGCTGTGTCACTTTGCAGTTTCGGCTCGCAAGTGCAAAAAAAAACTTTGGGGCGTCAAAGTTTTTCAAAAATTATATTCCCCAGCGGATATCGAAACATTCTTCGGCAAAACTAATCTCATTTAAAAACTTCAAAAATAAACTAGTAAGCAAATAAACCGATATTTGGCATTATTTAAAACATTTTCCATCTTATAACAAAATTATTCAAATATATTTAACTTAATTTCAAAATTAAAGCTTCGTCACTCTATTTACATAAAGCGGTCGTAGATATACATATGTAACAAACTTCTGGCTAATTATTTTTGGCACATTCAAATTATAATTTTGTATTGTCATTAAAATTAAAATTTATAATTATTCATTTTATTTATATTTCTAGTTAGTAAAAAAATAAAAATGATGTTTTAAACTTTTTCAAAATTATTATTTTGCAAAGCAGTAAAAATATACGTATTTAAAAGTTTCGTTCATAGCTAAGAATTTTTGCTCTATTTACCATTTTAAATGTGGAAAGTCTTTTTATTTGTGAAATTTCTTAACTAGTGATTAATTTGTTTGGACCTCAACATATCACGCGTACGCCGCAAAATCCTAAAGCAAAACACGCCCAATCAAATTCGAAGATAACATTAAATAGACTTTAGTATTTTTCCATTTCATGTTTTGCAATTGTGTTTTGCCAACTTATTTGAATACGCACAAAATCCGATCTAAGCCAAGTTTATCATCACAACAAGCGACAGAATATAATATTGGGTTATATATACTAACTGAACATTAAAAATATCGAAAACTAACTTGTAATTGGCTTAGTTAATATGAAACTGAGACAATGGAGAAAGTGCCAGCGGCAGAGACAGTGGCAGTGGTGGTGCTGGTGGTGGTGGTGGTTACAGTATACCACCACCGAGCTGAGCATTCACCCACTTGCCGCCTCATAAATTTCATAGCGAAATTGTTAAATTTTAATAAAATCAAAGCGTATCAAACGAGATTTGTTCACCAGGCGACGATGCCGACGGCAGTGGCAGTGGCAGTGGCAGTGGCAGTGGCAGGGACAGCGGCTACAGCGACTTCTCGCAGTCATCCGAGTCGTCCTTGCCATCGTTATCCTTGTTCGCAGTCTGGTTATATCGCGTGTTTATTGTTGCAACAGTCGCGAGTCGGGCGCTTTAAAATAATTTAAGGCTACGCCTGCTGCTGTCAATCAGGGGTGTGGGACTCGGGGCACGGGGCGCAAGGGTCGCGGTTCGCTCGGGGGTTGCGCCCTTACCATAGAAGTGCTCAATGTGCTCATCCTTAAAAGGCGCGAGTCGAAGTCGACGTTGCTGCCGTTTTGTGACTCGTTAAAGGATTAAAATCATTTTAATGGATTTTTCAAGCTGTTGTTTTGTTATATAATTGTCGCCTCTATGGTGACACTGCCTGTGTGTGTGTGTGTGTGTGTGTGTGTGCATTTAATAGGGCACACACTTGCACTGGGAGCTAACAAAAAGGCAGCGCGAATCTCTTTGCACGCCTGTCCAAAGGACTCTGCGCCTGGCTGCCTGCTCATTTGTCATCATCCTTATGCTAATGCGAATGCCGGAATCCTGTTTCCAGTTGCAAATGTAAGCCAGCTGTTGAATGGATCTAACAAGTGGAAACACGGTTTTTCACATTTACATCAACCGGTTCGAAAGTTGTTTCAATTTTTGAAATTTTATATTTCACGATGTTTTCAAACATAGTTTCAAAAAATGTGTCCCTCAATTGTCGTTAACTGGCAAATGTCTTACAAGCTTAATTGTGAAATTTAAAACATAAAAACAAATAACTCAATTACATATTTAAATGTTTGTATTTTCCTTAATAACCTTTACAAATTTCAAAATATACAAATATCCGGAATATATACAGTATTTAACATGAGTAAAGAATATTTCAAATTTCTTTATTTATTTCTATGGAGTACAGACCTTTCATGCAAATATTAATATATTTCCAGATCGAGGCTGTTGCCAAAGAGTTCATATTCATATTCAGCGTATTTAGACAGGTTGCACTCGAGTTCAACTTTGGCTTATAACTTTGTCTAGCTGCTAACAACAGTCGACAACATTTGGCGGTAAAGTCATCCGATACTGATAATTAAATCCGTGAATGAAATAAAGTGTTATTACCTCTGGGCACGAGCCGTTAATGCGGCATTAGCTCGTCTAAGCCCCAAATACGTATGCATATTTATTTACAAATAAGAGCTAATCGTGTCTATACGCCAAGCCACTCGCCGGGAGTCGACATCGATACCCGGCCTAACGAGCAGGGGCGAGGCGCTTGGGGCAGTGCACTTGGCGGGGGCAGGGTTGGGTTGAGGGTTAAGAAGTGAGCGGCTTACGTACCTGGCAACTTAAAGGGCAGTCCGGCCATAAGTGGATCCGGCCCAAAGCGTTGTGGTCCAAATGCGAACGGGTGAAAGCCCTGATGACGCACCTTGGAGCGCGGCTCCCGCGGTCCATCCACTGTTACCTTGATGGCCTTCGTGTAGGTGGCGATCTGTATGGGATTCGACGAGATGACGATTGTCAGCGTGAAGCTCTTACCTTGAAAAGGGAAGGCGAGAGAGAGAGAGAGAGAGAGGGTGAGAGAGAGTGAGAGAGAGTGAGTGAGATGGCTGTTGTTATTTAATTAGGTCGCATTAACACTTGAAGTTTACAACAAAGTAGCCGCCATCTAAATCGTCCTGTTAAGACCAGGGCTAAGTTGCCAGTTTTGCGCATGGGGCACATCCAAATTAAAGTACGGAATTTGTGGCATGCCCCATGCAAAATTAATCCCAGCTGAATTGACAGACTTGCATACAATTTGCGCGCAAATGAACGAATGAACGAATGAATGAATGAGTGTATGAGTGTCTGAGTGTCTGAGTGTCTGAGCGAATGACCAATGCCACGGACAGGGGCAGACGCATTGGCCGAGTGCACTGCTCAGACACTGCACTGCAATATTGAGTGGCAAAGGGCGACTTCGACATGGCAACTCTATTGCGGCTGCTGCTTAGCATCGATGCCCAGGGTTGCCATAGCTGCCAAACGTCAATTGACTCAAGTGTCCTCTCCCCGGCTGGCAGAGGCATGCATATTTGGAATATTCATAAAGCGGCGTGAACTTTCAAAATGTGAACACGAATGGAATTGGCATTGGGTTGGGGTTTGCGTATGGAAACTCGGAAATCAACTTGGGGTCGTTCATCTACTCTTTGGCTGGCCTTTAAAAAGGGGCGCGATTACAACATTCATGGGGCAAACACTTCGAATGCCAAACGCTTGAGTTAATCAGCAAAGATGCGAATACTTCTGGAGTTTGGGACAGATTGAGAGCGAGGCATTGTTCGCAGAGGTCGTCGCATGGCAGTCGAAAGGTGTGCAACATGGTGGAAAGTGTTTCAGATTGCAGAAAATATCTTACTTGACTGGTAATTACTAATGAAAAATATGCCAATGCATTCATAATTGATGTATTCTATTTTTGAAGCAAACTTGTCTCTCATTTCATTAATGCTGCTAAGCCTCGTATTTTTACTGCTGGCGATTCAAGTGTCGGAATCGATCAGACCACTATATCATTTATTGATAAAACTTATTCGTTCATGATTTAACAGTTGTGACTTTGCTTCAAAAATGTCAGATATTTGATCCACGAAAGAAGTTTTTATGTGGACACAATACACAAAGCACCTCTAATTTGTGTACGCTGAACCCATTGAAAACGCATAAAAATGGCTTTTCAAATAACACTACAATTAAATAAAGGTAATCCCATATTATTTAATCGGATCCCAACAAATTATCAAATAGTTAGAGTGACAAACAAATAAAATGTTTACTTTATAGAAAAATAGCTCACTTGAACTCTCTGTCATTGTCAATTCACGTATCCTTCTGGGAATATTTTAATTTTTAAATGATTGTAATTTGGAAATATTTAATTCGGTTTTAAATTTTTATTTTTTTTTTATCTCTTTTTTTAATGTTTAAATTTTAGCTTGCAAACCTTTTTTGTGTGCATTTTGTGATGGAGTTTAGGATATCTCCCCTCGACTAGTGTAGTCTACTTGTTGAGATTGAATTCTAAAAACATTAAGACATAAATATCAGATTTATTAAAAAAAATGTGCAGCAAGATAATCTCCATTTAACTTTGCAGCACTTAAAATCACAAAATACATATTATTGTACAATGTATTCAGGTACATATGTATATATCATATCTATATGCTTGGTTAGTGATAAAAGCCCGTCCATATTGATTGCTAGAAAAAGTATCTATTTATCCTAGAGTATATATAATATAATATGAAATCCCTTGAGCCAAAGGTCTTCAACACACTTTCAAAATATTGTTTGTTGGCCTTTTCAATATGCTGCTGAGGTCGTATTGATGACATACGCGTGGCTTGGAGTGGGTGCCAAACTGATGTTAACCACTTGCTAAGCCAGCCCCACTGGGAAACAGAAGATGGGAACTTCTTTCCACACGGAGACAGAGACACACACAGATGTAGTCGGATTAGAAACATGGCAAAACCGTAACTCATTTGCAAGTTTCTGATCTAAATCAACGCCATTTTGTTGGCACATTGCGAGTTAACAACGGCAACAACAACAACAACAACAACGACAACAACACGCGCAAAGCAAACAAACTTCTTAGATTAATATTAAATTAAACGAAGCATGCAAAAAACGCAAGAAGGCGGCAATCATTAGGACAAGGACGGCAACAACAGCCATCCCCCCCCCCCCCCAACCCCTCCCCCTACACCCCTAAACCACTCCGGCTGCTTAACCAAAACAAAAATATTGCCAGCTTCTGGCAGCGGCAGTGAGGAAGAAAACCCAAGAAACCTACACAAGAAAACAAATGAACATAAACAGGCGAAACGAACCAAGAAAACCAACAAAATGAAATGAAACTTTTTTAATTATGCGCCCTCAGCGCCCAACTCAGACGAGCAACAAGCGAACAACAAGAACGGGGAGCTGGCTGGGGCTGTGTGGACCTCCAGCAAACGTCAACAAACTAACGAGATGGTAAAGTTGCGTGGGAAGAGGGGAGGGGAGGGGAGGGGCGTGGGGGGCGAGGGGCACAAAGTGGCTAAGACAAAAGGCTCGAGTGTTGCGTCGACGGCGTTTTGCCAAATGAGCAAAAATTGCAAATAAATCTGTTGCTGTTAGCCATTTTGTGCAGTGTCGACCAAAAAGCGCAGAGTCGTGGGTGTGGCAGCAGCAACAACAACAACAACAACAACAAGAACAACGCCAACGGCGACAAAGAACTTTGCTGCTAATAAGATGAAAACCATTAAAAGTCGACACAAGTCGCGTCCGTTGCAAGCCAAAGGAGCGCTCTATAAAGGACGAGGGACGGAGGGGGCAGGTGGCTGCTGGATGCTGGATGCTGGGGTTAGGGCTAACAGGCAGCTGGAAGCCGGGTTAAAATGTTGTCATTTTCGCAACAAAGCAAAAATTATCACCACTTTGCAAAAGGCGACGACGACAACAGCGACGGGAAAGCTCTGCACCCTTTTCAACTAAGTGTGTGCGAGTGTGCGCGTGTGTGTGTCTGTGTGTGTGCTGCAGACGCTAAGTGATTTTAAAACAAAGTTTTTCAAACGTTTAACGTTACAATTTTGCCGAGTGTAATAGAAAATGTACCGTTAGCTGGCTCGTCTGCATTTTAACTTTCGATGGCGATAATAAAGCACCACTGTACAGGCCCCGCAGCCCAGCGAGCCAAATGAGTGAACTCGAAACGGGGGTTCGCACTGGCTTCGCATAGGCAATTTAATGGCAACGTCTCCGCAACCCCCGCCCCCGAGTCCCCGTAGCTGCTTCAGTGTTAATGTCGTTAGTAGCATGGCGCCATAATTATAATTTGACATAAGACAAGAAGTCTGAGGTTGACAACAAAATGACATTTTAAATACACACTCCGAAGGCGGCCTTCGAGCTAACAGTGAACGGACAAATGCCTGTGCAACCCTCCAGTAGTTAAACCAACCAACGAACCCACACATACACACACAAACACACACAAACACACACAGACACACACACGCACACACACCACCCCCGCCACCAGCACCAGCACCGCTGGCAGCTGTAAGGCAGTCGTTCATCAGGCCCAGGCCTTGTTGTGCGTATTTAGACACTTAACAGATCATAATTTTAACACTTTGCCTAATGCCCATGGAACGTTTAATGGAAGCTGAGCCCAGTCTAAGGATTTCCTCTTAAGACTTGAGCGCTAGCTAACATTGAGTAAATGTGCCTAAGATATATTCTAGTTTTTCTTAGTTTTTTCATTTCTTTGAATTATTTCAAAACTAACCGAATTTTACGATGTCTATAATTATCATCATGGTTTGACCTTAACTGATTCTGTATTTAAATTCAACTTGAATTTAAAAATACATTTTTATTATATTTTTTTTTTTAATATCCTTTAGTCCCCCCTTATCCATTTTTTAATTTTATTTTTACTTTTTTACTATACTATAAATAAATGTTTACTGTAGTAGTACTCCCAACTTTTTCCTTATGCTATTGCTTATATTATTTCACGAAGACCTTTTCAAGTGGTTTTTCCTGCAAAACCGTTTTACTTTGCGCCGTGGACTTGGCAAGCGCGTTTTAAATCGCTTAAATAAACCGCTTGCAACCGAAGTCGAGACGCTTGCGAGTTATTTACATTGCTCTCCTCTGCTTCAGCCGCCTGCCCCTGCTCCCAAAGTTGCCTCTGCCTTTGTTGCGTTTCTGTCTGCCATTAATATTCATATGTTTATTTTATACGTTTTGGCAACAAAAACGCTGCACTTTCCTTGGCCTCGACCGTTCCTCCTCAACCGGTAAACACTTCGTACTTTGTGCTACCAGTTTTCCATTTCCACCAACCGTTTTCCCTTTTAATAATTCTGCAGACGGTATTATCATTTCATAACGAAATATGTACATGTTGCATCTTTGACTTCACTTTTTATATATGTATATACAGACTATATATGGACATTTACAGAAAAAGATCCATCACCAACGAAAATAATTTTTTTATTATGTATTAATATGTAAATTGGGAATATAAGAAAAATGTAAGCTAAGTAAAATTAACATTTTCATTATTATTAAAATTACTTTAGGTGTTTTTCTCTGAACAATTTATGTTGTCCGACAAAGCCTGCGAAAATTGTTTAGAAAAATAAATCACATCAAATAAAATAAGCAACATTCCAGATTTGATATTAAAAAAATTCTGTTTAAGAACTCCCGATTATTGCAGACAAAAACGGATTATACTTCCTTTAGCGTGGATAAATCTTATGATAATTGAATTATAATATAATATGTGCCTATATTTAACAAGTTGTTTAAAAATACTTTTCGCTTCCCTAAACAAACCCGACATAAACTTATTGAAATGTGGCTACTAAAGTTAGGCCAACAACAATTAAAATCGGACTACCAGATCAGCTACCAAAATTGAGTTATTGGTGGGGATCGTACCGCTGCATCTGTCATATGCCTGCAAGGGTATTTTAACCTCGACAGAGGGTAGTCCGCAGCTCTCTTTATGTTTTTGGCCATCATATGATACATTTGTTGTTTTTAGCTTTTAGCGTTTGTCGCCGTTTTGCCGTTGGCTTTCACTTGTGGGGTGTTGGGGTTGGGTTGGGTTGGGTTGGGTTCAGGGCATGGTTTAATAATCATAAATTTTAACCCTTTTTAGCGCGACATTTGCCATTTTTGCCCTTGTTGTTGTTGTGTTGACATCCGTTTTGTTCTTTGGCAGCCGTTTAACCCGATTTGTAATACATGGCCCAAGGGCAGTGTCAGTGGCGTTGACTTTATTATTGTTGCCGTTGTTGTTGCCGTTGTTTCGTGTTGCTGCTGCTGCTGCGCCGCCAATGATGTGAACGCGAAAACTTTCCAAATGCCAACACAGACGAACTGCAACAGGAGCCGCAACAGCAGCAGCCGAAAAGGAAATTAAATTTCCAGCAAAGTCAAAAATTATATTGGCAATAAATGAAGACGCAGCAGACGCGACGCTGCTCCCTGCAATTACGTTGGCCAGAATCGGCGTCTGGTGGTGGGTTTTCCACTAAATATACGAGCTTATACGCGAGGATGCGATGCCAAACAGGAAGCCGGAATCGACGTTTATTAAAACGGAAACTCAAGACAACAGTGCGGCGGCAAAACGAAAAAAAATAAAAATAAAAAGAATATATATATATATATATATACATATAGAAACGAAGAAGAAATGCGATTTCAACGATAAAGGCAGAAGCAAAGCTGAAGACGCAGACGCCGGGAATGGCCCTGGCAAGGACATAATTCTGTCTTTGCTTGCCAAAGGCAAACAATGTCCTTGGCGACGGCTGGACCGATGCTGCCTAACTGATAAGCCAGCGCCCACCCGCCACGAACAATGCGATTTGCCCCCGCCCGAAAATGTCGATGCCCAGCGCGAGCGGCCCGAAGCTATCAAAATGACCAACGGGGAGCGGCAGCAAAGGCCGCTAAATTGCAATTTTCAAGATTTAAGCGTGAACAATAAATGTCACATAATCTGTAAGTAGCTAAATAAAAGCGCCCGCAGCCAAGTGACTCTAGCCAGGACCTGATTCTGGTCCTGGTCCTGGGACTGGTCGCAATCGTTGCGTCGCTTGCTATTTAATTTAATTTATCGCATTTTAAACAGGCGACAAACAATAAAGAAAGCGAAAGCTACAACAAAATAATACAACAAATTTATTTGTTGTTTGTTTCCTTTGGTCGGTTTCTAGGCCTGACGCATTGATTGCGGCTTTGTCTTTTATGTTCCTCAGCCCTAGGGGGCAGTGTTGCGCGGCCTGCGAGGGACACTCACTTGCCCCATAAATCTGTCGGTGCCACATCGCAATTTGTAGACGATGCACATGATAAGCAACAGCTTGATTGGGTAGATGAAAACACCGTCAGATTGAGCACATGTTCTGGCAAGTATTGTAGCAGCTAAGATATTATATCTATTCAATATTTAAAAAATGATTTATTAATAAAAATAACAAAACTAATAAAAAATAATAAAATTTGTACCATTCAGCATATATTATTAATAAATCAAAGAGGACATAAAAATAATAAAAAATTTCCTAATTTTAACATTTTACATTAACAATTTATTAATGCTTTATTAAAGCTTCATTCTCCGGTCTACAAATAGGATGCACAGCGGAGAGCTCAAAATAGACATAAGCTAAAACAAAACATATTATATAATTCCGTCGAATCAATAAATACTTTCTAGAACACAACGTGTAAGTTGTGCACACCAATTAGCCAGTTAGTCGGTAAAAATAGTTTTATATATTGATTGTTGAATGAAGTGAAAAAACGAGACTGCTCTAGTCGATGGAACTTGACTAGTAGATACCCTGTACCCAGTAGTAAACGTTTTATTTAATTAATTTTATGTGTTTTTAATCGATCTTGATTATTCTCTATTGCAATTGATTTTTTGTATTTGTTCATGATGTGAAGCTAAAGACTGGAAACTAGGGATATATACTCGTGTATACCCGTATCAGAGAAAGTGTTAAGATTCTTTCCATAAATGTTGGACGGGTAAACCGCGAATATCCATATCTCCCACACATTTAGAGCTGGAGTCACCAAATTTGGCAGACCAAAACCAAGCAGAAAAATTCTGAACACACCCGCATATTACAAAAATCGATGTATATTCACCCGACTGTTTTGAGCTATTCTTGTACTATGAATGAGTATTGCGAGGCCGGTTACACCCGCCTGCAGCGTTCTGCAGTTCGCGTTTGCAGTTCGGCCCCATGTTTTATAGATTAGCTAAGAGGGTTTTTCAGAAATGTTGCACGTACTATTTCTAGAGCACAAGCTTAAACTAGTTTATGGAAGCCGGACAGACTTTGCTATCTTGATGGGTCACAGCAAGACAGCTGTCGGAAACATCTGCATCTCTTTCGCTCTATCTGCGCTGCTCTAGCTATCTGTTTTTATTCTGCACGCTTCGCCACCTGAGACCCGATGCGGGCAAGAAAAGCCTATGACACATTTCATTATACAAATATCAATTAAGCCCACTGCAAATACTAATTGTAAGTGTAGGCGAAGGACATTTGCTAGCACCACCACCACCACCACCACAGCAGCAGCAGCACCACCACCATCAACAAAAATAGCAATAGCAACAAGACGCCCCACCCGCCCAGCCGCCCCCTGTCGACGAACACACACACACACACACACACACACACACACATGCATGGCATAAGGGCTGGCTCAAGGCTGCAAATGTTAATGAAAATTAAAAATTCAACATCAAACTGAGCGACGAAGGACGACACAGGATTCGTCGACATCAAACGGAGCCGAAGAACCCAAATACACTTCGAGCCAAAGCTGGGCTGGGGGGAGGGGGAGGGGTAGGAGGAGGGCGTCTCCAGAAAGAAGTGTTAATGTGTTATCTGATTTATTTATGTTAAGCTCATGTGTGTGTGCGAGTGTGCGCGTGTGTGCGTGCTTGTAAATTGCTTGAATTTGTGGAAATCGTGACTTCAATTAAATTCCATTCGATACTCAAGGAATTTTCAACTGATGATGCGCAAGTAATTTCGGAAATTGGATACTGTATGCCAACTGCAAACAAACAGTCAAGCAAACACACATGCATGTCTCTCTGTGTGTGTGTGTGTGTGTGTGTGTGTGTGTGTGTGTGTGCGGGTTTGCATGTGTGCATGCGTGTGCGTGTGTACTTTTGTATTAAATCAAATTTTAATTGCGCATACTTGTCCCTCGGCAAATATTTGCAGCGAGCTCGCCGCCTTTGACTCGGCTGCTGCTCTGCTGGCCAAAATGCTTAAGCGACAAGGAATTAAAACAGCAACCAACCGACCAAGCACACACACACACACACACACACACACACATACACACACACAAACACGCTTAGTCACCAATGCTCTGCAAACAAACAATATGAGCAAACAAGCAAACAAAGCCTGAATTTTAATATACCACACAATGACGCTTAAATCCCTGACCAAGAGGTATTTTCATAAATGCGAAAAGAACTGCACGAATTCACTTGCTATAGTTTAGCCAATTATGCAATTTCATCGCATGCACATGTAACTCAGAATGTTAATGACATCAACGGACAAATTGCCACAAGGCGGTAAAGGGGCATAAGTTGTGTCGTATTAGAGGATTCGTTACATTCAATAGAGTGTCACAAAATAGCCTCAATGATTGACAGTTTAAAGTATATTAAATAAAAAATATTACTATATTAGTATATATATTGCTGTAAATATAAGTATATATATTTAAATAATAATACTGTAGCAAAAGATGACAAAAACAATTTCGTTTAATTGATTATAATATACATGTTCTGCTATTCATATATTTTGAATATGATATTGAACAATTTATCTTTAAAAAAAGCGATTATTAAATTTTTGCAGAATTATTTACAGCGCTGGAATTTATTAAAGTGCCTCATAGAACATTCTGCAAGCGCCAGCCTTGGGCCCGTCTAATGCCTAAATAAGTGGAGAACTGTTGGCTATGCTATAAGCTAAGCGGCTGCGTTGCAAATCTGTCAAATGTCAGCGCCAGCAGCGACGTCGGCGTTGGCTCATTAAAAAAACAACAACAGCGGCAGCAAGTTGAGTGAAAAAGTAGGAGAAGAATAAACTGTGCCCCAGTTGGCGGCGTGGCCGCAGTTGACTGCTCGACGTCAGCGTTTTGCTCGGCTGTAGCTGACACCTGGCAAAAACTTTGCCACTCGCTGGGCGCACAAAATGGCGACGTCGGCCTCGGTGCAACCATTTTGGCCGGGTGTTTATCACATTGCTGCTATTAATTAAGCTTAACGAGGTTACCGTTCGCAACCACACCCAGTCAAGTCTATGCAGGCCGAATGCCAGTGCGAGGGCGGCCCAGCGGAGTGGCAGTGGGTGTGACGGTGGGTGTGGGTGGGTTGGGGTGGCAGTTGGCTAGAGCTAAGGCCAAAGCATCTTGGGCCTCTGCCGTGCAAATCCCCAGGCAACTTCATAATGAAATTTCGCCCTCATCTCATTAAAAGTCTTAAGCATTTCCAGGCAGCAAATTGATGCGTGCTATGCCAAAAGGGTTTCGCGAACGGGGGGGCGGGCACAGCGGCTGGCGCTAAGGATCAAGACCAGATCAAGCTGCCACGCCCAGCTTTGGCTACACAAAGAAGCCAAAAAAGCAGTTGCCAGTTGCCCGTTGCCGGTTGCCGGTTGCCAGATGGCAGCTGCCAACGCTGTGGCGCATATTTAATTTTTAATGAAGTTTAATGGATGCCGGAAGCTTTAAGATGAAGAGCGAGCAAAGTCCCAGTGGCAAAGTAACGGAATATGCCCTAAAATAAATATGCTCACATATTATTTACTTGCCAGCTGGCAGAAAGTTTCATTCCGGGGAAGCCCACTTAAATAACTGAAGCATCCCGGATATACGTTTGTTTTGACTTATTGCAGGTGTTTTATTCATTATCTTCATTGTTGTTTGAATGGCATTTTTCTAAAGATTTGTAAGCTAATGATTAGAAGCCTCAATATTGAACATCAATTTAAAGAAATACCTAGTTCACATTGGATAACTAATATAATAATTCTAATTTTTTCCTCTGATGTAGAAAAAGGTTCAGGAACCGAATCACCGACAATTTTAATTTGTCTTTAACTATTATAGAAGTTGTGTTTGAATTTTACATAAAGCATATATATTCTTGTTCAGAATGTCCGTTCTTCTGTCTCCCGTTAGCAGCTGCATAAATCTGGGTACAGGGTATCTCTTAGTCGGGCACAGTACGCTCCCTTTTCTAGCCAAAAGCAACTTAAGTTAAATACTCTTTTATCATCGTTTAACGCATGTTAAATGGAATCTCAATTGATTATTGCATTGATATTTCCATAACTCGATGGCATTTGATAGCTAGCCCGTTAGCCTAACTGTTAACCCTTGAGAGCCCCACACAAAACCTGCGTAGCCTACTAACTGCGAGGAGAATAGTCGAATATTGGCAAACGTTCTCCGGGCCCTAAATGCACTTAACTAATGAATTGCAATTGATGCGAATGGAGACATGCACGTTTGGGGCGTGAAACGGTCTTTCGGCTGACCCACCCACGCCGAAGGACGGCATCAAAGCTCAAGGCTCGAATGGCAAGGCGTCAGAATCAACTGAACGATGAGCACGGCATAATCACAGCGGACGCCAACCTCCAGTTAATTAACATATTAACGTAAATGCGGCAGCATCAAGAAACTAAGCTGCAGTTGCTTCTGCTGCTGCTTCTGCTGCTGCTGCTGCTAATGCACTTTGGTAATGCACTTCAAAGTGCTTACACATCAATGTGCAACATGCAGCCGTGCTGCATGCAGCGCACATCTCATTTACATGCATATATGGCAACAATAATTACATGTGCTCGACCTCCCCATTTCCGTAGCCGTCCAGAAGATTTTAATTCATTAGTAGACAACGGCCAAATGCATTTCCCATGTGTGTGGATTATGCAGTTTCCGCTTGAATGCAAGTGCAGCTGCTGCTGCTGCTGCTGCTGTTGCTGCTGCAGTTGCAACAGTCGATGCAACCATTTTATCTAATTGCGCCCACATTACGCATACGCAGCATAGTACACATCATTAAAATTACGAGTGCACAAAAATGCAAAATCAACCCCCAAGCCCCCAACCCCCCTCCAGCAAGCTCAAGCCTAACCCCAAGCCCCAAACAATGCTAGTGCACCAGCGAGGGCTGTTTTGAAAGTTTAGATACTTGTATTTTCCATCTCACAAAATTATAATAATAAATAAAATATATCTTAAAAGAAAAACAATTTATTTAAATACGTTCTCTTTTTAATATAAAATATACAATTTTTAAATAAAATTTAATATTAAGATAATACGCATTTTATTTCTTTTCATGCAACATTTCGGGCAACTATGAAATGACAAATAATAAATACCCAATTTAGGAATATTCGAAAATGGAATTAAAGGAATAAAATGTTACGAAATTTATCCCACTCGTAGTTGAATTTAGAGCAGCGTTTTTCTCAGAGTGTTCTATTTGAATCCAGTTTCTGTGAATCAATTTTGAAGAACGAAACGGCGCCAGTTCTTGAACTTGAATTTAAAATAAAGTGTTTCTCCGAGTGTACTGATGACTTCTCGCCACAGCCATTTTAAATTCTATTCAATCATGAATTAGGAAGCTTACATGGCTACCTACTAATTTCTCGAACGGCCCTCGCCAAGCGCTTGAATATCTATTGAAGCGCATGCTGCACAAACATAATTTGTACCCGACCAATGGGCGGTCGATGTCTGCAGCCTTGACAACTGCAAGTGGCATTAGTTGTAAAAGCAACAACAGCAACAAAAACAAAAACAACAACAACAACAACAACTACAGCAACAGCAGCAATTGCACGCATTACTTTTTCTAGTACAAGGGATTTGCATTTGCTTACTAATTGAAATTAAGCAAATATTTACAAGGGGAGACTCGACCCACGTAATCCTTTTGTAGCGCATTAAAATTCGTGGGATGAGTCTGAGAAAAAAAAGGACCAACGGCGGCGCCAGATAATTTAAATCCATTTGTACAACATTTGTCGTTGCTTTCAATTGCAATGGCGAGTATGTTTTTTTTTTTCTATTTTAATTTTCTGGTAATTAGTAAGAAAAGCGCCGGGTCGGGTCGAGTCGGGAGACCGAAGCGAAGCGTAACCGTAACCGGGTCCCATAATCAAATGTTTAAAAAAAGATTTGCAAGTAAATCCCAAGGAATTATTTGCCACTTGAAACGTTTAAAAATGCCAACAAGAATCTGTCGATGCTGATGAGGGTGACAGAAAAAAAAAAAAAAAACAGAAAACAGCAAACAGAAAACACTCACAGAGATAGCGGAGAGGAAAAGGCCAGAAAAACCAAAGCGTAGCAACCCCAAGCCCAGTGTGTCTGCTGGGTTGGGGTCAGACAAACTTAATGAGCAAATTGTCAAATGCCGCGGCAAAGCGCGCACTTAAACATGCCGGGATCTGGAAAATGACGCCCCCTGAATGAAAGTAAAGAAAAAAAAAAGAAGAAAAACTTGACGAAAGTAGCAACAAAATGATAAAGAAGGCAAAGGAAAAACGCAAGAAAAAAGTCGAAAGAAAAAAAGTAAAAGTTGCCGCCGCTGTTGTTAGCCATGTTTGGGGATTTGAATAAACAGTTACGCTGATTTAATTTGGTTCGCCGTGGCCCAGGCCCAGGACCAAAACCAGGGCCAAGCTAAATCATTGGCGAGGAAAAAATTCTATCACAGTATGTCGTCTGTCACCCTCGATTTGATTTTTAAATTGCGTTCGTGATAAATTGACGAAATGAACAGCAATAACGCCACCAAAAAGAAACGCGAAAAAAACACACACCCACACACACACACACACAATCGGTGGCAGACACAGCGAGGGGGGGAAAAGATATGCGAAGAAAATTGACAACTGTCAAGGCGGCGCCCCCCGAATAGACATATAAAAATTAACTACAGACTACTTATCTTATTTGTTGACGCAGTCAAAAAACCAGGAGCTAAACCCCAGTTAGACGCCAGCAGGCCAACACGGGCTCTGGCACACAGCCCACGGCGGCATTCGTTGCAATATGAACGGAAGCCAAGCCAAAAAGTTTGCCCGCCGCTTTTGATGTATGCGGTGGTGCGGCGGTGCGTGGTGTGTGGCGATATGGATGCGAATGCGTATTCCAGCGGCAATATGCTACAAGTATCCTGGGGCGTTGACAGGAAGCAGACAATCAAGCCAAATGATACGCTGAATGGAATTATCCGTGCGCCGGAGTTAGAAGCTCCAAACTTCTGTTCATCTTTGCGACTCCACAAATTTCTTATTTTCTTGTGCTAATGAGCGCTACTTAGCAGGTGCCTTTACAAACAATTGGACAATCAAAGTCAAACTTTCGCGACTCCAATGATTGCTATGTTATGTTATGACACTTGACTTAGAGAATAGCTTAACTAGATGCTAAGACTATCTGTAAAAAAGAAAACTTAACCAAGCAAACATTTAACTTAACAAAAGCAAAGGTTACAGAAGAGAGTTTTGAATTTAAAACAAGTCGAATTTAAAATAAATCGAAAATAGTATTCTTCCGGATTTCGCTGAATTGGGTTGCTTAGTTTTCAGAAATGTTGACTATAAGTGTTATGTTCAAAAGAACAATAAATGCTTTCTCTTAACTTGTTATGCCTTGCCGAGAAGAAAAACAATTTATTCCTATTTATTGCAGTCCTCGAGAAATGAGTCGTCCCAGTGCTCAGGCGTTTAGGCAACTGAACAACGAGAATGCGGGCTTATCGATATTATTATTATTCTTATAATTATTATTAGAGCGACCAAATACATATGTATGGTAGTTATGTATTCATAGAGCACATATTTAAGTTTTGATCTCCCAAAAATTAATAACAATTTTAGTTCCTGAATAATAGCAATATTTGGGAGAAGACAGCATTTAGATATATATATAAATATGTATATATATGTATATACATATGTCCTTCTACTTTTCGCATTGATCTCGGCAACAGGGAGAGTTTAACTCTTCAAACTTCAGGTATTCCTAGATTCATTTTTTCTTTCGATAACTCCACCATTTTCTCGATAAACATCGATCGCAACCTCTACTTGTTTTAAAAAGACAACAGTCAATTTAACAAATGATAGAAATGATTGATAAGAGGAATGGTTTGCTTTTCCAGTTTTTAAGTAGTTTACGTATTAAGGTTTGTCCCCCATTTTTCCTTATTAATAAATATCAACTGTAAAATGTATATATTAATTAAAACGAAAAGTTCAACTTCACAGATGAAAAACTTACGCACAACACTGTAAATATATATAATAAACTAGCTTATATTAGCGAATAAGCAAATAAATAAATAAATAAAATTAGAGAAATCTTTCTTATCAATTATCACGCAGTCTTCTGCTTTCTAGATCCATACATCATTCAGAGTTTGGACTCACCCCTTCCGCTGCGTCCCACGAATCGCAGATCGTTGAACTTGGCCACCTGGTTCTTCATGACGGCGGTGCAGTTGCGCAGCTCACCGCAGAAGTTCTCATCGTTGCCGGCGCGTATGGTGACGATGGTGCCGTCCATGACCTCGCCCAGTGCCAGCACCTTGAAAGCAATGGGCAGCGTTTTATTTGAACGCCAGTGCGTGGGCAGCGTCGTACAGACCTGAGCACAAGGTGTGTTATCCGTTAGCACGCTAAGTTCGAACTGATCGAATCGCATTTTCTGCATACTCACCACATGCGGTGAGCCCGTCTTGACAAGCTCGCCAGGATGCTCGGCCAGCAGGACATCGACGGTGCGCTCGATCAGATTCTCGGGCGTCAGATATGGACTTGTGTCAACGGGTTTGCTTTTGCTGCTGCTATTGTTGTTGTTGTTGTTGCTGCTGTTGTTGTTGTTGTTGGAACTGTTGCTGTTGTTGTTGTTGTTGCTGCTGCTGTTGTTGTTGTTATTGGATTCTGCATGGCGCCGCTTTGTTGAGCTGCCCGTTGTTGTTATTGTTGTTGTTGCCGTTGTATGCTGATGTTGTTGCTGCTGTGTCGCCTGTTGCTGCTGCTGTTGTTGCTGTTGCTGCTGTTGTTGTTGGTGTGTTTGATTTGAGGTGGTCGAACTGACCTCAGCTGAAATGTGCATTATTACTGTTAATTCCAAAAGTTGATCTCTTTGGTTTTAGCTGCTTCTTTGGCTTTGTTCCTTCCAACTGCCTTAAAGAGTCGCGTGCTTGATCATCACTTGGTCATCTGCAAAGAGACACGGAATCTTAGGGAGCTGTCTAATAAAGAGAGCTAAGTGCCTGATAGGGTCTTCAACTGGAACCTATGACGCTTGTGGAAATTGCGACAAAATAGATTACTAGCATATGCTATTCTTAGCTTCCTCAACATTTTCTGCACTGAATTGGGATTTCATTTTATTAAAGACAATGAAAACAAAACGGAGTGAAATTAGCCTAATGACAAACTGACATGACAAAATTTGTTACCTTAAATCAAACAGCTTTTTGAGCTTTTTAGCATTATTATTATTATTATTTATTTTATTTTTTTTTTTTTCCTTTGAACTAAGCATGACAATTAAAGTCTACTCATCGTGGCAAAATCAAAATTAACAGTTTATTTGTATTTCACAACTCTCACGATTTCTAATTGAAATTGATTTTCGGAAAGTGGCGCGATCGTTTCGAAGCAAGCAACTTGTGTTTTCTTAACTTTTCTTACTTAATGTTAGGTGTATAAATAAAATGTACTGGAACTAACGAATTTCACATTTCGAATTGTTTTCTTGCACGAAATCCTCTATTGTTTTTAACAGCTTCACTTCTGCACGATTCTTACACATTTTCAACTGAACTGATCAAGACCGAAAACCAAACAAATAGCTCGTTTTTATCAACACAACGTCGCGTTCGGATGGAGTTGGTGCCGTTCTCGGATTGTTTGTCAGCCGCCGCCCGCATAAGTATGCAACACTTTTGGCAAGCCCACTTTGATTGCATTTTGAACGTTGGCCCGGGTCCGGTACGGCTATGGCCCGCAGGACAACCGCGCACCTTTGCGCACAATTTGCATTTAAGCCGCCGCCGTCGAGCGCAGCTCAATTAAATATTAAAAAATCATAACCAATACGTGGAGGGTCGCGGCGGCTGCTGCCACTAAGATGGATGGCGAGCTGCAGCTGCAATATGCGCCAACTGATGCCCCAGGACATCAAAAATAAAACACGTGGAAAAAAGCGGAGAAAAATACAAATTTTATATATAAAAAAATAAATAATAATAAAGCGCCAGCTGTTGTCCCATTTGTGTTTGGCCACCAAAAAATCAACAATGTGCAATCACACACACAAGCACACTCTCACACACACACACACCTTTTAAAGCTGTGCGTGTGTATTTAATAAAAAAAAGATTCGCCTGCCGCGATGCGTTTTGTTTTTGCAGCGCTTTTTGTGCCTTTCGACAACTATTCTTGTTGTTGTTTATGTACACACACACACACACACACACACACAGGCGCGCGTACATGTGTGGCACAATCTGTAGGTAGTATATGTACTCGTTTTTTACAACTTCCGTTTGGATTTTTGCATACACGACGGGCGCAGCTGGACAACAAATGAGCTCACCCAGTGACTATGCGGCGACATATGTGGCCACAGAGATGGGACATGGGACAGAGGCCCACGGAACACACACGCAGACACACACACACAGATACAGGACAGAGGAGACAGAAAAATGAGACAATGCAAAAAATGAATTCGGCCTGGGGAGGGCCTATTATTGAGCACATGCTGGGACAGGCAATGAAATTTTACGGAAAATGCCTATAATAAATATTAATGTGGAAACTGAGTTTAACGAAATCAATCTAGAAATGATGTGAGTAGTTTAAATATGAGTTAGTAGTTAATTGCCAGGTTTATTGGTTTGTATACTTTTTAAAAAAGATTTAATTACCAACTAACTATTAATTTAAAAAATAAAACTTGCTAATAAAAATAAAATTAATAATTAAAAAAAATATCCTAAAAAACTCAGTCTCACTAAGATATGGGCTATTATTTTATTTCATTTACTGGTTCAACTTTAAATAATAATTGATTATAAAATCAATTTAATGGAGGATATTTAAAATTTGTTCCTCAACATTTTTTAGGGTTAGCAGGAATATCTCCACATTACTCTGAATATCCCGATGCTTATTCAAAATTCAGTTTGATTTTAGTCCTGAATCAGGTTCAAATAATTAATTGTTAGCAGTGTAGTCTGATCAATGAAATCCAGAGCATGATTTTACCTGCACAATTGATATGATTGATTTAATCAAACGCCGTTTTAAATAATCCCATCAATTAACACGAGAGCTAAAGTTGCTTTTGGTAGCGATCCATATGTAAAACTCTACATAATTTGCATTTCTCTTTGCACCTGCTCACAACTGATCAGATCACGCATCTCAAGTCCCGCGTTTAATATGCAAGTTATAGATACATTTCGCGGCAATTCGTATCTGAAACTCTAGATAACTTACATTTCTTATAGCACTATTGCGAATATTCCAGTTTTCGAGTAATTTGTGGAATTTTGGTTTATTTGAATGCACGAAAAAAAACTTGAATTATATCACAAATGTGCACAGTAAAAAAATATGAATTATAAACTGTGATAATTATGTAAATATAATATTCAATATATAATAATTATATAACGGAGTCGCACACACACACACACACAATCACACACACACTACATAGAATCACTGAACCGCGAAGGAAGCCCGAGTTTGAGCTTGAGATTGAGATTGAGCTTTGGATTGTGGCACTTTGGAGCTTGTGGGCTCGCTTTTTGGGCTCTGGGTCTGGCGATCGAATCAAACGACACGGAGATATTAAACTATTTTTTTGCGGTAACCATGAACGCGACCACTACGAGCGGTTGGCGACGCCGACAGCGAAGTCAGCGGCGCGTCATCATAATCACGACGGCGGACAAGGACGAAAACGAGTGCGAGGACGAGGACGAGAACGAGAACGAGACGAAGCAGCAGCGACGTCGCTGGGACTGTGGATGCTGCTGTCGGAGTCGGAGTCGGAGTCAATGGCGACCGCCTTTGGAGTGCGAGTGCCGCCTCTTTTTGCGTTTTTCAAGCAACCGCGTTGGGTATATAATTCTTTTTCTTGGCTTAACAGTTACCACGAGAACCAGTAGCAGTGGTTTTTACTTGTGGTGTCCCAGCAGCGACGCCAACAGCGACTGCAGCGACGGCAACTGGCGACGCTGCCGTCAGCGTCAACGTCGACAGCGGCAGCGGCGGCAGCAGCAGTAGCGGCAGCGCCAGCGATGCTGACGAACCGAAAGCCAAGCCAAAACCGAAACCGAAACCAAAAACGTCAACTACACCACAAGCAGAAAGGCCGCAACGATGTCTTCAAGTTGGGTGCCCCAACTGCCCAAGTCGGTTGCCAGCCTCCAACCCCCCTCTGCCCCAACCCCGCCGTCGAATGGTGGTGCTGGAAGCAAGAAAAAAAAGCGCTCAATTTTGGCACTCGCAACACCTTCGCGAGCTGCTTAGAGACCAAGCTGGCGCTGGAAATGAGTGGGGCAGCGGAGGGGGAGGCGAAAAAAAATTGAGTTGAATTTCCCAGCTGGAAGCAGCGACCTGCTGCTGCACTCATTTTTCTAGGCAGCGCTTATGGCATTTCCCTTCGTATCGTTATTTTTTCGTTTTCTTCTCAAGTCGTTTTTTTCTCATTTCATTGTTTATTTGCTGGTTCTCTTTGGCACCAGCAACCCCTAAGACGTCTTGGAATCGCGCGGCGACGTCTTCTTTTTGGCTTTGACTCAAGCGAAAAAATCTCAACTCTCGGCGAACGGCGTGGTAAATAAAGGCGCTGGCGATACCCTGGACTCCCCACAGACGGCGCCCGACCTCAGGATTGCAGGTCCGAGACGGTGGCCAAAAAATGAAACCGGCGCGCGGCTTTGCGGCGAGCCTCGACCTAACCAGAGAATGTGCATAGCCAGCCAGAGCAGAGCGAGCGGGACGGCAGACCGAAGGCGAAAGGGACGGCGCAGGTGTCGGAGCGAGATGGCGCTTCCGAGTGCGTGTGGGCGGAACAGAGAGCGACGTAGTGGTGGAACGGTAAAATCTTGCGGCTGCCATTTGCGGCCAAACGACGAGGCAATATTTTCAAGCTAGGCGCTCCCGCTGGCGAACAGAGCGGGCCCCGACTTGGGCGCCATGAGTGAGAAATTGCAACGGTAACCACATGAGCGTAAGACGTCCCCTCACCAATACACATGCACACGCATAAGGAGACGGATTCGTTGTTTTTTTTGTTTGTTTTTTTTTTTTGTCACCAGGGCGGAGTTTTCTTTTCTTTCAGTTTCGGCGCTTCGGCATATTAGCGTTCAACCCTCCTACATTTTGCGGTTTTCGCATGTACCGACAACAAGATGCGAACGCGACTTCCAAGGGTGGTGGCAGTGGTAATGGTGGTGGCGGTGCTGGCGGTGGTGGTATGTGTTGTCAGTCGGCGGTTGCGCACCAAACATGTCGAAGGGTGTGTGGTTGGCGTAATGAAACCGCAAGAATTATTATACCCTGGTCGATTACTATATCAAAACTCTAATCCAGCTGCCGTCAGGGCGGCCGAGTAGCCAACCAAACTGCGGCCCGCACGAGCCAATGAGCGATGCCGCATTCCCAATTTGGGAATCACACTTCGCGGCCAAATTGCCCAAAAATCATTTAAAAATGGTGTCACGCTTTTTGGTCGAGCTCGCAAATTGTTCATTTAATGTGTATTCCTTGGATAATATACAAGTAATATTTTTAAATATATATGTTGATTTGAATGTGGTAAATTATCAAATACAAAATAGGTTGTTGGCTTGAAAGTAAAATGATTTTGTATGTAATCTTTTATTCTTTATGTTATAAATATTTAAAAATTTAAATATTTTGTAGAAAAGCTTTGATTATTTACGTGTGTGCAGTGACAAAAACTTGGTTTTAAATGTTTCTTAAGTTGATTTTGGAGATTTTAAATGTTGTTTGTCTTTAAAACGTTGTGTTCCAACTCTTGATCTAGAAGATCTGCTCTTAAAATAATAGTTGGCAATTCAGAGAGGGGCGAAAATATTAAAATAATGGAAATCCTGAATATTGGTGTATACAAAATGCCCTATTTTAGGTATTAGCCCGTTGTTTCTTCGACTATAGGTCTTATAGTATCCAAGATCTTCTTCTTCTTGTTAACAAACGGTGTTATTATTAATATTATTATTATTATTATTATTATTATTATTATTATTAGTAATACTATTATTATTGGTATTATTATTATTATTATTTTTATTTTTTGTTTTATTTTTTTATTATTATTATTATTATTATTATTATTATTATTATTATTATTATTATTATTATTATTATTATTATTATTATTACGGCACTCGCTACCATGGTCTTGAAGGTCGAACCCGCAAGTTGTCTGAAAGTTTGATGACCAAACAAGCAATGAAAAGACTTCACATATACAAATATTTTCATCAGAACCAACTTAAATCTTATAATGTATAAAGAATAGGATAGAACAATTTAATTTTTGACAAACAAAAAAGTTGTTATATAAAGGCCAAAACGTGACTACATTTGAGAACATTAGGAATCAATTTGGAGGAGATTTTCAAGCCCATGCTCATGATCAAACATTCATAATATCAATACAAGAAATATATACTATGGAAAACAAGTAAGAACGTTGTTGGGAAATATATAGATTAAAGCGATTACCAAGCCCCCAGCGGGAGTAGCTGAGAAATCTGAACACTTTATCTGACGCGGGTATATATTCCAAATTTAAAATCTTTGGCGCAAAAAAATGGGGACGAACAGACGGACGGACATTGCACAAACCAATATACTCTTTTCACTCTCTTGAACGAGTATTAAAATAATGGTAATAAAAAAAATAAAAATAATGCTTATAATGGGATTCAAAGCCGGATCCTCGACGTTTACAATATATGTTCGGATGTACGTACATTTCGTGCTTATCGAAGTGTTTGTGTGTTCATCATTAGCCGGCCACAAGGCGATCGGCAAGTGGGAGACTGGTGTACCAGAGCCCTACGGCGTGGCTCGTTATCAGCGCCTTGAAGCGGGCCAATTAAGACATAACCCAAATTCGAGGACGAAGACAAGCAAATAGAAAGATGCTCAAGTGCGAGTGCGAGTGCGAGTGCGAGGAGGAGTGGAGCGGGTTGGCAGCTCTCGGGCACGTTGGAAGGACCGCGTGACGACCGCGAAGCAACACCCCGACAAGAGCGACGGGCGAGCACAATTATGTGCAGAAAGAACAACAACTAAGCTGCAGCAGAGCAAAAAATAAAGCGAAGAAGAAGAAGAGCAGAAACTGTTGACTGGTGTTGCACTTAAGCAGCAGCAGCAGCAGCAGCAACAGCAACGGCAGCAACAAAGCGAAATGCTTGCCTTAAAGATTTTGTGCAAATAATTCAAGAGGCAGTAAAAAGTAAACTCCGAGCTGTTGGCGAATATGACTGGGCGGTGGGGTGGCACTAGATGGGCCGGGTGGGTGGCGGGTGGCGCACACAATTTAATGGCCAGCAAAGCGATGACAAGCGACAAAAGCTGTCGGCTGTTGACAACTCTTCTGGCAGCTTTTGTGTGTTGATTTTTCTTTTAATTGTTGCGGATTTGCATTCTGACACATTTGTCAACCTCAACCTCAGCGCCGGCCTCAGAGTCGCGCAACGCAGCCAGCGACGGCGGCAACAAACTCACAAAAGGGTTGCCTACAAGGCGTGTTCTGCTGTGCCTGTGCGTGTGTGTGTGTGTGTGTGTGTGTGTGTATGTGTGGGTGTGTGAGTGTGCAGGTGTGGGTCTGAAATGTGGCCGAGAGGGCGCATTTGCAGCAAAACCTCGTTTGTACAGGTTGTATGAGAAGCGTTTATTATTTATTAGCTGGCATGTCTATTTGCGCGTGTGTGTGTGAGAGAGGTGTGTGTGTGTGTGTGTGTGACAGGAGGTGAGGCCTTAAGCCCGTTGGGATAATAATAAACGCCAGGGCCAAGTCATTTGTCAGAGAGACTCAACAACAACACCTACCAGCAACAGTAAACGCGCGCGTGTGTGTGTGTGTGTGTGTGTTTGTGTGTGTGTGTGTACAAGTGTGTTTTGAGTGACATGTGTCAAAACTGAAAAACTACGCGAATTTGTGTCAAATACCCTTGTCAGCGCGTTTCAAGTGCAACAAAATACTCGAGAAAGCCCGTGTTGGTATTGGCCAAGGAGGAGGCGGTAGGCGGTAGGCGGTAGGCGGTAGGCGGGGTGGGCGTGACGTACACTGAAATTGTATACCTGAAGCTGGGAGGGGGCATTGTCTGTCTGTCTGTCAGCCCGTTAGCCCGTCGCCAAACGAGTTGAGTTGAAGTGTTCTACACACTCAACATATGATGGAGAAATTCCAGCGACACTTTCGGCTTTCAGAATAAAAGAGATTAGTGTTCTATATAGAGCACACATATACGCACACACTCTTGGGTACACTCAGAGAAACAAACCGTTCCAAATTCAAGTACAAGCGTATAATCTTCTTCCGAAAATTTAAAATAAACATTTAGTTCTTGAAAACATTTAAAGAGAATTTGATTTGATTTTGATTATTGATTTTATATTCGAACATTGATGTTTTTTAAATAAAAACAAAATTCTTCAATTGGGTATAAAGTTAGGTATTCAATACAAGATATAATATTATATACTTGAAATACATTTTAAAAGCGTTCAACATATAAGAGAGCTTTTTTTAGATTAGAAAATGTCCACCTTGGCTAGATTTTGACAAATTGCTTGGTGTTTTCTCTGAGTGTATGTACAAGAAACCATTCTTTTGCTACCCTTCTTTGGATCTTTTTAATTTTCTCTCAAAAATAGAATGTTTAAAATCAAATATAAAATTTTTATTTTAAAAAATTTACCAATCTAGTTAGTTATTTTGTATATATATTTTTAAACAAGATTTCCTCCCAAAAATCGGTGTTTTTTAATATTTAATAACAAGTGAAACCGGTTGGGCCATTTATTTAACAAAATAAATATCTCAAGTGGAATCTTACATAGATCTTTTAAACACCAATATGATGTAAAAATTTTCCACCAATACTGTTGGAAGTTTTCAAAATTCGGTCTTAGTTTTCACACACATAATAGTGCGACAAAAAAATACTCTGGTAAGAGTAAGAAGAGGGGTGCGTGCATTACAGAAACTGATATTCAATTTGGTCGCTTTTGTGCCATAAAGCAACAAGCGTTTAATGGATTAAACTAGACGCGTAAGCCCCAAGTCTGCCCTGTCACGACTCGAAACTACTTATGAGGGTTGTTCCAAGTGTTTCGCCAATTTCTTATGCGACTACGTGAATAAAAAAAATAAACAAAAAGCCAAATTGCCTTTGATCAATGCAAACAAATCATAAAACGCGGTTTACAGCTCCCATGTGTGTAATCGCTGACATTTAACGTTTGGCATTCTTTAAGGCTTACGGCACGCACGTGAGGGTTGCTCGAAAAAAAAAACAGATCATAAAAAACAGAAACAACCATATCCACATGCTCCACGGCATATAAAATGCGCCGTGGGAATTCGTATTTAAGAAAGTTAAAAATTTTAAAAATGTTAAACAAATTGAGATTCTGGACCTTTGTTTTGATTTCGGCAATCTTTTACAAGCCAAATTGCTTACAAATCGGTTTGCAATTCGAATCTGTGACTACCACTTCCTGGGAGTTGGGTTTGGCCTCTGGGAATCTATTTCTTGGTTACATATTTTCAAATTATATTTTTGATTCCATTGAAACCATTGAAAACGTAGCGAATAAGACCAAGTTTGAACTGAATGTACTCACTGTAGATTACATTCCAAATTTTGTTGAGCTTTGAAAGTCCTCATTTTTGGAACAAAATATCTATACCAAAAAGAAGACTTTTTGGGTTGGCGAAGAAATAAAAGATGTGGGCTTTATTTCTATAGTTAACTGGCATTTTATAATTTTCACCCATTTTCAATGGGTATAAAAAACACTTTCAATTTAATAAAGGCTAAAATATAGAATTTGTATTATTTGTATTTAAAATCCGATTCGTTTGGTATTTAGAAAAAAATGTAAGTCTCTAAAGTTGAAACCAACTTAAAGTATGGCACACCAGTTCGGTTGGCAAACTTGGCTTGAACATAAATAAAGGAATAATTTCATTAGACAAAAAACAACAAAATATGAATCCATAAAAAAAGAAACCCAAGTGCAAAGTGCGCAAACTTTGCTGACGTGATTGTTGCGTGCGGTGCATAGTTAAAGGCCACATTTGTTTTAATGGTCAGAAGTGGACACACACGCACACACACACGCACACACACGCACACACACGCACGTACGCACAGCAAAGTCGGGCCACCTACACCCACACACAAGCAGCCAAAGTGACAATAACCGTACGGCTAAGGATAATAATAAGTGACTAAGTGAGTGAGTAAGTGAGTGAACACGGCGCCAGATAACGATAACGTAAATAATGACCAGGCATAAAAAAATAAAACGCTCGATTGAGGGGTGTGAGGTGGGAGGGGGCGGGGGCGGGGTGCTTGAAGAAAAACGTGCTCGATATTCAATAACCGCACCGAACTCTCAGAACAGCCGAAGGACATTGCACACTTTCAGGCGGCGGCGCAGGCGGAAAAATTGAATTGAACATTTCCGGGCCGACGCTGATGGCAACCATGTGGGCACGAAGGACAATGACAGGACACACAGCACACACTCGCACACACACACACACACACACACACACAGGCCATCGGCATGTCCATGACTGACCCATTCAATTAAGCATGAAAAAAATGACCTGAACGCGTCGTGCGTGGGGACGAGCCGGCCTACGTGCCATGATAGTCCCCGCCCGTTGTTCATAATAAAAAAACACAACAACAACACCAACAAAAAAGGACATCAGATGCGGGGACGAACAGCAGCAGCACTTAAGGAGCCAGCGACGGGCGCTGCCCGCAACAAAACACGCATCACTTGTCACACATACTTAGCAGCAGAGCTGCCCGCGGGAGCGAGCGAGAGGGCCGGCTGGTGGGAGTGCGAGTGCGAGTGCGAGAGCGAGAGCGAGAGCGATACCAATAACGCGCCCAAAAGGACTCACTTATTGTCATGTCCTGGTGTTGTTATTGAGGTGTAATACAATTTTTTCCATGATACCCATAACAATGGTGAACGGGAGAAAAAAAAAACGAACAACAGAAAAAAAAAAAGATGGAAAGTGGAAATAAAATGAAAACGCCATGCCGACGCAATCAGAAAGGATAACGAGCCGGCGTCGTCCTGGTCACATATGGCGGTATTAGTTTTAGCAACAATAGCAAACGGCGCGTTGAATGGAGGCGGGAATGGGGGGATGGGAGAGGGAGGGTGGCCTGCTGCGTCCGGCATTGCATAAACTTGCAATTGAGCCAATTTGTAAAGTGCGGCAAGCCCATTAGCGAGCGAAGGCAACGAGCAACTACTCGTTACAGGACAATGGCCAGTGCTGCCAATCGAACGTCAGCACCTGCGTCATAAGGCGACGACGACCCCGAACAGACGCCAAAGGCAGAGCCGCCGGCGGACGGGGGTCGGGAGTCGGGGGTGGGGAGGTCGGGGTATGGGCGTGACGGACCCGGTGGAGAACCCAGAAACTTTTCGGTGCGTATCCCTTTTGGGTTGCGAGGACGACTACTTTGCATTACAAGCGTCCACAGTGAAATTAAAATAAAGTTCTTTCTGCTGGCGATCCAGAATGGGCGGGCGGTGGGAGCTGGGGTGATGTTTTCACTTTTTTGTGCTTAACTACAAATAAATCTAAAACTCGCACATTCCTTGAAAGGCCCGACTTCGTTGATGGATACAGCCAGCACGCAGAGCGCCCGGAATATGGCAGAATACGGGTCGGCCACAGTTGGGCAACGCAGTTTTATTTTGCATTTACATGCCCACATGCATTATGCAGACATTTGTGTGTGTGTGTGTGTGTGTGTGTGTATGTCCGTGTGTAGTTGTATAGGTGTTGTGTGTGTGCCTGGTCCTTTGGGCCATTGAATGCTCTATCAGCGAATCCTTTGCAATATTCCAAAGCACTAAGGGATCATTGGAAGCTTCAACTTGGGCTTCTACCAGGCTTTCTTTGTGAAAGGAATTTAAACAATTGCGAGAATTTCTAATAAACTCTATACTTTATAGTAGTTTATAACTATCTGTAGCTCCTCTACAAACGTACAAAATAATAAACTGGCTGAATATATAAGAAAAGTCTAGAAAAATCTGGCAACAAAATGCATGAATTTTGTTGTTGCTAGATTTTTTATGAATTCAATTTTTTTGCTGACAGATATATAATTTAATCTTTTTTTATTAATGTTAATTAACAATAACAAGCTCTATTTAAATAATAATAATAATTTAAATATTTGTATTCTAATCATCAACATTATATGCCTCAGAAAGCTTGCTAAAAATTTATGATTTTCTTAAGAAATTGACTTGGATTTCTTTGACTTACTTTAAAAATTTAAGTAGAAAAATCATAAAAAAAAAAAGTATATTAACGATCTGTATTAAAATAATTACATATATACATAGTGGAATCCATATAAATATTTATTATTATTATTTAATATTACAAGAGCTGGGGAAGAAATAAATCTTACTGATCCGTAACTTTACTGCTATGTCAAAGTAGGGTATTTAAATTTCGACAGGCAGCACAGAGCTCTGTCGTATTTCTTGCTGTATTTTTTAGTTTTGACTGCTGTTCAGTTCAGCTCCTATCCTTTATTTTTTTTTTATTTTGCAAAAGACTTTGAAACAAGGCGCAGACTACAAAAAATAAAGTATGCAAAAAGTAAAACAAAAAGCGTTGGACACAAAGGATGCTACAATAATATCCTTAAGCTACAAATGCAACATGAATTTGTCTTTGCTCGACCCGGGCAAGCGCCCGGGTCCGAGTGTGGCCGGCTAGCCCCGCCCACAATGCCCGCCCACTTATCCCGCACTCAAAAATTTTGTTTTGCTCTTTCTTCGAGTTGCCTTGGCAAAAAAAACAAAGCAACAACAAAAATATAAAAAAAAAATAAAGGATACTCGAACTTTACAAATGCATGCACATTAGAGCGTCAACCCATGAGCGTGTATGTGAGTGTGTGTGTGTGTGTGTGTTTGTTTGTGTGTGTGAAGTAATCTTATGCGTATCATGTGAACTCCACATATGCCTTGTTTCTCCTCCTACGTGTTTTCCTAGTGCTAGTCCTTTGGTCCTTTTTGCTACTTTTGCTTCGACACTTATTTTAATTTATTTCATTTCATTTATGTATGCTTCAAATGTCCTTTGTGCGTTTGTCCTTTTTCCTTTCTCTCTCTCGCTTTCTGCTTGACTCGACTTCGGCTCATGTAAGTGTGTATCTGTGTGTGTAATTAAATAAAAACGTATTTCAAGCAACTTTAAAAACACATGTTTGTATATACATATACATTTCTATATGTATGTGTAAATATACATGGGGATGTTCTCGCTTCCTGCATATACATTTGCAAGCTTTTATTTTAATTGCACATTGAAATTAATGTTAAATTCTCGGCAGAAGAAATGTCACCTTTACATATAGTTCCTTCTGTTGAAATCATGGCCATAAAAAAGGCGATGTTTTGGTTAGATTAGACTCGAAGCGAGAAACTGGTTTCTTACTTCAATGTCACGTTTTTTTATTAATTTGTTTTTTAATTATAGCAAAACATGTATTTTGTTTATTTATAATCAGGTAGGAAAATATCTTCTTAAATTGCAGTCTCTGAGGTCAAGCGATATAAATTGTGAGGGTTTTTCGTTCTACTGAAAATAAACTAAGCTATTAAAAAAAAGAAAATTATTCGGTTCGGGCTTGCAGTCTTGGTTTAAATAAAATTGTATATAATTAAACCCTATGTCATTCTTTATAAACTATATATATATGACATCCCGAATATATCGCTTTTTTCTGGTTTATATTGACACAATTTGTACTCCTAAAATTAATATAAATTCGTTTTCGGGTAACTTGTTTTTAAATTGGAAATAAGTTTCTCGATTTCTTTCCCTAAAGTAATTCCTACGATCTGGCTTAGCCTTCACCTACCGGAGACAGTTTGAAATTCTCATATCACCTGTCATATTATTATGTATTTAAATATTGAATTATAGGTATAGGATACCAAAAAATATTTTATACCCTACAAGTGCCTAAGCTAAAAATTAAGAATCAATAAAAACAATTAAGAACGTTGCATTCGGGTATAACCGACTGCGCAATACTCGTTCATAGTATACTAACAGCTTAAAACAGTCTTAATTATTTTTATTATTTTGAAAAAAGAGGAGATCATTAGAAAAGTAGCTGCAAAATTTGATGCATCTAGCTTTAAAACTGAGGCAGATATATTAATTAAATTTATTATTAATTATTATTAATTATTATTATTAAATTTTATCTGGGTATTCCAAGCTTCAAGTCTCTAGCTACAATGGCGACTAACAATATTTCGTACATACGGACAGACGGACGAGCAGCAAGACGGACACTGCACAAACCCAATATACTCTTTTCACTTCGTAAATGAGTATAAGGAACTATCAAAAATTTGTTTTTTCTTTTAATTCTTTCAAGTGTATAAGTTGAATAGCATTTGAGTATTCAACATTCGTTTGTTATCTTCAGAATTGTTATACAAAAAAAAGAGTTTAAAATTGTTGTCCACCAAAAATTGTGGGAGTGAAATAACTCGTACAGCTTATTTATCTGGATAAAGGTGCTCCGAGTCCGTCAAACTAATTGATCGCATTAATGGGGGCCACTTTAAGACTTGTGAGATCGTTGTCAGTCTAGGTCTCAAAGTCCTTTCTGCCCGTCGCACAGTTGGAGAACTGTCTGAGGGGGCTCGGCTGACCTAGTTGGACAAGGGGCGCGAAGGTGACCTCCGTCTTGAATGGACAAATGTCCTGCTCTCTAACATCCGATAGCATTTTGAAATATGTCTCCGCCTCGTCAGTGTCAGCCCGATCCTTTAGCATTAGCTTGTCCGCCTGCTGGCTGAGATCCTTCTCACGTTTGCGCCGCAGCAGCTCCCAGTAGGAGACATCCGGATGGAACGAGGACTGATACTTGGGCGGCACCACAACCTTGGTCACCTTGGGCAACAGCTGGGCCACCGGGCGCACGTAGTAGCCGTCTCCGGTGGCGCCGTTCGTCACCCTCAACTGGGCCAGGCGACCCGACAGATGTGTGTCGTGCCGAGCTGAAAGCCAAACGGGCTGTGAACCGGATCTAGCAAAGATCGGCTGCTGAACTCACCTATGTAATGCTGCTGCTCGCGCAGCTCACGCTCGGGCATCACCATGGGCGTTGGTGTCGGATAATCCGTGTCGGCTAATCCCATCGTAACGGGCTCACCCATCAGCTTGCGGGCGCGGCTGGACACGGACCGTTTGCCGGTCGCCACATGCTCGAAGCCCGGCGGCGGCGTTGCTGCGGGATTGGCGATTTGGTTGGCAATCAGAGAGAGCGTAAAGATTGACTACTCACGTATGGGATGGCTGGGATCCTGGTCGCGTCCGCTGAGATCTAGGGGCTCCCACACCTGGCGGGACTCGCAAATCGGCTGCCAATGCGTAAACTCGTATTGGGCATCGGACAACGCGACCTGGCAACGGGATCGGGCCCGGGGCGAGACAGACGCACGCGGCCCCCGTTGATTATCCTCGCTGCGCGGCTCCTCGCTGAGTTGCTCAACATCCTCATGGACATCCGGCACTGCTGGCCTGTAGTGCTGCTGATCCCAGTCAAAGATCAGATTCTGCGGCTCACCGGAATGCGGCGGCGCCTGCTGTTCCAAGCGCATGGCCGGATAGTAGCTGGACAGCAGGCGTCGCTCCGCCCGCACCAGGTTGCCATAGCCAGCGATCAGGGGCTTCAGCATGGGCCGCGGACCGTGCGGCTGCCAGTGCAGCGGCGCCGGGCCGCGCGCTTGCCCCTGCGCCGAGCTGTAGGGGCAGGAGGCGCGCGAGCGGAACTCGTGATGATGGCGACGCGGTCGATAGCCGCCGCCCTGGCTGCTCGACCGCGAGTGATGCAACGGCGTCGGCTGCCGTGGCCAAATGCTGCGAAAAGATCGTCGGAAATCGTGGATCGCTGGCAGCCGATGCGGCGGACAGAGCGCCGAAGGCGTTGGCGGCTTCAACGCCGCCGGCTGCGCTGACGTGTTGAGCACGTGCCGCTCGTCACGCGGCACTGGCACTGCTGTCGCTGTCGCTGTGGGCGTGGCCGCCTTTGCTGGCGCCAGCTTGCCCGAAACCGTGGACACCGGCTTCAGCGCCAGCATGGGCCATTGCGACGCGGAAGGCGCCACCTTCGCCGTGGCCGTCGTCGTTGCGATCAGCTTCGCTGGCCGGGGCCGGGCAGTGTTCAGCGGCTCGTCGACGATGCCATTGGCCACCACAGAAGCCCAGGAAGTGGAACGCCGCGATGTCATGGCAATGGCAGCCAGTCCTTGACCAAGAGCTGACCTTTACGCGCTGCCAAGCACCATTCAGTTGCCTGGCTGAAGGCGCTTCCTAGTGACCCGAGCACCAGTCCTTGGCGATGGCTATGTCCCCGAGCTGCGTGTCCGGCCAATTGATTTGCACAAATCTGCGCCAAAATATGCTTAAAATGTATGAAACAATAAAACACTTGGCAGCCAACACAAAGCCAAATATGTGACGGGAGCACTCCAAATCTCAGCCGATTAGTTTTCCAGCTTTTTTTTCCTCTCTATCTTTTTTTTGGCCGAAATCTCTATTTTATGGTTAGCTAAAGGTTTGGTTCGACAAGGTGACAAAGACTCTTCTTAAAAATATTCCTAGAATAGCAAAAATAGAGAAAAACAATTAAACATGCTTATTATATATATATAACAATACATATATAACAAAATATGTAAATGTATGTATGCACATGCATTTAGTAAAATCTAATTTTTAGGAATTATATTTTTTTTTTTAAGAAAAGAGCTAATAAAAAAAATGTAAAAGAGCATCTTCAAAATGCTCTTCTCGGTGCAATCCGGCTAACCAAAATGTCTGTGTTTAAAGCCTCTAATAATATTCGAAAAGACGCGAACAGCATAGAAAGACGATTGTGAATTTTACATACATGCAAAAATATCGAGAAATAAAATACAATTTCCAAATAACAAAACATATAGATACAGATTGATGCACATAATATATGTATTCCCATATTTGTATTTATCTTAGATTAACACAAATTTCTATAAATATAAAAATTATCTTACAGCCTACATAGCGAACATACATAAGTACCACTTAAAGTAAAAGCTTGGAATATAGAGCTTTTATTACCAATATCAACCCAATGAACTTTCATGGAGCTAGCCAGCTCAAAAAGCTCCAATCTTTGCCCAAGTGGCGCCATCTAGTGACAAACGTTTTTAACAACACAGGTCGTCGAACAGATGATGAATGTGACAATATATAATTGTAGTTCTCCCTAGACAAACGAGGACTTTAATTCACATTTCTTTACCAGAAAAAAAAACAACAATTTTGATAAAAAGAGTATTAGAGTAAGTTCATTTTCAAGCCAACTTTTCTAAATAAGAAATCTTACTAGATAAACGGCTTTTTTTAACATTATGATAGCCAAACATTGTAGACATCATTCTGCGTTAAATGAACCCAAATTAGCTCAATTTTAATTGCCTTTCTTATAGTCCAATAAAGCTGATAAAAAGTAATCGGCAAGATAAGCAGAACATAAATTGATAGAAAACGAACAACAGGCGAATAAAAGAAACCGAACTCAGTGAAATCGCTAGACATTCATTTAGATAGTGAATCGTAACAACGATACAGTTCAAGTATCTTTTGGATTGATATCTGACAAATGGCAACAGATGTTGCAAGTGCGATGTGTGTTGAGAAACACCGCACAGAACGAATTCAGCTGTTTGCCAGTCGCCGCAACAGCGCAACGTTAGCCAACACCTAAACACGATTGATATCCAAAGATACACACACACACACACACACACACACAGACACATGCAAACAGGCAGACATACGCACACTTTCTTTCAACATAAAGATACACACAATAGCTGCAAATATTTATATTTCTATTTTTACGAAATTCGGTTGGATCAGTTGAAAAATTTATTTAAATATATATTTAAACGCGAATATCAACAAAATAGTTGTTGAATAAAATAGATGTATTTTTGTATCTGAAAGGTGTGCGTGTGTGCCAAATAGCAGTAATATATTTATATATGTGCCTACGCCGCACAAAAGGCAACAGCTGCTCGCAAAACTGTAAACATTAAAATTCAACTACAACCCGGAATCGAGCTGCGTGCCAGCCCCCCACCCGCCACCCCCCCGCTGCCAGCACGCTTCGTAATCAACAAGTAATGCATTGATTTGTGGCCCACGCACATGTGTGCGTACTTGTGCATGTGTATTGGTGCATCGCCGTCGCCGTCGCCGTCGTCGTTGTCGCCGTCGCCGTCGCCGTCGCCTCGCTTATCGCCGCCCAGCCCGTCTTGGAGCATGCTGTCGTCGTAGCCAGCGTCATCCGCGTCATCGTCACATTGAGTAAGGGCAGGGTCTGCGACAGTGCGACAATTGTGGGACAACGGGCCAGCGGGACAGCCGTCAGACGCTTGCCGATAAGATGGCCGCGGCAGCTGGCGCCGGTGAGAAGAACCTGCTGCGTGGCCTCAACAAGCTGCGTTCCCAGGGCAAGCTGACCGATGTGACGCTCATCGTCGAGGACCATCGCTTCAAGGTGCGTACAAGCTGTGCTCCCAGTTTCTGTCGACCACGACCAGTCGGGTGTAGCCGACTGCGCAATACTCGTTCACAGCACAATAACAGCTTCGAACAGTCGAGAACGGTCTTAATTATTATTCTCATGTAGCAAAACTAGAGATTTTTGTAATTTGTGGGGTTGGAAGTGAGCCTGGACGAAATTATCGGCTCGTTTTTTAGAGCACTGTCTGCTGGAGGTAATCGGTAGTCTGTCGGTAAAATTGTTAAGTATCTTGCTTTAAAAGCAGAGCAAAATAAATAGATTTTGTTGATTTGCCACGCTCCCAGTGGGTGTACCCAAAAAACCTTAACACTTTATCTGACCTGGGCATACACGAGTATATAATCCAAATTTCAAGTCTCTAGCTTCAAAAGCGGCGAAATAAATTACGTTCATACGGACAGATGAACAGAAACAGAAATCCAATATACTCTTCTTACTTCGTGAATGAAGTAGATTGTAGAGGATGGTACAGGCAGACTCTGGTGGAAGACATCTTAGATGACCGTCCAGAAGTATGCAGGTCGAGACTTTCTCAGCAGGGGGACGGTTCCGAAGAAATTCGAGAGCAAATCTCTAGACTCCAGACTCTATCGAATAATAACCAAATAAACTACAGCTAATTGATCCTTGTTGCAGGCACATCGCGTGGTGCTGGCAGCCAGCAGCGATTACTTCTGCGCCATGTTCGCGGACTGTGCCATGATCGAGTCGCGCAAGGAGGAGATCACGCTCTACGGGGTAACGGCGCGGGCGATGAGTCGCATTATCGTCTATATATACACCTCGCTACTGGAGCTAAATGTGGACAATGTGGAGGAGACGCTGGCGGCGGCCACACATGTCCAGGTGAAGGAGGTCATCGAGCGCTGCACCGTGTTCCTCGAGCAGAAGATCAGCATGGACAACTGCCTGGCCATCGCGAGCATGGCCGAGATTTATGGCCAACTGGCGCTGGCCGAACGCGCCTATCGCTACATTTGCGCGCACTTCAAGGAGTTCGCCGCCAGCGGCGACTTTCAGGATGTCAAGCTGGAGCAGCTGCACTACATACTGTCCAGCAACTATCCGATCGATGTCAGCGAACTGGAGCTGGTGCGTCTGCTCTGCAGCTACGCGCTCGACCAGCAGCTGGACGATGGGGCGCTGCGCGAGCTGCTGCGCCTCATCAAATGGCAGTACATTAGCTGCGAAGAACTGAACACGCTGCGGCATCTCAACTACTCGCTGGTCGAGGAGTATCTGGCCAAGCGGCAGGAGGCAGGAGGAGACGGTGGCGGCCAGGAGGTGAGCTCCGAGACGCTCGAGCCGGGCCAGGGACCCACCAATATGCGCGGCATGGAGCTCAGCCTGCTCAAAATTGGCGGCTTCGAGTGGAAGGGTCTAACCAATGAGATTATGTGCTTTTCGCCAACCAAGATGAAGTGGTACGAGCTAACCTCCATACCGCACATTGATCAATGTAAGATCCGTCCACCGATCCTCTTTGTTTAAGTAAATCAACGTTTTTTTTTTTGGCAATTTTAGGCAATTTCGGCACCGCCGTCCTCAACAACGAGCTGTTCATTGTGGGCGGTGCGTACGACGTCTGCCTCAAGGAGTACATTCATCCGTTTGGCTTTCGGTACTGCCCGCTGCGCGACTCCTGGGTGACCATCGCGCCCATTCAGCTGGATCGCTGCCGCTTCTCGCTCAACGCTGTTGGCAAGCAGCATCTCTATGCCGTCGGCGGCATCGTTGAGCACGACGACAACTCCGAGGAGGCACTGCGTCGCATCTCCAATGTAGAGCGTTATGACATCGTCAGCAACACGTGGACCTACATGCCCAGCCTGCTGGAGAATCGGAGCCAGCACGCGGGCGTCGTTGTTGGCGATAAGCTCTATATTTCGGGTAATGTAAACAGATATATATTATATATATCACTATTGAAGCTACAGACTTAAAATTTGAAAAGTATTCCCTTGTATAGCCGCGTCAGCTAAAGTGCACAGATTTTTTGGCTACGCCCACTGTGGGCATGGCAAATCGATCAAATCTATATATCTTGAGGGCGGGTGAAACGCGAAAATTCATATCTCCCACAATTTTAAAGTTAGTCTTCAAAAAATCGAGCCGAAAAAAATCTCGACCACGCCTACTGCCGCCTCCACAATTTACAAAAACAAAACAAATTTCTCCAAAATAACAGAAATAATTAAAAACGTTTTCGACTGTTTTAAGCTGTTCATTCAAAGGTCTATGTAGAAATTCTTTTGAAACAATTTTCACTGATTCCAAAATAATCTATTCAACGATGGAAAAATTTAGTAGAAGCTTAAATTTAAAGCAAAACATTTTCCTGTGATATAATAGCTGATCAATTATATTTATAGAGCAATCAATTAAAATTTATTTAATACCTAATTTAGCCCTTCGCCACCCTTGCTGACAAATAGATCCTTTCGTACTCCTTGCAATATCCTCGAAATAGAGATTCATTTGCAAATTATTATCACCAACCAATACTATACTAGAATATCCTAAGAGGTTTAAAGAGGTCTGATGGTTTTAAAGATAGCTCTACTATAAAAATAATTCGAGAAAGTTATTGTGAAAAGAGTAAATAGAAAATAAATAGAGTAGACCGAATAGAATAGAGTGGAAAAAATAAATCTGTGGCTGACATGTAAGAAAAAAGCAAAACAGATCATTTTCCGGATACCTATTATCTGGTATATAGTATAGATAATATAGATGAGTATAAAATATATATTTATTGTGAAAGCCTTATTCAACTGCTTCTTCGTTCGCAGGCGGCATTCACATGGCCAACATACTGTCGAGCATGTGGTGCTTCGATACGAAGAGCGAACGCTGGCTGGAGCTGGCGCCAATGCCGACGCCGTGCTGCGACCACGTGCTGGTGGCCATTGACAATCGCATCTATGCGTGTGGCGGCTGGCACGAGACGCTGCGGGAGTCGCGCGTGCTGGTGGAGCACATCTATGCCTATGATATCAAGAGCAATACGTGGTGCGTGGAGACCAAAATACCCGCGCCCAAATTCTATTCGGGCGTCACCTCAATGCGTCGCACCATCTTCTTTGTGGGCGGACTGGATTCGACCGAGTCCATTGATCGCGCCAGTTCGGAGACAATGGCCTACGATCTGGACACCGGCGACTGGTGGCATCGCAAGGACTCCTGGGATACGCCAAACGATGTCTGGGAATCGACCTGTGCAACCATCTATGTGCCCAGCTTTGATTCCTAGCAGCGGGCCGATGCGTCCTCATCCTCCAACGAATTTACACGACATCTGATATCATAACATATACATATACATATACATATATATATATATATACATATATATATATAGTACATACATGCAATGCAATTATGTAGGAATGCGCTTATCCATGCTTGTGATTAGCCCGCAAGTGCTATTCGCATGTTACTACTGTACAGTGAATAAACGTGCCAAGCAAGGCCACCAACAACAATTGTTAATAGCAGGTCAACCGGTCAAATGTGTAACTATTAGAGAAATATTTAGAAGACAATTATAAATAAAAATCAAATTTTTGTTAGTCAAAAATCGGAGTTGTTTTCATTTCGAAATGATCATAATCATATTTCGTTTTAATATGTAAGCGAACATTAGGAAGAATTAGAGCTTTACGAAGTTCTGGATATATGTGGAAATCTGTTGAATATTTTATTTCATTTTCAAAAATCTATATGGGAATTCTATCGGTTTCGGAAACCACGCCACAGGGTGGAAAATGGGCGGCTAAGACGGTCAGTGACCGAAAAACTTGTGAAAAAATAATAAAAATAAAAAAAAAACCTGTTATATTTGATGGGATTTGCCATGGAGCTGGCCGATACAAGCCGATGGCAGATACTTTTATATATTTTTGGTAAACATTGGTTGTCACATACATGTACGTACATCGTATATCGTATATCGTCGCATACAAATGCACATGCTGCACACTACACTGCTCGCATGTAGCAATAAAATCTAAAGTGTCAAGTGTCAGAATGCTAACTAGATACGCTGAAACAAGCAACATGGCTAAAACAGGACGCTTAACACATACAGATCGGGTCTAAAAAGCTATGTCTAAAACAAAAAAGAACCTCAGCTAAACACAATTACAGTTACAGATTACAGTTAAAGCTACAATTAGAGTTACAAATTATGTTTAAAAGTTGAACGAATACAGATGAAAGTACACAGCTACATTGGCTACACAGATGCCGAGAGCGACCAATCCGAGAGCTACGTATTGTGATGCGGCGCTATGACGACCCAGCCATCGTTCTCGACGGTATCGCCGCCGGCGATGCCACCGGACAGCTCTTGGCTGCTGCTGACGAGCGGCGGCTGCAGGCGCGCATGAGTATTCGCCTGGCGCGCGGCTGGCAGTTTCTCCCACTGCTGCTGCAGATTATTGTAAAGGCTTTGCAGGCCCTCCTGAACGAAAGAGAACATTGCACGCATTGAGCACAGTTCGAAAAGAATCAAAATTAAAAGAGTGCACGCACCTTGTCTTTGATTTTGCGCAAGAGCTCCTGTTTTTGTTCGCGCTCGGTGCGATCCATCTGCAGTATTAGCTTCTCCTTGAAGTCCTGCGCGTAATATAGGTTCGTGTCCACGCTCAGATACTCCTTGGCCATGTGCCGATGATCGCGATAAATCGCCTGCGATTCGGCATTGTTCGGTATGGGCGGCTCTGGCTGCAGTTCTGGGTCCAATATCTCGGCCAATGATTGCTCCGTGCAACCACAGCCGGCATCGACGTCCGCATCCGCATCCGCATCGACATCCGCGTCCGCATCGACACAATCACTCGGATCGTTGGCATTGGGGGCGTGGCCAAGCAATCCGTTTGTATTGATTTCGTTGTTATTAGAATTATTATTGTGGCTGTTATTGCTTTTGTTATTATTGTTGTTGTTTGTGAGGTCCGTGGTGTTATTGCTGCTGTTGCCGCTGGTCACGATCACCGGCTTCGTGTCCGTCACCGTTAGACGTTCGCGGCCATCGCTTTTGGCTGCAAGAACGGAAAGTGGCAAGAATTTGTTTACAAAGAAGATATTCAGTAATATATGTAATATATAATAAATAGTTAAATATGTTAAACTGTTCTCTTTTTACACAAATTGTTTTGTTTGAAAGCGATTTTAAATATTTGATGAATCCGTTTTATGAATTTCGCATTGAACATTATACTAAATTATGAATAATGGAAAATAGGGATAATAATAGAGAAATAATTTTCCAAAATGATGAACAAAATAATTCTAATGAGAGCAGTAATATTTGCAGACTTATGCGTATTATTGTAAGAAAGTGACATTCAATCAAATTTTGTTATGTTTATATTAGTTTTACTTTTTTATATTAAGGCATTTCTGATATTATTTACTTTTTGCAAATCAAAACGTATTTTTTATAATATATTACACTATATATTTAATGAATTAAAATGTGCAAGCACGGAAAATAAATTCTCACATGAACTTCAACAAGAGTTTTTCAATATTGTTTATTGTACTTTTAGGTGGCCTTTTCAGGTCTGGAACCAATCTTTTTTTTTCCATTTAGGAAATATCTTTTGAAACGAGTTAGTGCAAAAAGAGATTTTGGTGTGGTATATTTGGTATTGACGGGATGCCAAACGTACTATAGATAATCCAGCAACTGTGCAGATCGCTGGTCTGCTTGGTGGTGATCAGGGCGCGCGTGTCGCACATGTTGATCGATTAAAGTTAGCTTTGGACACGTTAATTTCAATTGATTGAGAGCATTTTTAGGAGTGGGTAAGGGTGGGGATTTTGTATTCAAGGTGGCTTCTCTACAATACAAAATGCAGCACAATGCGAGATGAAGCGAACTCAAGATAATCAGAGAGTGCCAACAAATCCTGCGTCGTGATGAGCAAGTGTTTCGCCCTCTCTCTTTCTTTCCCTCCCTCTCTCTCTCTCTCTCTCTCTCGCTCTCTCTCTCTCTCTGTGATGACGTATTTTCCACACAGACGTGCCAGTTGCTTTTCTTGGTAAAATTGAAAAACGCCAACTATAAACTAGAGACACACAAAGCAAAACATTTTCAAACGAATTTTCGTCTGATTTTTTTCTTCGCTCCGTCTCTCTCTCACTCTCTTGATATATTGTTTATTTGTTGTTTGCTCTTCTTGGTAATTCCACAGCACAAATTATTTTATTTGATATATTTCCATAATTTGTTTAGCTTTGCGCGTTCTCAGTGGGTAACGATTATTGCAGGTAGTGGGCCGGGGGCGGAAGGGTTCGGCGGATTAGGCGACCGGCAATGACAGCCGTTGACGATCTTTGGCGCGTTGCGTTGCCCGGAATTGCAATAACATTGCGGCACTCAAGACGGCACGGCGCTCAAACGTTGACTGAGCGAATGGGGATCAGCGTGCGGCTGTCGAAGAACCGTATCCGCTCGAACGCTCGACCCAAAGCGTAAGAGGAAGCAGCCAGCAGATCGTTCTGATGATGAGCACAAGCAGCCAGGAGAGTCGCAGACACACACACACACACACACACACACATATGTACATACATACATGCATGTATCATCGGCTAGAAGTGCTGTTCCTTAGACTAAACTTGGCCATATCGAGCTGATGAGCATTTGCTGATCATTCGATGAATAATGCGACTGGCATGCGGTTGGGAAATACTCCTCGACGATAAATGCCAACGCCAACACCCCCACCAAGCCCCCAGCCTCGCCCCCAACCTCCACTGCGCCGTGACCCAATAGAATAATTTACTTCTAGCCAAAGATCGCAGCATGACTAGAACGCTAGCTGATGTCAATGCATTTACACACACAGGCACACACACACACACACACACAGGCACACACACATCCCGTGAGGATGCGACAATTTTCGTCTCCCAGATAGCAGCAAAACATGAGCCACTAAAAAGATTCGTCTTCTACGATCGTTTGCTAGTGATTTCGTCCCCGTGCCCATTAAAATGAATTTTTCGCTCTTCTATATATATAAATACATATGTATGTATATGCACACACACACACACTACATACGCATGCATACGTCTATGTGTATTGTATATATATATACTAAATATATACACATCTGTACTATGTGTACAAAATCAAAATAAAAGTGAGATTATTGTCGAATGACTCACTGCTCAATTCGCTTGACTGCTGCGGCGCAGGGCGGGGCAGGGCAGCAGCTTGGACAGTGGGGCAGGCGTTTGCCGATTGCCGTTTGACTGGCCGACTGGCGGCCTCGTCATGTGTGTGCGTTATTTTGGCGTGCCGCAGCCATTAGCTGATTTTCTTTTCTTTTATTTTAATACACTGCACCCATTGGAAATGGATTAAAATGGTATAATGGTTTCGTGCCAATGTATGTAGCGGACTGAAGGAGGCATCTGCGATCCCCATCTGTATGAACGCAGCGATCTCGGAAACTACAAAAGCTAGAAACCTAAACTAAACGACTCTAGATTCTCCTAATCCATACGCAGTACAAGTGTATCATATTTTTTCGATATCTTGCTCCATTTCAATAATATCGATAAATATCGATATTAAGACATGGTTTTCTTGGCATATCTCGGAGACTTTAAGAGCTAGAGCCACAAAATTTAGTTCAGTATATTTTTGAAAAACCTGCGCAGTTCAAAAATATTTTGCGTGTTTGGATACCTTTTCCCACTCGCCCTAAATATGAAAGAAACTCAATTCAAGTAATACAGCCTTGCCCTTTGATTTGTACATACATTTAAATGGTCTTCTTAAGTCCTGAAGATTTCATAAAGATCATCGGCATACTTCAGAAGTTATTCAAGAATAAATTGTATAAATGCAAGGAAATTGAAATGTATGTAACGACAGCTCGCAGCTGGGCTCAGGGTATGTCCTAGTCGGGCAATCTCGACTAGAGCACTCTTACTTGTTTTGTTTTGAATTTAATTCTTATTTCGCTGCTGCTGCTTCGGCGGTGAAAGAGGTGACTGTGGTGACGGTGCATGTCACGGCTATAAATCTGCCCGAAATTGCCAGCCTGCCAACCAGCCAGCTAGCCAGCTAGCCAATCTACACAAAACACAAATTGTGCATCGAAATGTGCAGCTATGAGTAAATGTATACTCTAATTGTAGGGGGCCATAGTAAATTACTTATGTGTTTTGCAACTGTATGTTTTTGTTGTGTCCACAATTAATTAAATCAATAGGTTTTTCATTTAACAAATTTTGTTTCGTGTCCTAAATAACTTTAACTTAAATAGCTTTAAAATATTAAGATATTCCGACCTGCCAACAGTAGTCGCTGGAATATGTAAAACTTTCAGAAAAATAGTCTTATTTTTAAGATTCTGAGCTCGAAAGAACACGATAGTATTTCTAACTTGATTTACAGTCGTCATTGCATTTTGTAATATTGTTATAAACAAAGTTAGTTCGACAGCTATAACGAAATCTGAACAAATAGTTTATATGTTCGAATTTTTATAAAAGTTGCTGATAATTGCAAAGGAAAAAATCTTTACTAAATAAAAATATTTGTACTCTAAAAAGAAGCCTATTCGTAACTAGTTTACAGACAACTGAAAATGTTAATATATAATTTTATACATTTTTAAAGTATTGCTATAAAATTATTGCAAAAACCAGCTGCAGCTCTTCAGTGGCTATCGTTTTTAAAAATTCTTTTTCCTTCAGTTTTATCAGCGTACTATCTCTGGCATTATCTCTGGTGTATTGTGGGTATTCATAGGCAAGTGCATTGTTGCAATTGCAATTGCACTTTGTGTTGCCACAATTGCATGAGCGCATCGCATATTTATAAAGCTGGCGGCCTGAGACATTGCCAATTGAAAAATGTTTTTGCATAATAAAAACAACGCAGCGACTAATTATCCAAAAAAAAAAAAAAAAATCGGGCAATTAAACGAAACGAAACGAAACGAACACACTTGAGTTAGAGCGAGATGGCAAGCGCATTGTTTACATACGATCAAGTGTTGGTTTGTGCTTTTGCTTTTGCTGCTGTTGTTGCTGGTGCGTCATGCTGTCGACCCCAACAGCTGCCACATGGTGGACGAGACGCTGACAATGCGCTCAGCTATTTGCAGCAACAGCAGCAGCAACAACAACAACGACAACAATTTACATGCCGCAATCGTGCTCATCCAAAAGAGCGTGTTAATGTGCGTCTGATTCACTTGCACAGACAATCGGACGACAACGACAACGACAACGACAACAACGATAACATCGACAACAGTTGCAATCAGGAACTCACCATGCGAGCTGCTGCGGCTGCTCTCGCTGCGATGCAAATCAAAACCATTCTGTAAAAGTAGTAAAGGAATATATATATATATATATACTTAAATTATAATATTATAATGTGTATGTGTGACGCACCGCCTCAACGTCCAGGGTGAGCTGTTTCATTGGCCTGCTGGCCATTTGGATCATGCCATTCCGTATGGTTTCCAAGCGCTTCGATGCCTCGGCGGACGATGTTAAATTGAAGCTATCGTTTTGGCTCTCGCTGCTGTCCTCTTCGGGTATGGCATCCCAGCGATTGCTGCTGCTCATATGGAACAGCCCATTATTGTCAAGTTGGCCCGAATTGGTGGGCGTTCTATCTGATGAGGTATATTCGTTGTTGCTGCAGCCAGTGCCACCGCCAGTGCCAGTTTCGATCTTGGTCGCCGTTCCATGCACATTGGTGGGCGTTAGCTGCGTGGAAGCCTGGCTCATGTCGCTGGAGCTATAACTGAGGCCATCATATTGAGCGGCCACCGTACCGTCGCCGTCTTTGGTCACAATCTGAATTGGTTGAAGTGGGCCACATTTCATTCAGTGCTGCAGGTGAGCTTTCAATTGCACATACCTGTTGGTTGACAAACGCGTATTCGAGCGGCTTGTCGGCGCCAACATAGTCTTTGATAATCTCATTCATCACGCCCACAATGTAATACATGGAGGGGCGATCCTCGGGCGCCGTCTTCCAGCACGCTGTCATCAGTTGCTCAATGTGCTTGGGGCAGTTGTCCAGCAATGGCGGTCGCTCGCCTGCGACATGAATCAGTACATCAATACATTAGTCATACATCAATGCATCCATACAAGTGCATGCTTACCCTTGTAAATCTTCCACTGTATGGTGTACGCATTGTCAATGTCCTTAAAGGGCTGCTTGCGCGACAGGACCTCCCACAGCACAATGGCCCAGCTAAAGATGTCGCACTTCTCCGTGTATTTGGAGCCTTCAAAAACCTGTTGGAGAACACAACGAACAGATAAATAATGCAAGGTGATAAACAAGAAATATATTTGTTAAGTTTAAATTTGCCATTACTTGGACAGATATTCTGTTAAAAAGAGTTCAGATGAGCTGTCATTAAACGGAAAAGCAAGGATACAAATTAAAATCTCAGGCTAGTGTATGACGTCGACATTAAGACATGGTTTTGTTAGCATATCCCGGCAGCTTTAAGAGCAAGAGCCACCATATTTGGTTAATATGTTCTCGTAAAGCTTACGCAGATCAAGAATATTGGTTTATTCGATACATCCCTCCACTTGCCTTAAATAATGTAGTACTACAGCCTCGCACTTTGTTTTGTACATAGTACATTTGCTATTTATAAGTCCTGAAATTTCATAAAAATCATACGAGACTTAGAATGCAAAACGTGACGTCCGCCTCAGAAAGGTTGGAGACCATATCAACTTATTTTGCAGCTGGTGGCTGAGCCCTACACTGAGAGGCGTCTGCTAACAGCATGTCTTGTTTATATAAATATTTTCTAGTTCTTATAGACTGTGAGGATGGACACACAGACGGACATGGCGATTACTATAAAAGGTACTTTTCTGGTCAAGAGTATGTATGCTTTATGGGCGCGAAGATGTCTTCTTGTATGCGTTACAGATATAATTCAAATGTGATTGCTTTGGCTAATTTCTGATTATCAAAAACAGCTGAATATGAAGTTTGGCTTACCTCGGGTGCCATCCAGGCGGCGCTGCCGCGATTGTTGGTCATCATGGTGGACTTGTCGGCGACGGTGCCGAAATCACAAATCTTCAGATTGCGCCCCTTGTTGGTCAGCAGCAAGTTGAGCGGCTTCAGATCGCGATGTATCAACGCCTTGGGCTCCATTCCATGCAGGTAGGCGACGCCCTAATGAAAGAAATAATGCACATTAAACTCTGACATTTTTGGACAGTATATTAGGTCTACCTCGGCACACTGGCGTGCCCAGCTCATGGCGTGCGCCAGGCTGTAGGCGGGCTTCACTTTACCATGCAGGAAATTGTGCAGGGATCCGCCCTCGGCGTACTCCATGATCAGGTATGTCGCCTGCTGCGCCAGAGAGATGCCGTACAGCGCAATGATGTTGGGATGCTTCACGCGCGACAGCTGCTTGACCTCCTTCTCGATGTCCTTCTGCTCGGCGCTGGCGAAGAACTCCTTGACGGCCACCAGCTGATTGCGCCACATCGCCTTGCACACAACTCCGTACGAGCCATGGCCGACTTTCTACGGGGAGACAGTTATATGTTCAGTTGGGATATTTATCAATCTCGCGTGGGATAAAGCTTTACCTCGCCCAGCGTGATTTCGCTGAAGTCCACATTGAAAGCTTGCAGTGCATCGGGCGTCGTCGCGGCGGCCATTCCCAGCTGCTGCTGCTGCTTACTGATTATTGCTTATTATTCGTTGCTGCTGCTCCGGCCCCGGCTCCGACTGCTGCCAATCTCCGTCGTTCGCTGTCGTTGTTGTTGTTGTTGGCCTGGGTCCTGCCTCGCTTTTATGTGGACGGGCAACGGGTCGCTGCGCACATCTTCCGAACGGTCAACGGCGCCTCTTGTTACCATTGGCGGCCAGAGCAGGCGGAGTGCACTCGAGCTTTTAATTCGCGCTGCAATTGGTTTCCTTAGTTTTCTTCAGCAACAACTTCTCATCTTTTTTTTCGTTTTTGGCCTGTTCGTTTGTCGCTGTCTGGCTAGTGGTTGAGAACTGCTGCGCAAATATCGCTGTTATCGATAGTATCGTTTTTCAGATATCGCAGGTAATGAGTGTTTTCGAAGTATAAAATAATATGAAATTGTGTAACGGGGGTTACATTTTATTTTATTGCATTGATTTTCAAGGTTTCATTAATGTTATGTTCGTCAAGTTTTTAAACTTAGGTTAAAAACTTTGCTATTGTCACAAGTTTTTTTGTTTGTGTTATTGGTGGCAGAATCTATATGGAAGAAATTGGCAGGTTAGCGCAAAAGAAGAATAGATCAATATACATCAAACATCTGCTATATAAATTGGTTTATTTAAATCAGCACTAATTATTTATCTCTCAAAAAAAAATATATTCAAAAATGCATTAATTTTAGATGCACAAGGCGGTTAAGCACTTTAAATTAACATTGGCATGATTTTTTGTCGAAAAATGATCCACCATGAGTTTTAATATTAACTATATTTTAAATAATACATTTTTTGACAAGTACATATTATCACAATTTTTAAATCACTATAAAGTCAAATTAATAAATCCGATATTTTGATATATCATCGATAATAAGCAATAATCGTATGTTCATCTTAAAGTGGTACTGATAGTCTTCAATTGTTTGACACTCATCGAATTTATTCATTTGGCGTGGCAGTGCCAAGGCAATGTTTTTTTTATCTCTAAATTATTTAATTTTTTAGGGTAATATAAGTACTTTCCGCGGCAGGAAATCGATTCGTTCTTTATGGGTAAGTAAACTAGACAATTGCCGCTGTTTTTAAAAAGGCGCGGCCGACTATCGCTGCTCTAATGCGTACCATCGATACTTGCACTTGGCCTACAGTTTGAAAATTAAGTATTTGCTGAAAATGTAAGGCTTACAAATAACAAATAATTGCATATGTCTTCTGTTTGCTTATAATACTGATGTTGTTCTGTAATAAAATGAATTAAATAAATTTGTTGTGATTGGTATTTAAATCGAAATCGACATGTAGTTGTTGGGTATTTTTTAATATCAAATGCGGCGTATTTTCAGGTTTATTTCTTGCGGCCACACTTGCCTCGTAGTTCACGCGAGTCTGTCGCCATGTTTGGTTATTTTATTTGTTTTTGAAGCGGAGCAACACCAGATAAAGCAAACGCTCATTGTTCAATGTGTCGTGGAATTTTGTTCAATTAAAGACTATACAAGGATCGTGTTCGCACGCCATTGTTGTTCATTTTTTTTGCCAGTGCAACTGCGTCCAGTGAGAAAAAACAACAAAAGCAAACGTTCCATTTGCACAAAAATAGCCTCAAAATTCGACAGCAAAACAACAACAACAGCAGCAGCCGCGGCACCAACAGCAGCAACAACAAATAGACGTAACTGTAAAACGCCGCAAGACAGCAAAAAGCGCTGAAAAGTGTTACACAAAGTGAAATTGCCTTTTGCGGCACACAAAAATTAAGTACACGCTAACAGCGGCAGCTAACAGCGGCAGCAACAATAACAAATAACATTTGATTCGAGCGCTGCTGCGGAGATAAGCAGCGAGCAATTCCAATTGGAATCATCTGCTGCCCGTGGCCAGAGAAGGACGACAACGTTCCACAATAACAATAACAACAATGGGCGATTTCGATCTTAATGTGGACAGTCTCATACAGCGGCTGCTGGAAAGTGAGTAAAACGAAAAAGTATATTATTATATATTATATTATCTCCGTTATTTCCAACTGTTCCTCGTGTTCTTTCCACTTTTAATTTATAACCCAATTCCGGCTAACTGAGTGCGTGCGAGTGAGATGGAGACGATTGCATTTTCTAATTATTGCACATTGTTCGTTTAATTTGCGGCAACAACAATAAAGACAACATATGACGCACAAGCGGCCAATTACAACAACAACAAAAACAAGCGGCCTCCCCCCTTTAATTTGACTTTTGAATCAATTAATTTTAATTGATTTTCATTGCTTTTCAAATGTAAACCTTGTTCTTGTTGTTTTCTTTTTTTTTTTTGTTGTCAACTTGCCTAACATGGCTCATTAACGATTAACAGCGCCGCATCTTTACAGAGCAGCGGCCTGCTAACAAGATCATGTATGTTAAAGTTAATTCGCCGCTGCACTATAGGCAGTTTGACCTGTTTTTTGGCCAAAAATGTATTTTTAAAAGTGTTAGATCTTTTGCTGTAAATAAATTCGACATCATCATCATTTAACAACAACCAGCAATGTTGCTTGCTGAATCTTTTGGTTAACTAAAGATGCCTTTAACTCTAATTAAAAGCCCGTATTTTAAGAGCTTAGTTTTCATAATTGAAACTGGAAAACTTCTGTCAAAGACCGTTTTTCTGAAAAAAACCTCTTTTTGAGATGGAACTACACAATTTTGACCGCACTTGGCAGCTACTTTACTGTAGGATATTCAATAACGAGTTCAGGGCAGTTAATTTTAAAGAACACTTTTTACATCATTTATATTTTCAGCAGACAGCCCCAATTCTATGAATTCGAACGTTTTTTCAGTATATCACTCAGTTATTTACTGAGGTTCAACAAGTTATGTATTTATTTGTTTAAATATATATAACATAACTAAATAAAACGTCAATCCGATTCAAATATTCAGTCACATACGCAGCTCCAAACAACTGAAAAATGTTTCTCAAATAACGTGGGTGTTTTTTAATCGATCTTTATGAAATTTGATACTTCAATATGCCAAATATCGGTCGTTGCGTTTTTATTAGAAAAGGGGCTGCAATGAGCGGTGCCACGCCCAACAATTTCAGGAACATAAACCCAATAACTTTTTACAGTTGTTAATGCCACAAAAAGAGCTTGAATTACCCATAGTGCGCTGTTAAGTGTGCCGTTATTTCCTGTTTCACATTGCTGCTTCTTTTATCTAATGCCCATTTGAGCCCCATTCCACAATGCATGACGTCACCACAGGCAGCGATAAAAACAACAACGAATCAGGTTCAAGCTAAATAACAAAAAATGCTAAAACAAACCATTTCAAGTCACGTGCGCACTGATAACAGAGTCGAGCTGGGAAAATGTTAAATGCTAAATATTCGCCTTGAGGCGTCTGTTATTATCATTGGCATTAACTTTTACCAATTGGACATTCGTAAGCGCTAAATAGTTGTTTTCTTTTGTTGTGGGGCAAGTTGGATGGAGGTGGAGGGAGAGGGGCCTTCATTTAAAGCCGCTTAGCGTGCGTCCGATTTGTACGCTAGGTGGCGCTGCACTAATGATCAGTTTATTGCCGACTCTTGGCTTGTCTGCAAAATTGCATTTGGCCACAATTTGAACCAATTGTCTGTTTTGACCACCGGCAAAAAGTGAGAACGGAGCAAAAAGAAAACGGAAAAAAGTACATTACTCACGAGTGATGTTTGTGCGTGGGCGGACACGCCCTATGCCAAGGTCAGCCCCATGGGCTAGGTCATGCCCTCGGCGAGCAAAAAATAGAAATAAAAAAAATGGAAAAATTGTCATTAATTTTGATATCCCCTCCACTTGGCGGCTCCAAATTTCATTTTTCAAATTGCAAATTGAAATTACATTTTCAAGCACTCGCATCAGCAGCTGCTGCTGCTGCTCGCCCGCTTTCCGCCCACAACCACGCCCATTTGATTTTCATTTTGTAATTTTTATTTGATTTTTCTCGCCTCGCCGGGCACTCGCTTTATTCGCTCTCGAGTGCGCTTCAGCTCGATAAGGGCGAGAGCGCAATTTCTACCAAATCCATCAATCTTTAACACATGTCAGCAGACACATATTCATACACATATCGTATATACAAACTGATTTCGAAATGGGGTTAAACTAATGTACAAAAAACATGTACACCTATACGCCGGCCTATATTTCGACCGGAAAAGTAAGCCGCCAGTCAAAATGCCGTAAAACGAATACCACATTTCCATACATATGTATGAAAAAAAAAAAACTATTTGATTGGTCCGAGGCCCAAAATAAATGCATATAGATATTGAGCTTTTGATCTTGGACAACATAATATTCAATATTTAGTTATAAAAAAAAATGAAAAAAATTAAAAAACTACTTTTCAATTTATAAGATGCTTATTTTAACAATGTAATTAATGAAAATTAAAGATTCTTCAAAATTTTGCTATATGGAAGCTGGTCTAAATTTACATTTGTTCTTACCTGTAAACTAAGTTCAAATATGGAAGCAGCAATTTTTATAATTTTATGTTATTTGTTTCATAAATTTCTAACAATTCCCTCATTCGAAAGAGGTCATTTATCACTTGTTAGAAATTCATCAACTTATTCGTTTTGGTAATTTGACGAAGTATGATTTTTATCATGACATTATTATATATTGGAACAGAGATTTTCTTATTACCATTATGTTAATATGATCTCTAAGAATGTTAATTTAATAGAGATATCTCTGTTGTTCGTTTTGCTTTAAAAAAAAAATTCTTTTCCTAATCTAAAAATGTTTTTCTGTATATTGGGAACAAAAACAGAGTAGAAAAACGAAAAGAAGAGAATTAGAATAACAGGTAATAACGCTCCACTCTGCAGCACGCCTCTGCTCTAGCCGCTCCCAGTGTTCCGCCCCTGTCCCCTGCCACTCCTGGCCCCAAATATCCCCCTTTTTCATTTTTATTCCAATCCCATATGCTGTACTTAATCTATAACTCTATAAGTATATATATATATATATGATCTATATGTGTACAAATGTGTGTGTATGTGTGTACCATGAAAGATTTCAAAAAACAAAAAGAGGCCGAGGAGCATGCCCAGAAGCTGCTCATCGCTCAACAATTGGCCGCTGCTGGCGGCGTCGGCGCCTCTGCCGCCAGCTCGTCGGCCTCTTCAGTGGGCGGCGCCACGCCCACCACTGCCAGCAGCAGCGGCAGCGGGGCAGCAGCAGCAACAACGCACGATCCGCTGGACGAGCTGACCGAACAGCAGCGCCGCATGCTGCAACAGTACTCGATATCGCCGCCCAGCGAGACCATGATATCGGCCGATGGCGACCAGATAACGGTCCATCATCCGCGCGAGGAGCCCAAGAAATCCAGATTGAAATTGCGCGACTTCTTCGTCGCCGAATTTGGTATTATACTCTGACGATATTTGATAAAAATCTCCGCAAGCAAAATTCATCGGCTATTATCAGCTCTCTCTCTCTCTCTCTCGTAGCGCTCGCTCGCCCCCCTTACGCACTCTTTCTGTCTTGCTGTCAAAGCATATACAGTGAAAGCTCTTTGGGGCGAACATTTTTTATTCGTAAGTTTCATTCCTTAATAATGTTCATTACTGATATATGAAAATTACTGTTTACTATCATATTCAAGATTTGTAAACTTATATTTAAGTCAAATTCTCTTTTTACACGATATCAAAATATATATAATATATAAAAATCGTGTAAAAAATTAAAATTAAATTCTACTGTCCATTATTTGAGCTTTCACTGTACATCTATCGCCAGTCTCTAGTGTCCACTGCTCCCTTTGCTCCATTGCTAGCATTTGCTGTTGCCACCCATTTGTTGTTGGGACCTTTCGACTTAATCCTTCCATTGCGTTGTTAGGCACATACACCACAAGATTAAAACAACAACAACAACGACAACATCACCAAACAACACCCAACAACTGCAATTGTATTGCCCCTCGGCACTGCAAAAAGTATGCAAAGTTTTGCTAACAATTCTGATTACACAAGAGAATTGAAACAGAATGCATATTTCACTCCCTTGCGTAAGTAAAGAATGAAATGTGTAGTTTGTTTCAATTCCAATGCATTCCACTTGAACGTGACTCACACAAACACACACACAAACACACACACGAATGCAGCTCTAACTCTTTCTCTCTCCCCCTGGTGTTTGCACTCTTGTGAGAGCACTTGGACTTTCATTTACGCTTTTGCGTCGTATTCGTAAACTTTATAAACTAAAAATACCAATAGCAGCCATAAATGCATTTCATAAAAGTTCCAAAACCAATTACAATTCTATTATGTTTCTTCCAAAAATTGTTTAAATATTTAGCCAGATACGCACATTCCTTTATCGAAACATTGTGTACAATATATTGCATTAACTTTGAACATTTTAACAGCTCGACAAATTGTAGCATTAGATAACCCTAAATAAATTGACCACAAAAGCTAGCTACAGTTATTATATATTATATTTTTAAGATGCGCTTTCGTTTCAGAACTGTTTCTAATTGCAAATAACACAAAGAGAAAGAAAATAATTATATTTCTATACCGAAATAAATTAATATAACAAAACTTTACATTTTAATATTTAAATTTTGTTTTTTAATCTATAAAAAAAGTGTATATACATTTGCAACATTTAAATGTGACTGATAAATATAACATAAGCTATTTCTCTTGTTCTGGTGACCTATATTTGTTTTATTTTTTAATTAAATGCACAACAACAACAACAAAGTAAAACTATTTTGAAACACATAATTTAATTTTTAATTTTCCTCTCCTGTTAAATATTTATGAAAACCCTGTTGACCAAACATATGCGAGAATTTCTACATTTACAAAAAAGGAAATTGAACAATTTTGTTTTGTGTTTTGTTGTTGTTTTCTTTTCTGGTGTTGCGGTGCTGCTTTTCCCTTCCGCACTTCTTGCTAAATTTATGCAGCCGAGTGCATTGTCATTGTCAGACCCATTACCAATGTTTATGGTGTTTGCTTGCTGACATTTGCGGTTGGCTTCCCGGTACAGTGGGGGGCATCTAACCCACTCTCCGCCCAAAAAAAAAAAAAACAAAAACAAAAAAAACAGTTTAAGGTATGTAATTGTTTTCACACGCCAGATTTTCAAATGTCAAATAAATTCTGGCATATTATGCACTCTGACTGAGGGGGAGAAATAATGCATAACAGTTACATAGATGATTTTCGTACTTTTGTTTTTGTGGCCGTAGTTGACTGTGACACGCGACTGACACCCAACTGCGCGGCACTAACAGAAATTATCGAAGTCCTCTCACCTACGCCCCTTCTGTTCGCGGCCCAAAAACAATAATCGTAAACTATCTCGAAATTGATTGGCGTTGAGTGTGCAAAAAATTTGCCAGAGACATGAAAACGGAAGCAGGCACCCAATGAAATTTGCCATTCGTTATTTGCTATTCGCTGTTTGCTGCTGTTTTTTGCTTTTTTTTTTTTTTTATACCTTATTTGATGTGTCTTGTACAAACAAGTTTATTCACGTGATTCGATAACACTCGCCCCCCCCCAGACCCACTGTCAAAATAATAAAAACAAAAAGCATTTCGCTAATCAGCCGCACAGAGCACAGAACTCAACGAAGGTTACGAACGAACCGTGCAACTCCACATTGACATAGAGTCCGTGTGGCTGAGTTATCGCTTCAAATGATTTTTACACCACCTAACACAATTTGGCAAACTTTCTGGCGCCATAATTTTCGTTAAGAATACATCATTTTTATAGGTAAATGGTTTGTAAATCATACAAATTTCTTTCTATAATTTGCGATAAAATCATCGATAAAATTTAAACAATCAACTAAAAAAGGATTATCGATAAATTGTGATGGAAGGATAAAATTAAAAAATAAACTGATCAATTTGATAAGCAAAGTTACTGGTTACAAAAAAAAATACAAATTTGATAGCATTGCTCGTGTAATAACTATATATTTTAACATACTTATCAACGGATTTTTGTATAGTAAATCAATGAAGTAATTTATTAAAAACAAAAAACAAAAACATTGATCACAACTGATTTATCATTTTATATACTTTGGTTTGATACATATCCTTTTTCAAAAACATTTTCAAAGCGATCTTTTGCTATATTTTGTAAAAGCAAAGGCATTGATTAATGTCACTTGCCCTACTCACAACCTCAATGGATAGATAATCATCGGTAAACAAACTTAACGCTCTATCAACGTCCATGCTTATCGAAGAAACTGCCAAACATATCTCACAATATGACTTTACTTATTGATTAAACCAATGTAATAATAGAAACATTTGTAACTATTTTAGTTGTCTCGATGTGCAAATCTGTTTGCAAAGTTGATTGCGCAGTGTTATCGATTTGTTGATTGTGCGGAGTAATCATGGTATGTGCCTTGAAGGCCTCAGTTCCATTTCCATTTCCATTCCCATTTCCATTTCGTGCTCAAATATCCTTCGTTATTATTTGATGCATTTCTAATGCTTGTATAATATTTGTATAATTGAGTTGGTTGACTTGTTGTCATTGTTGTTGCCTTTGTTGTTGTTGCCGTCGTTGTCGTTGGCATCGTCGATGTCGCCAGAGCCCCGTGCCATATGTTATCGTTGAATCTAGTTGTTGCCGCTTTTTTTGGCGGGGGCATCTTTCAAGTCTGTTCGCGCTGATTGAAAATAGAATTTGAATTTGAATGTCATAACCTTCGCTAGAGTCGCATCAGCGGAATTTCTAAAAGACTGAAAATAATAATAGTATGCAATAATGAAAGCAATATCATTAGATGCTTCTATAAGCAGCCAACTGCTCATTGCGTGATAATTTTGCAATATCAACGGGAAGTGAAAATCCAAATTGTTCTTCGTTTTTGGTTTTTCCTTTGTGGGTGGCCTCCGGCCGCCGGCCTCCCTCCTCCATTCCGTCCGCAATGCCGCCTCCTTCCGCTAATGCCACGCCATTTCATTTAAGTATTTTTTGATTAGCTTTCGCCGTTGACTTTATCATGGCATTGGCTCGGCCGATATTGATGATGGTCTGCTGCCTAATTGGGTGTTGTGCGCCGGCACTTTTCATAATAAATGAGGTGCCGATGGGTCAGATATTCAAGGCAGTAATAAAAAAATAAAAAAAAATAAAAAATTACCCTTCAATGTAATTGCTAGTTGGATTGGCTAGATTGGCATAGTTCACGGAAAAGCATTAACTATGCATTGGAAATTGCGTTGATAGCAAAAGGATTCAAGAACAACAAGTACAATAATATTATCCATGGTAAAGAGTAGATTAAGACACTTCATGAACAAGTGTAAGTTGCAATTTAAATTTATATGTTTTTCTTTTTAGGGGAAACGGGGAAGCTATCGATAATTTGGTATAAAGTTAAACTAAACTGTGTAGGATCTATAAAAACTTACATGTCAAATTGCGTGGCCCCTGAGCGCCTATAGTCCCTGTAATCTCTGTTTCTTACAATGTTGGGAGATACCTTATCCTGTGTGTTTTATAAATTTGCATCATCGACCTAATTTCTTATATTTGAAAGTTACGGATAGCAATATCAACTTTGCCAAAGGCTGCTTCCTGGAAATAATGTTGATAGTGCCATGCCACAAATTGGCAGAATGCCAGTATAATGTGGCCAGATTGCTCAGAATTTTAATTAAAGGCTTGCTAGGAAAACCGATTTCCCTTGTTGCTGAAAACTGTTTCGCATTCCTAGAATTGTGCGCGAAATTGAAGCGAAACTTGTTGTGGTCCCTGCTGCTTCAGCTCTCTTCTCTTTAACATTTTAACTTAATGCAACCTAAATTGCTATCTCAGACTACTGTGTTCACCACACATTTACACTCACTCTCTCTTGTCAATTGAAGCATTTGTCAAGTTTGTTTGCCGTCAACAGCGACGGCAGCAGCAACAACAACAACAACAACAGCTGGAAAACTGCAATCATATTATGACAAGTGGCTAACGAAAAGCTAACAAAACCGCAAAGTTTGTTCATTAAATAAGAGCACGCTTCATGCATGCTTAAGCAACCCACAAACAAAAATAAAAAATTACAGCAAAACAAGCAAGAAAGATAGAAAAAAAAATAAATACATAAAACCCCAAAAGAACTGAACCCGAACCTCAAACCCAAACCCAAGCCCAAAAGCCGAACTCAACGGAATGACGTGAAGAACAACAAAAGCAGTTACAGTAACAGCTACTGGCCATTGCTAATAATAAACGACTGCAAGTGCCCAATACCCTGTACAAAGTTGGCCAACAATGGGATTAATTAAAGCCTTACTTTATTTATTAATTAAAAGTAAAAGAAACTTGTATTAACTGACGATTTATTGAATATGAGTTTCTTTTGCTCTCGATTATTAACTAAAGTAAAACTTTAATTAATCCCATTGTTAGCAGACTTTGTACAGGGTATTTGCCATTACTGATTTATCGATGATAACAACTACAGACTTATCGGTGCTCAGTCGTCGATAGATAGCAAATTATTTGCTAATTTATTATAAGTATCGTTTAATTCTATAAATTGTAATGTACTTTAGTGAATGCACCGATTGCTTTTTTAATTTATCGATTATTATAATCATATATTTTATCAAAAGTAAACTCCGATTATTAATGCTATTTATAATATTTGATTATATTTTTTAATGATAAATAGAACTAAAATCGTTTAGCTTCTTGAAACATCTCAAAATAATAGTCACAGGGTATTTTTGGCATCACAAACGGCCGACAGCGGCAAACTCGCTTGCTTAATTATCATTTCGCCTACGAAACTTCAAGTGGATTATGCGAGAGCTGCTGCGGGGGCGTTTTGGCCGGATTGGGTGGATCGCGCGCTGTCTCATGTGTGCATATATGTGATGTTACACGATATGACACTATAATTTACACCAGCCAACAGAGCAAGCACCACGCCTACCGCCGCCTTGCCTGCGGGTTTTTACCTCTTCCCTTTAACACGTATAACATTTTTTTTTCGTCGCTTTTTCTTTTGTACTTTGTCACATTGCGTGCACTTGGCAAATAAAAATGAGTGAGAGGTACGAAAAAAAAATGAAGAAAAACGAGAAGTGCCAGCGGAGCAAAATGTTGTGGCTAATGACAAGTGTGTGCGAGTATGTGTGTGTGTTTGTGCGAGTGTTGCCAAAAGGATACTTGAGAGCTCAACGGCGCTGTCGACCAATTTTGAAGGTCGCAACTTTGACGAGGCCAACGACAAGCGACAGCCGACAGCAACCGTCGACCCACCGACCGCCTGACCATTTGACCCCAAAAATGTAATTTCTTTGAGCAACACACCCAACTAACACACACACACACACACACAGAGCTTAATACTACATTCGACCTTTTGACTTAGTTTTTATACTGGTTTAAAAAGTGAAAAGAGTAGATACGCTTGAGACTTGTAACCTGCAAAATATAGTCGTGTAAGCCCTCGCCAAAAAACGGGTTCACACTTTTTGTACTTTCTTGTCAGACGAACTACTGATGATCTTCTCCAATTCCCGCCCCATAAATTACATATAGCAAAATTCGATTTTTTCCCAAATTTACAATAAAAAGGTTACTGCTTTGCGGCTATAGTAAAAATTAAAACTTATTCGACCGTTTTTAATTGTTTTTTCACAGTGAACGAGTATTGCGGTGTGGGTTACACCCGACCTCAATGTTCAGACTATATTTTTGCAATTTGTTTTGTTTTTTTTTCTGAATTGTTTTTTGTGTGTTACTTTGCAAGTACATTACTTTATATATAAATATATATATATATATATATTTTTTCTCATGTTTGTTGCCGTGGGTCAGTTAGTTAAAGTTTTTTTTAGGAGGGATTCCAACTTCTGGTTGTTACATAATCGGATATGTTACAGCATACTTTAAGGCGCTCAAACAACTCAAAGCGAAACATTGGCAGGGCTTAAAGAGATATTAGCTATACTGCTGCAAGAATACAGTTAACGGCATTTTAGGCGAGCCAAGTGACTATAAACTAAATACCTTTTAATAAAAACATAATAAGACAAAGAATTGGACTGAATGGCATACCTGGAAAAGAGCAGCTAAAATCATAGCCAAGAACTTGTACTATATCCATATTGTTGCCATTGCATATTTCAAAAGCTGATTATTAGTATTTCAATCTAGAGATAAAGATTAATTAAAGCTGCAACAATATATTATAAACAATAAAATTGGCCTTTTATTTCGTACTTGAAGCAATTTACAGTCCATGTTAAGATTATAAAAGATGAAAAACTAAATATATATATATATATATAAGATATCCAAAAACCGAAATATCCTTTACGAGCACATAATAAACTAAATTTGATGGCTCTAGCTCTTATAGTCTCCGAGATATGCCAATAAAACCAAGTCTTAAAATCGATGTTTATCGATAATAATGAAACAGAGCAAAATATCGAGAAAAAAAAATGATAAACTTGTACTGCGTATGGATTAGGAGAATCTATAGTCTAGTTTAGGTTTCTAGGTTTTGTAGTTTCCGAGATCGCTGCATTCACACAGGCGGACGGACGGACATACGGACATAGCAAAATCGACTCAGCTCGTCGTCCTGATCAAGAGTATATATACTTTATGGGGTCGGAGATGCTTACTTCTGCCTGTTACATACATTTGCACAAAAGCATTATACCCTTTTTACCCATTTTCAATGGGTTCAGGGTATAAAAAATAAAATGTATTTAAGGATATCAACACTCTTATCGTATCTTATTAAAACGAAGTAAAAGAACTAATAAGAGAAAAGAAAAAAAAGCTCATAAAATATGTATGAAAATTGTTGATCAGAGATTGTGGCTCAATTTTCAGTTCCACTGAGCAATTACCCAACACTGTCAAGCAACGCATTTGGCCTTTTTTTGTTTTTTGTTTTTGGACTATCGCAGAATTGATGAGCGCACTGGCGCCCTCTGTCGTGCCAGGGGTCAGGCAGAAAACAAGACGATTTTCTGCGCAAATTACGCTTCGCACCTGCCAACGACAACAACAACAACAACAACAACAGCAGCACCAACAGCAATGGAAACAAAGGTTGGCAACGCCAACGCAGTTAACGCCATTGTGACTTTGACGTCACAGTCCAAATGTGCCAATGTGTGTGCGGGTGCGTGTGTGGGCGTGTGTGTGGGTGTGTGTGCCATGATTTATGGTGCACTCACACACTGCAATTGGGCGTTACGTGTAATGTGCTCTGTTGAAGGGAAGTGTGCTCCCCTCAAGCCCCATCCGCAGTATCCCCTTGGCCCCTTAGCTCCCTGGCCTGTTGGCCTCTTGGCCTGTTCTTTCCATTTCTAATTGCCGACATGCCAAGCGCTGCTATTTGCCCATTGCCCGTTGCATACTTTAGTGCGCATGCAACTTTAATGCCCTTCGTCGTCGTCGTCGTCGTCGTTGTCGCCATCATGTCCTGCCGCAGCGCCAACCGCCTCGGCGCCCCCGTTCGCTGCTGCAAATTTCATGAGCAGCAAAAATATAAATCAACAAAGTTGCTTTCCAGCAGCAACCACTGCAAAGACGTTTCCCAAGGAGCCGTCGGTAACTGACTAGCTGCCTCATTGGGGTCACAACTGGCACGTCGAGGGAAAGGGAGGCAACTGGGAGTAGGGAGTGGGGAGTGGGTAACGTGTAGCTGGAGCTGTCGCAGCTACTGCCGCTGCATAAAACATGACATGTTCCGCTTTTGCCATCGACGGCTCCTCACTTGCCATCCGCTTTGACGGCCATTGCACAGTTACAACTTTAAGCCGCTTACGATAAACTTACCCGACTCCAAATTGGGACTCTTGGTTATGGGGGCTGCTCAATTATTGCACTTGCAGTTGCTTTATAATTGGTTTCATTGTTGACTCTGCCAGTTGAGGCGCCATAAAGTAAACAACACAATAACCAATCAAAATGGCTTCAATTTCTCGGTATTGCTTTATTCCATTGAACATTCTAGTTGCCATTTTCATTGTGAGAAGAAAATGGTTATTTATCCAAACAACATTTTTAAATACGCACAAATGGCAAAGGAACTCACCTTATAGAAAACTCTAGACATAGGGTTTAAAAATGTTAATAGATAGAGGAGAATGAGTTGAAGGAACAGGGTGTATAAAAGCGAAGGCTTATAATTAATTATATAATTAATAGGTGGAGGAGAATGAATTGAAGGAGCAGGGTGTATAAAAGAGAAGGCTTATAATATATTTTGTAATTAATTATAAATAGAATTAATCTCAGTTATAAATAGAATAAATCCCATGAGCTACAGCTTAAAAGCTCCTCGTGATAATCATAATTTTTTTTGTTATTTTCTTTGTTAGCTGCTTTGCTCTAATGCAGCTTATCCAAAGTTTAAAAAAAAGATACTCAAGTATGCTTAACTGTTACTGAAGGATACTCAAGTCTCTATTTTCAATCTGATATCAAAAATTGAAATCGGCCACAAACGAAAACCCAAACGACCTTGTCTCCCTTTAGATACTGTCTGTTAAAGTGACCAACTGGGCTTGTGTTGCCTTTTCTGCTCTTTGGCCACCCTCCAACCCCCCGAATTTGTCTAGTGCACGTGATCCAAATGGCTTTTGGCAATATTTGTAGCATTTTGGGCATATTTTTAAACCAGTTTGGCCAACAAACGAAAGGAATGCAACAGAAAAGAAAACGAAAAGAATAAAAAAAAAAAAACGCAAAAAGCATGAAGGTAACGCCTTGACCTTTGGCACAGCCCACGAATTTAGCTAAAGGTGCAGCCGGTGGGCGTGGCCCGAGCGCAATACGCCTTCAACCGACGTAATGGCTTCCTGTGACGGGCAAGTGCTTTTGCGGCTGCTGACTGAAAAAGGGGCTGCCCGGGGAAGGGGGAAAAGAAGGCAGGTTATTTAAAGGCGCGCGCTGTTGAAACTTTTGCAACACCTGACCCATACACAAGGCGTTGTTTTAGCTAAAGCTGTTGCTCTTGTTGTTTTAGCTATTGTTGTTGTTGTTGTTGCGGCAAACGCTTTTATAATGGCGCAAAAAAAAACAAAAGAACCAAAAGAGTAAACGCAAGCGAAGAAATTCGAATTTTAAACAGTTAATGTCGACGTCAGTGCAAGACCAACAAACAGTTTGCGCTACACTTAGCCAAATAATATACGTTTTAAGATAACGTTTGTAGCGCATGTTAACTGTGTCTTGACCTATGGCAATTGATTTCCCTTTAGCAGCAAATCAAAAATCATAAATTCCACAGTAAAAACCATGTTTGATATTATACATTTTCCTATGATCTTAGCTGTTTGCTGATTGATCATGATCAAAAGTCAGAAGGTATACAATGTTTATATTCTTGATACGGCCGAAAAGCTGTAGCCATCATGTTATTATCTGTTCGCATCGCTCTCAGAAACTACGCAAAACAACCTTATCTTCTTTATCTTAGTTCTTTTTTCAACAAATATGTATGTAGATATATGTAGAAAGATATCTTTCTCAGAAATATAAAAAATAGCCTTCTGTTTAGCACAATGCACACATTTGCATGCTATATTAAAAATCGGAATATTTCAACAAGATTGGACAATAAATACACACAGAAGTTAGTCAAGACTCTTCTAGTTGGACACCCTTATTAATAGCACTCTTGGTTGTTAAGCCTAGCCGTTAGCTCAAGAACTGTTCATTTAGTTGTTTCCATTTTCTTGTATTCATATTACCTCCTAAGCACGTTAAATGCTATCTAGTTGTCCAAGAATATACCTTTACTTAACTTCATTTCAATTTAATGAAAACAACGAGCTTTTCATTTTAGTTATCAAATATAAAGGTACCTATTACAGGGTATTGCCCGGTCATGAGTTTTTGATTAACTGTTTGAGGTTTGGTTTTGCTATTGTTGTAAGTAATACAAAGAGTTGTTATTGTGGCAACCGTTATTGTAACTGCTGTTGTTGTGGCTGTTGCCTTTGCTCATGACACGGATTTTAACCCATTGAGAGCGACGTGACTCAACGGGTGTTAAGGTGTTAAGGTCGTACGGAAGTTTGATGCGAGTCCACAATCCCCTTAATCCAAGTCGCAAACAATGTTTAGGGCCAATGCAGCCCGAAGAGCAGCACAGAAAGCATAAAACGTGAGTAGAACAGAACAACAGCAACAACAAGAGTAATATACAAGGTAAACTGTAAATAAATAAAATCGAAAATTACGTCAATGGGCACTGGTACGGTACGACTAGGTGGACGAACGAACAGACGCAATGGGACTGAAGGTCCACAGCGACTACGACGACGACGACAAGGGCATTGCCAGTGGGCGACAAAAGGGGTAAATGGAGGTGGAGGGGTGCGGTTTGGTGCGTGGCGGGACAAGGCCTTTTGCCTTATTATTAATTAACAAATAAGCCATGCAAATATTTAAACAAATGCGAGCAAATGCGCACCTGATGAAACTTAAAAGAGGAGCAGTGCAAATGAAATTAAAAGAGAGTTGTCGTTGTTGTTCTTATTGTTAAGATATTAAAAAAGCGATCAGTTTTATAATCAGTTATTCAATTTGGAAGGTTTGTTTTCAGATTCTGCTGTTGGGATTGTTTATTCGAGTTTTTTTAGGGCATTGTAGTTTCGAAAAGTACCCAGAATTTATACTAAAAATACAATCAAAGAGCTGAATGAAATCTTTTAAGGAATAGCCTCACATATTAATTCAGAAATTGCCTAAGGATTGTTTAGCTAAATTGTCATTAGGATACATTCAAGTTTTAGAAATACAAATATAAAAATAAAAATAACAAACAAAATACATTTACATATATCAACCTTTTGAAATTAATGAAATGTATGGAACTATTTAATAACATTCATGATTTTAATATATATGTCAACGCCACTCGCCAACAGGCGGCAAACTTATTGAGGAATTTAAAACGTCTATATTCAAATCACACTCAAGTTATTCCAATTTTCTCATAGAATCCTAAACGTACTCAATCTCTTATGCAAAAATCAAAATTGCAAACTTCGGACTGTCTCGATAATCTATTCAAGATTCACTTAAGGTGTTTTTCTTTCTCTTCTCTACGTCTTAGTCATTCTCTACCAAGTATTCTTTTTGTATCTTATCTTCAGCAGTTACAGTCTAGTTCCAATGCCAATTCCCATAGATAACAACACGAATACTAAACAGAACAGAATAGAATGTACACCATTCACGTACACACTGACACATTCGACTCTTTCTTCAATCGTTCAACACGTCATTCTAGTTTAAAATAATACATGTAGATATGGATATATATTTATATACAAGTCCATTAAATGACAAATGGGCTTAAACACAACTCGAATGGATCGCGGAGCAGTTCCAATAAGTGGAACTCGCAACGTGGCCTCGTAAATATGGGATTATAGAATATGCTTATTTTTGAGGTCGTCGCGTTGTTTTCTGTTTTTCAATTATGGGCGATAAGATAAGTGAAAAAGCGCTGAATAAGCGAAAGAAATGCCAAAAACGAATGCCAAAAACGAGTACCCGAATAAACCGAATGCCGAACAGCCCGAATGCCCGATATGAATCAGCACGCTATTCAATGCTGGCGTCGATCCAAAGAGCTGCTAGCCATATGAGGTGTGGGTGGGAAAGGAGGCGGGGATGGGGGGTAGGGTGTTCTTGCAGGGTTGGGGTTGGGGTGGGGTCGTGTGTTTGGCTGCCAACTTGCGGTCGTGTGGGAGAGCCATTCGCGAAAGCTTCCGTGTCGTCGTTGCGTTTCCTTCTCCAAAACAGCAACAACAACAATAGCAACAACAACGACAGTAGCAACAACAACAACAACAACAGCAGCAGCAGCAGCAGCAACAACTGCGACGCTTCGCTAATTAAGCAGAGCCCAAGTAAATAAAATGGAATTTGCACCCAGAGCGGGACGGATGCAACAAATGTAGACGCTGCAGGGCAGCGATATATACACATATATATGTGCACATATATATCCACATCTGAATTTATCGATAAACGTCGAAGGGGGTGTGTGAAATACTAAGCTTGAAAAGAGGAAAGAGGAGGCGGAAGAGCGTGGAAGAGTGTGTCAGCGAGCAGTCAAAATCGATCGCTCGGCTGGCAGATAATGACAGAAGTGTGGCAGCGAGGCAACTTGGGGGATTGAGGGTGCAGCTTGTGTCGCGCAGGCCACGCTTCCGAGTCTGTGTTTTTTGTTTTTTTTTTACAAATGGCATTCGTATTAGCCGCTGCTTGTGGCGCTAGCCACAATAGTTTTTTTGTAGTCTGTTTGTGTGTTTTTTTTTTTTTGCCTTTGGCTTTGAGTTTTTCCATTTTTCATTATGCCAGCCAGTTGAGAATTAACAAGAAAACCTAAAGGAAAAACAGCAGCAGCAAAAAACAACAATAATAACAACAACAACAACAGCCAGCGACCAGTGCTAAAAATAAATGTTTATTTTATAAGTTTGACGTTGTTGCCGTTGTTGTTGTTATTGTTGTTGTTGCACGCGCTGCCTTCAAGATTGTCATTGTTCTAGCTGCGCTGGCTGGCCGGCAGGGCGAAAGGGAGGCGACCAAAGGCGGACGCAAGTGTTGAGCGTAGGCAGCGGTACTATATAGTTGAAAGACTTAGCAAGTGAATAAAAACAGACGAGAGAGAGAGAGAGCTATGTTAGAAATACTGAAAAAGAACTGCACTCGACCTCGACAGTGAATTAATATTTGTGAGTGCGGCCAAATGAAGATCTGAAACGCGCCGCTTCACTCGGCCGGCCATGAGTATATTGAATGAGTATAAAAAGAGTGCCTCAAAATGTTCACAGATGAACTAACTCGAAGGGTTGTTTTGCTTCAAATGAACATTAGAGAAGCGATGAAAGAAGTTTCATGTTCTATAGAACATATTTTACTGCGAACGCTTAAAAGCAGAGCCAAAAAAGATTCTTGTTAAAAATAGAGAATATAGAGTCATTGAAAAAAGAGAGAAGTAAAAGTTGAAGTGAAGAAAAGCGTAAAGGTTTATGTAGAAACAAAGCGATTATCTGGAGCGAAACGAAAATGGAAGCATTTAGAGAAGCAAAGCAAACATTGTATTAATATTAACGAGAAGCTTAGCGATAAGTATTGAGAGAAGCGAAGCAAGGGATACAAATAAGAAGCGAGGAGGACAGCGAGATGAGCTTAAGGGATGCAAAGGATCATCAAGATAAGAACAGCGAAGAGAGAAGCATTGAAACATATCAAAGGCAAGCAAAAAGGGCTGTGACAAGAAAGGCGACAGCGTGGCTAGAAATGCAGTGAGAAGCCTTTATAGAATCAACAGAAAAAAAAGAGGAAAAATATCAAAATACATTGGAAACAGCAAAGAGAAGTTTTCGGTTTCTATTGGTCTACGTTTTCTGGTTTCTCTTAATGTTCTTGACTTCTTTCAACTAATTGATCAATCTAACCCCTGTCGTACACATTGTTCTTGATCAGATCTTGAGCAATTTACAATATTTTCCCAGTAGCATAATTGACAAGTTCAAAGTTTTGGCGACATGTGCGACCTTATCGAAAGATATTATAGCGGAGATCTATTGGAAGATATCTTCATGGGCAATGAGGCAAATTTCGTATGTAGCCATTGCTGTTGTTATTGCTGGTGCTTGAAGCAACAACATTATTTATTTATTTCTTGCCGCTGTTCGTTTCTGATTTGTTTGTTTGCTTTCAACGTTGTAGCTGCCGTGTTGTTATTGTTGTTATTGTTGTTGTTGTTGTTATAGCTTGCCAAGGCAGAAATTGATTTTTATAAATAGCGCGCATACGCAACGTGGCACGCACTGAAGTAGAAAGCACATTGGCTGTCTCTCTGTTTGCCTCTCTAGCTGTGTGTGTGTGCGTGTGTGTGCGTGTGTGTGCGTGTGTGTGCGTGTGTGTGCGTGTGCGTGTGCGTGTGTTTGCCTTCGTTTACTTTCGCTTGCCAAAGGGGCGAGGGCTGGGTTGCAGCAGCTGCTGTCACGGCACAGCTACAATAGATCGCTTCAATGGATACGTATGGACTACTACTGCTGCTGCTGCTGCTACAGTTGCCATGGATGTGATTCTGGCAGCAAATGGCGAACAGCAGAATCAGCAGCAGGAATCAGCGGCACGGAATTGCTTTGACTCGCCGAGTAATTCTGTTTACAAAGCAATCGCTAACCAATCGTTGCAGATGCAATGAATACTATTGCAGTCCTCGAACCCTTTGCATAATCAAACAATCTGAGTGCGAATCTTTGCTGTGTGCTACAATCTGCGTGTTTTTTGTTTAGCTTCTTTTTTTTTTATTATTACGAAATTTTCGCTAACATCCAACTTTGAAATAACATAAGCAAAGAGTTTGTTATGGGTATGCCCTTCAAAATCCGTATTTCATATGTTATGTTAGTCTGATCAATTTAATCTTGGCAAACAGTTAACAAATATTTATATTTGATAGATTAATATTGATAATCTAATACTAGCTGTGACAATATCCCTAACTAATATTTATCGAGCTTCAGTTTCAGGAATTATAATTATCCTCGATCTTAAAGCCTTTTTTCTTTTTCCTAAAAAACATCTTTGTTAATGTTTTGTGATTTGTAACACTTTGGAATAAAGATTTTTCAAAATCACTCATAAAAATTGCCTATAGAAATATATAAATTTAAAATAAAAACAAATAAAGTTTAGTTTAATAATCAAATATTGTACATTTTTTTTATTATAATATTATTTATTAGAATATTATTTATATTAGAATATTCGAGTTCTTTGCATTCCTTAAGAATAATCTTTTATGCCGCAGGGATTTGATTTATTAAAAAAAAAGCTTTTTTTATTTTCATTAAATTCTCGTCGCTTAATAATTCAATATTTACTGCCAGCTGCAATGAGCAGTAACTGTTTAATGCATCATCTACATAATTTCAAAACTGATTCAGCTATTTCCTATAAACAGAAGTATTTATACCTATATATATACCATATATGTGCAAAGCGTCACACAGCTCATGATCAAACTAAGCATACCCTTCTTTGAGGGTATTCACATGAAATTGTGTTGCCAGGCCAGCTACTCGCTAAAAACACACATTTGCTCGACGTTTGTTTAGATTTCATTTTTGGCTCTTTATTTTTATTATAATATTTCTTCCTCTTTGATTATTCGATTTTATAGACAGTTTGGTTTATAATTGAATTTAGCTGCGTTTTCACTTTGGTTTTTGCTGAATGCTAATTGCGCAATGTTTATTTTATGGCTCTATTAAGCATTTCAAATGAAAAATATACACACGCACAGCCACACACCCACGCACACACCCGCACACACAAAGGCAAACAAAAGACATTACGCATACGCTCCGTGCGCCGCACACAGAAATTGCATTGAACACTCGAACTGCCCCACTCGCCCTGTCATGTAAATGCCATTATAATCAGCGCTAATGTGCTTAAATGAGGCCTGGGCCAAGCCATTGGATGGTTGGGTGGGCGTCGGTTGGGTGGTTGTTTCGGCCAGTCAGCGGTGCCATCACGTGTCCAAGTGGCGACTTATAAGAAAATTTCAACGCCGCTTCGCCCAGCCCCGCACCCCGTCGCTACCGTCCTCTCCAACTGGGTCAATGCAAAACGGAAGCATTTACAAATATGCTTCGCCTACGTGGCGATTCCAGTGGCACTCGCTAACTCGGCGCCAAAATCAATTTTTGGGCAATTTTCTTAGCATTCCGATGCAGTGGCAATTGGAATTGTTGCCCGTATGCCTTTGAGCGCCCGAAATACCCGCAAACCAATTCCAGTTCAATTGGCTTTCACACGCGTAACGTGAAGGCAACAAACCGAATGCTCCAAAGGGAAAGCCAATTCATATATGCCTCATATGCCTAACAACAATAAATAAACAAAAAAAATTATAAAAAACTATTTATAAACTTCAAAATCAAAACGTCTCTAAATCGCTAAGTTATTTTAACCGTTTCGTTTTCAAGCGGTTTTAATTTATTTTGCTATGCAAACGATTTCATCGATTCAATCCTAAAACTTCTGGCCCCTTGGCATTACTCAGCCACCTGCCCCACGCACCCCTCCACTGGCTCTGGCATTTCGCTAGCGCGCTGCCAAGTGGGTCAATGCAAAACGGAAGCATTTTCGAGTATGTGTTATATGCCTTGCCTAGCTTCAGGCGCTTCAGGCGCCTCAGCCGCAACAACGACAACAATTTAAAACGAAATTTTCTTTGCACTTGTCCTTAATCAACGTTCGCTGGCCCAAAGGCGTTCATCCTTGTTGTTGCCGCTCTAGCTGTTACCGTTATTGTTGTTGTTGTTGTTCTTGTTGTCGTTGTTATCTTTGCTTCATTTGCTGCAATTTCATCTTGAGCACGCAAAGCCCGCCGGCACAGAGCCCATAATAGGGGCTTGCTGATGGCAGGGCGTGGCAATTAATGACAACAGTTTCATGCAAATTGTGTAGCTCGCAAAGGAGCCACAGGCAGGAGCCAAGGAGCTAATGCACAACAACCACAAGAACAACAGCAACAACATTTCGACATTGAACTCTGTAATCGGCCCTGTAATTACCGCCAAGTGGACGGCACACAATTTCTGAGACTATCCCCAAAGAGGCGACATTTTATCGATTACCAAACGAAGGTCAACTCGACTTCGATCTTCTGTGCTTTTCGAGTAGGGGAAGCGTAGGGAGGGGGGAGGGGGAGGGGGGGGGCGGAGTTTGAGACAGGAGTAAGAGGTGTTTGGATATGACCAAAAGTGGACATTAATTGAATCGGACTCTCGGAATGTGGGTCAATGTGGTTGTGCTTTGCCTCACGCACTTTCACATGCTGTTAAAGTATGTGTGTGTGTGTGTGTGTAGAGAGATGGGCGCGTGTCGCGTTTTCTTTCGTGTTGAAAAACACTTAAATTGCATACTTCACAAACTAATTTGATAAACATAAAACTAAAAGCAAGCTTAAAAAAAAATGTATAACTATTATATTATTTGAATAAATTTTTTGAATTTGTACAAATTGAAACTCAAAATTAACCCAGCTCGTGGATTAACACAAAAGAAATATAAAAAATAAAAAGACGATATTTACGGCATATCGTATCGTGTTAAAAGCTCCGAGATGCGCCCATCTCTATGTATGTATATTTCACACGCTGGCCAAAACTTTAATTAAATTTTAAGCCAACCGATTACATATATATACAGTGAAATTCCTCATAACCGAACACTCACCGTCGCAATGTTTTTGTCCGGTTATGGGAGCTGTCCGGGTGGGTTCACAAAAATTATATTTGAATTGCATCCAAGTGTTCAGAAATTGCCTTTTATTTAATATTTTGTTCAAATTTACATTTGCATTACATTACATTTTCATATGTGAAGTGAAATAGAAGATCGTTGAAGCTAGTTGTTTTTGAGTCGCCTTGCATACGCATCGAAATTCGCAGCGCTAATTTCGCCAATTTCATTTTTAACAACATATACATATGTATACGAATAGGATTTCTAATGGGATTTTTAAAAAGCTTGTTAGGGATTTTTTTTTTATAATTTTGTCCGTTTATGAGGGATTTATTTATCAAAATGGTTTGAAATATAGTGTCTGCGTCCGGTTATTAGAGTGTCCGGTTATTGGAATGATATTTCTATGGAAAAATTAATTAAATAGCTGTGTCCACGAAATTTGTCCGGCTATTGGAGCTGTCCGGTTATAAGGACTGTCCGTAATGGGGAATTTCACTGTAATTCAAAGTGTGCTGCGGGGCTGGGGAGCTGATTGAAAGCTGATTGCTTTCTGTCACAGTTTGCAGATTGTTCTTTAGGGCTCGGTCAATTCGCTCGAATTCCAGCAATGAAATTTCCAATACTCGTACTCATAAATTTGTTTATTTTTACTAATTTAAATCGCTGCAAAGCGGCTTTAAAACCAATTTCACGTTAAATATGCTGCAGACAGCCTTTGAATGGGTTCTGAAATTGACCAAATGTGAATTGAGTTTTTTTTTTTGCATCTGGGAATAATTGAAAAAGCTGTGGAACTCATGAGCATGTCTGGAGCAGGGAGTTACCAACTTGAGCATGCCCTGTATTAAGGTTTAAAGTAACAGTAGCACAGATAAATCACTTGAATTTTATATTTACATATATAACATACAAAAATACGTTTTGAAGTAAATTATACTTGTGTTTCCGTAACGAACACCTTAAATTAATTCCAGTGCAAAATAGTTTTTATTTAATGAATAAAAATAAACTAAATATAAATTATAATAATCTCTACAGGTCAATTAATTTACACTTTAAAGGGCATAACTTCAAATAGTAACTGGACAACAACAATTCCTCAAAGACTCGATTTTTGATTTTTCCAGTGTGAAACAGTATTTCCACAGTTTTCACTGCAAAAGCGCTTAGTTCGTTTGGCGTGTTCTCATCAACTGGTTCAGCTGCGCATCCTTTGCTTAGAGGATATGCTTAACTTTAAGCTCGCCTCGCATCCTGCGCCTGTTTGCCCAACTAACCGACAACACAAACTGGCATCCTGCCTTATCTTTGCCTTCATTTAGAAAGCCTTTTCACTTAATTTGCTTCTGCTACGTTTCTTTAGGCATGCCGCCTTCCTCTTTCTGCCTTGCTCCCCCTTCCAGCCCACCCTCCCCCTGTGCGCTGTGTCCTCCGTCGTTTGCTTTGCAGTTTCTCACAGACATCTTTTAAATGGCTTAAAACATTTCTCCTCTGGCCTCACGGAAGCCGGCTCTAAAGTTTGCCCAAGCAGCTGGCTGAATGTTTAACTTTTGCCAGCGCCTGCCTGCTCCAGTTTAGTTTGCTCACTGGCTGCCCCTCCCCCTCCCCCTACCCTCGCCATTTCTTTTAAGCCCTGTACGTTGCTTGAAGAGTTGTCGAGTAATCGGGTCATGAAATGGCAGGGGCATTTTTCATTAAGCCAAAAGTGCGAGGCGTCTTCCTCTTATTTACAATGGCCTGTCAGAAGGGCTTTCATCTCTCTCTAAACCCATCAAGCACACACACACACACACACACACATGGACACCTACACACGGTAGAGGGGAATTGAGAATTGAAAAAAAAAAAAAAAGGAAATTTGAATAGCTCGACAAACTATGATCAAAAAGGTAGTCTACTCGGTTAAGTGTGGACAAAACTATATAAGAAAAAGTGCTTACAGTTTTTTAGAGGATATGCAAATTTTGAAAGATTTTGAATATACTGAAACGAAACGAACACGAATTTTAATGTCTGAAAAGTTTGAAGAACTCAAGTTGAAGACTCTAAATTAAATAAAATAGCGAGAAAGAACTTAATACTTTGGATGCCGGAGATTAAATACCCTCACAGAGAAATAGAAGATGTGAGCTTTATATCTATATAGTCAACTGTCACACAAAGTGACCGATTGTTCCTACAACAGCCTACATTATATGGTAGCATATTTTGCTCAAGTATTGGGAGCGTAGTAAAAACCTGATATACAAATTTAAACGTATGCAAAGTTTTATGAACTGAGAGAGTAGACGGACAGACGGACTTAGCTTTATCGACTCGGCTGTTGATACTGCTTAGAATATAATTATACTATACTACTACAGCAAACCCTTTTGCCATAAAGCATCGCACAAAGGATCCTCTGCTCTGTCATCCTAATCGTTTTATTGTTCGGTTTTTTTAGGTGTTATTGCATATTCGTTCACGAAGTGAAAAGATTATATTGGGTTTGTGCAATGTCCGTCTTGCTGTCATAAAATATATACTTGTGTATAAACGCGTCAGATAGTGTTTTTGGCTATGCCATAGAAATCGCCACTAGGAGCATGGCAAATCGATGAATTATATATATATATATATATATATATATATATATATATCTTGGGCCCAATTTGAGAACCCACTCAAAAAGACAAAAATGAATGTATTTACAAATTAACAATAATAATAATTACCGTTTTCGACTGTTTTAAGCTGTGAACGAGTATTGCGCAGTCGGTTAGACCCGACTACAGCGTTCTTGCTTGTTTTACTATTCAATTTATGGAACTAAGCGTTGTGCATTGCATAATTTGAAGCGTTGTGAATGGCCGTTGAGGCATCAGCAACTGCAACGCTCTGGCGCTGGCCACGCCCACACGCCGCCCAGCCCGAGGGCCTCGGCACGTGTAATATCTTTTACATTTTTAATTTGTGTCGTGCAACGGAGGGAACCAGTGGAGGGACGAGCGAATGTTAATCATGATGAACCAGTTAGAAACTGAAAGAAAAAAGGAAAGAAAGAGGGGGGAGAAGTGGAGACTAGTCCGATGACTGAATGGCTGACTGACTGACACACATGTGTGTGTGCGCGTGAGTGTGCACGTGCTTGCGTGTGTGTGTGTGTGTGTGTGTGTGTCTGTGCGTGGGTGGCACGTGCTCTCATGTTAAATGCATGAAAAACAAACACGCGCGTCTTTTGCCTACGCATAACAGTTTTCTTTTGATACCCTTGCGGAGGGTATTATAACTCTGCCATGTGACGCAGAAATGACGTCCGTATCCGGCAAATACATGCTTGACTAGTATCGACAGTCGAATCGTTGTAATCATGTTCGTCTGGGTGTCTGTTTCTCTGCAAACTATTCTCTCAGTTTTAGAGCTATAAAAAACGAATTTGTTTTTCCGAATATCCGCAGCAAACTTGGCAAAATATTATTAATATACGATAATAATAATATAATATATCTTATAGCTGCAATAAAACAAATCGGTCAAGAATTCGGTTTTTTTTTTTGCACATCTTTCATATGTTTGCAAGGGTATTTCGATCTTCGGCATCACAATGTCAATTTTTCTTTCTCGATTGTTTCATTTATTTTTTATTTTTTTTACCAACGATAGCGAAACTCCACGTTCAACCCGCCACCACGCCCCCTTTGTCCTTTACTATATGTCTGTCTTGTGCTGACAAATGTCTGTTTAGTTGGGCTGGTGCCAGCGGGTGCAGGGCGTGGCAGGGGCGGGGGCAGGGGCGGGTTTGTGGTTAACAGGGGGTTGTTGCACTGCGGATATTTGCATAGATATACATACGTAGAAAATAAACGCGACGCTTTTGTGTTGAACTGCCAGCTGCCCAGCTACCCCTCTTGGTCCCTCCCTCCCCTCCTCTCGCTCTACCTCTCGTTGTTTAATAGGTATCTTGCCTCTGTGTCATGTGTGTCAAAGTGTTGCGCCTGAAAGTCGGACATTTGTTGTTGCAACAATGGAAACTGTGCACAAAGTGAAAATAAACTGAAAGTTTGTATTTAAGCGATAGATAACATGACTGATAAGAGATAAGAACTAGAGATAAGAGCGAAGCTGCGAATGCTATACAAACAAGTTGAGATAATGCATGATCATGAGTTATTAGGGTTTTGTGTCCGAAAATCTTTTGACAAACGAAAGCGTCTCCAAATCCGAGATTTCTTTTCAAGTTCAGAGCTATCAGAGAATTTATATATTCCTATTTATTTTATTTTTTATACACTTTAATCTATGACAAAATACGAGATATCGGTGTTAATGGGGATGTGTATGAGAAACTAAATACCACAAGAACAAAAACAATCTTGATGAACGAGAATTTATATGCTTAATAGGAAAGACGTCTTCTTGCACGTGGGATATCAAATATTCTATTTCATTCGGTGCAAAACACAAATCAAATCACACTTTTAGGAATCCCGTGACTTTATGCGCATAACTTACGCCCACGCACACACACACACACACACACACACACACACACACACACACACACACACACACACGTACACACACACACATAGACAGTTAGACAAAAGCGGAGATAAAGTGGAGCAGCTGTTGCATAATTTATGCAGCAGTGTTACTCGAGGGTCCTCCAACGCGAGGCTCTCAGATTTGCCAACGAATTATGCAGCGCCCAAAAGCATGCAGCAGCAGCTGCTGCTGCCAGCAGACAGATAGACGGACGGACGAACAAACGGACAGACAAGAGTCGAGTCTCCTTGAGTCGCATAACTAAGCGAATCTCATGTGTTGCCGAAGTGAAACCTTTGCTGTGCATAATTTAGTGTTTATCTTGACTCCAAATGCGTTGCAACAACAACAACAACAACAGCAGTCACATCAGTCACATCAGCAGCAACATCTGCTGCCCGATTGAGTGGTTCAGCGAGTGTGGATAGAGCAGTTTAAGTGGTGCCTATCAGACAACCGGAAATGATAACAAAAGCCAGCAAAACGAGAATACAAATGCTAGATGACTTGGCCAGCTTGTTGAATAAATGCAAATTACGTCTGAACGATGAAGGTGACAAACAGGTTCGCAGTTGCAAAGCGGCGGACCAATTAAAATGGAGTCAAGCAGCGGGCAAGCGGAAATCAAATTTAAACCAAAATGGAGACTTATTGGATTATTATAATATTTAAAAAAAATTAATCGTTAAGATTAAAATAAAGTTCTAGGTGACTTAATGTGTCGGCAATTATGAAAAATAAAATAAAGTGCTAACTATTCCGTAAAAGTTGAAGTAATATTTTTCTGGTTATATTATTATGGAAACGGAATAATCACATCTATGTGTTCTACCTTACCTGCAAAAGAGTAGACTGGTTAATCGAAAAAGGGGCGATAGATAGCTTAGGATATAAAGATGAAGATAAATTTAATGAATATAAATAAATTTAATAAAGATAATAAATAAATTTAATAAAGATAATAAATGAATCAATTTTATTGCCAATTCAATCGGCTAAACAGACATTTGTGTGCTTTAAGCTGCTGCGTAATTAAAATCCTTGAACTTTAAATTGAAATGAATGAAAGCTTAAGCTCGTCATAAATAAAATCCAATTGAATGCGCCTTGATTCAAACAGTTCAAAACGAAAGCCATGTCACTGCGAATCCCTGAATAGAAATATTTCTCTCTCTAACTGCTGCTCACTCGCTTAACCCGTTGATTAATTATGAATGAAATCGCAGCTGCTGCAATTGCGATTGCAACACTTTGCTGGAACTTGACAGCAGCTGCCAGCTAAAAACACGAATATAAATGGGAAAATCCAGCTCCCTGGTTGACCATTGGGGGCGTTGAGGGGGCGTTGTTGTTGCTGTTGAAATGTGGCCAAGTTCGGGCAGCTGCTGCACTTTGGGCCAAAACGTTAGCGCTATCTCCCTCCATCTCTCTTTCGGTCTCTTACCATCCTTTTTCTGCAGCTCTCTGCTTTTTTTTTTTCATGCAAATTTAATTAAAATCATTTTTGTTTATTTTTTTTTTTTTTTGCTCACGCACACACACAAATTGGGGGGAGTGAGTGTGTGAGTTTGTTGTGTTTTCGTGTGTCTGTGTGTGTGTGTGACCCACTTGCATTCTCAGCACAGGGACATGCTCCCGTTTCCCTTGTCTCCGCAGCATGTGCACGAAAAATTAATTTCAAAGTAAATGACAGCAACTGGAGAAACAGCCAGTGCTGCCCCCACGCCCGTAACCCCTGACAGTCACGCCCACTTGTTGGGCTTCACTGGTTGCTTATGCAATTGAGTTGTGCTTTTTATACTCGAAGCGAAAAGAGTATATTGGCTTTGTGCAATGTCCGTCTGTCCGAATGAACGCACTTGAATTCGCCGCTATTGAAGCTGGAGACTTGAAATGTGGAATATATACTCGTACATGCCCGTGTCAGACAAAGCATTAAGATTTTTTGGCTACGCCCACTGGAGGCGTGGCAATTCGATTTAAAAAATATATATATATATATATGACACTCAGTTTTAAAACTAGATACATCAAAAATTTTAGGTAGATTACTGACGACCTCATCTACAAATCGCACACAAATTGCGGTCACATCCACTGTAAACGAGTATTGCGCAGTCGGTTACACCCGACTGCAACGTTCTTACTTGTTTTGTTTTTTTGTTGTTGCGCTTGAAAATATTCTTGAATCGTTGACATGTGAGCGCTACAAATATAGATGAAGCTGAACAACACCTGCCTGACAGAGGCACACACACCCACACACCCACATACACACATACACACACACGCACATCGCTGAGCTCGTATTGCGCTTTTGTGTTGCATATTTCAAGGTCATCATTCCGTTTACGCCAGCACACCCCCGCAACTTGCTCTCGCCCCCTTCGTACATAATAATCCGTACGCTTTTCGCCGTTGCGCCGCAAAGTATGCAATATTTTTGTGTTATGTGCTTGGCAACCGAGCAAATAACTAACAACCAACAACAACAAACATTGCAACAGCTGCAAAAGTTACGTTTGAATTTGGCCAACCCAACGCGCCAATAAATTAGTTTGTTCCTCCCCCCCCACCCCTTCCAGAACTATGCTAGAGTTAATAGAGTATTTATCATGTACGCATATAAATCCGTTCATTAACATTGCGACATGCGAACTAACGTTTCTTTGTGTCTGCTTCGGGTAACTCTTTCAGTGCGCAGCTGCCGCACCGGCAAACAGGTGCAAATGACGGAGGCGGAGGTGCGCGGCTTGTGCCTGAAGTCGCGCGAGATATTCTTGCAACAGCCGATATTGCTGGAGTTGGAGGCGCCGCTGATCATCTGCGGCGATATTCATGGACAGTACACAGATCTCTTGCGACTGTTCGAATATGGCGGCTTCCCACCGGCTGCCAATTATCTGTTTCTCGGCGACTATGTGGATCGGGGCAAGCAGTCGCTGGAAACGATCTGTTTGCTGTTGGCCTACAAGATCAAATATCCGGAGAACTTCTTCTTGTTGCGCGGCAATCACGAGTGCGCCAGTATTAATAGAATTTATGGTAAGTGGATGTCTTCATGTTGTGGATTGTGGGTCCTATGTGACTCGGTTTGTGGAGTGAACTTTGTATGACAAGGTTCAATTTTTATTTTTTTTTTTGTGTGCTAACTGACATTTTTTTTGTGATAACTAACGTTTCATTTAAAAAAAAAATCGTGTAGATAAAGATAATGGTTAAATGGCAAAATAGTAGATTGGTTCTAGACCTAGAAAGCGACTTAAACGAACAATATAAAAACTTGCTAGAGTTCACTCGATAATTTATTTTCCGTGACACATATTTATTCATTGAAAATATATTATAAAAATAAATAATGATTTCACAAGAAGAAAATAAATCAGAAATTCATTAATAGAAAAAAAAAAAAGTAAAACAACATCAAGAATTCATAGAATATTTAAAAACGCATTAAAACAAACAAATACAAGCGAAAGGAGAAAAATTCATAACATTTTAATTTTAAGGTATTTACATAAATAAATAAATAATATCGTGTACGAATTCTGGTAAAAAGATAATTAGGTGACCCAATTAAATACGTGCCACAATTCGTTGCAGGCTTCTACGACGAATGCAAGCGTCGCTATAATGTCAAACTATGGAAGACCTTCACAGACTGCTTCAACTGTCTGCCGGTGGCCGCGATCATCGATGAGAAGATCTTCTGCTGCCACGGCGGCCTCAGTCCCGATCTGCAGGGCATGGAGCAGATCCGTCGCCTGATGCGTCCAACAGATGTGCCCGATACCGGGCTGCTCTGCGACCTGCTCTGGAGTGATCCCGACAAGGATGTGCAGGGCTGGGGTGAAAACGATCGCGGCGTCAGCTTCACCTTTGGCGTTGATGTGGTCTCCAAATTTTTGAATCGACACGAGCTGGACTTGATTTGTCGTGCGCATCAGGTAAGCACCATTGCAATACGCTGGTCACACTGACACTTACCCTTGAACGGCTTGCAGGTCGTTGAGGATGGCTACGAATTTTTCGCGCGTCGTCAGCTGGTCACACTCTTCTCGGCGCCCAACTATTGCGGCGAATTCGACAACGCTGGCGGCATGATGACCGTGGACGACACGCTCATGTGCTCATTCCAGGTACGCTCCATCCCTGACTGTTTATCCCACTGTTTATTATGTTGTGCATTGCATTTCAGATATTGAAGCCATCCGAGAAGAAGGCCAAGTACTTGTACAGCGGCATGAACTCATCGCGGCCAACAACACCGCAGCGCAGCGCCCCAATGTTGGCGACCAACAAGAAGAAATAATATATCCATCCGCTTCCATTTCCTTAAAGGTTTAACCTCAACAACAACAACAACAACAGCAACATACAACAAAGAACATACAACAAAAAACGACAAGCAAGAAAAATTAACAACAAATACATGAATAACTTTTATATATATACATGCATGCGTGCATAATTATGTCAAAATTTAATGTGTGCAAGTAATTAATTACCTAGTTCCAAGAGCAAAACACAAAAACAACAAAATTGAAATGCAGATTACTCAAAGAAAAAGAAAAAAAGAACTACAAAAAAATGCAAACTTCAAACAGATGGCAAAAGTTGGCAAAAAAAAAACAAAAAAACACAGTGTTACCAGATTAACTAAATAAATAAACAGATCAATTTATATATATATATATATTTATATATATATATATCTATATCTACATCTATGTGTGTATAAGTTGATTGTATATGCAACTAAATGTTATCATTAACTGTAAACAATTTCTAAATTATTTATTTACTTTACATGTACATACATGTTGCTATATGCATATTGATTACACAACACTACACAACACTACTCTACACAACACTACACTATACACAATTAGGTTCATGCATTTGTTTACAAAAAGCCTTGTTCTCACACTTGGACGAACAAAACAGTTTGCTAAATTGTTTATATAAATCGCAACGAACATCCCCCCTATCGCAATTTCCCCTTCCCCTATAACTAAAACCTAAAACTAAATACGCGATAAACAAAAAAATTATAAAAACGAAAAAAAAAACAGTACAGCGATTTAAGCAATGAATTTATTAAGGCATATTAATGTAAACTATATACGATATCTACTTATATGTACTACAACAACAACAACCAAAATACTTGTAAACGCAAATCTATAACTAGGCCACACTGTGCAAAAACTTTCAACAGACAGAAAAAAAAAAATAAAATAAATGAATAAAAACAAACTTTAAAAAAGGGTAGAGCAGCAAGTAAATGTAGTTTTAACATTTAATTTTCAATTTATGTGCGCCGTAAAATGCTAAAATTATTTTTAATAACTACAATTTGTCTAACAAAAAAAAAAAAAGATAAAAACAAATCAGAAAAATTGATGACTTAAGCGTAAGGCAGTTAAACTATGTGTATATTTGATACTCTGTTTGCAAGATAAAGAAGAGAGTATATTTCCCAATTTTACAGTTTGACAGTCGTTGCATTGGGCTTACAGTCTTAGAGCCAGATAGCCAACAAACATGAAAATGCGTTGTATAACAGTTATAAACTATTTTCAACTGCTATAAAACTGTGAACAGAGTATTGGGCAGTCGGTTGCATCCGACTGGCATGTTCTTACTTGTTTTTATTTATTATAATTGAACTGCTTACAATTGTATTTTATTTAAGTTTTTTTTCGTTTGTTTAACTAATTTATTGCAATTTTTTATTGTATTTAAAAACTAAAGTTAATGTGTAAAAGCGAAAACAACAGTAAATAAAAATTTTTTTTTTAGTAAGTGACAAGTTATAAATAAATACATACAGATATATATATACATATATAAACTAAAAATAGGTTTAAACAACTGTTAACTGCAAAAACAAAAAACACAAAAGAAACATTAAATAAATCGAAATACAAATAAAATTTGAAATTGATGTTGAACAGGTAAATGGGCGCTTTGGTCTGTGCATTTACAGAGCCTTGTTTTCTGTTAAAAACTAAAACTAAAAACGAAACTTAAAACTTAAATCTAAATTATTATTAAACATTAAAAACCTTAGATCATCAACCATGCCTAACATTTTTAACTTGCCTCATACAAAAAAGAAAAAAAAAAACAAAATCAAAATGATTGAAAAAAACATACGAAATTTTAAACGAATTTTTAAGCATTACTTCGAGTACTTGAAACACCAATTTTAGTGCATGTTTTTAAATGATTTATTTGATTTTTAAATCATAATTCGTAACACGAGTCGGAAAAAGCAAAATAAATATAAATATATATACACAAACATATATATTTAATATATATACAAACATATATATATATATATATACTTATTATATTTATGTTTTTTTTTCGTCGTCGTAACTTATTAGATTGTAGTGCCTTTTTTGCCTCCCAAAAACAAAGAAATCACGAAAATAAAACGAAAGTGTAACGAAAAAACTATAAAGATTATATATACAAAGCATACATATTATATATATACAGACATAAATATATCTATATATATATAAATATATATAAATATAGTATACATTTTATATGTGGCTAGAGATGAAAAAATGAAAAGAAAATGTTATCAGCAGCTAGCGCAACTTGCATGTCATGCAGCTTGAAAAGGCCTGCATGGCATGACATACAAGTCAATTAATTGCATTACAGAATGTCTTTAAATTTGCCATGTGCAAAATGCAACATGCCGCATGCAACTTTGTTGATCAACGCTTTTAACACGCTCCACGAATTAGTTACAACATTTTTTTGTTTAATTGCTTAACAATTTATGTAGCTAACAAAATGGTTTTACAACTGATCTTCAATTGTGCTGGTGTTTGTGTATGCATATATGCATATGTACATATATGTCTATGTATAGCATATGTGTGTGAGCCGAGCTAAGTGCACAATCAAAGCATATAAATACACATGGGCAGAAGTTACAGTCCCACACACACACACACACACTCACACACGCACACTTCCTCACATAAGGAGATACAATGAGCAAACAGTAAAGAACAAAATATATTTGAAGAAAAACAAAACTACTGTGGTTAAAAAGCGCACCACAAATGCATCCAATACGAATGAAGAATACAAAATAAAGAAAGAAAAAACAAAAACAATAAAACAGATAAATAAATTAATATATTTATTATTAAAAATCAAATAAAAATTATTAAAAATTTATGTAAACAAATTCGAAAGTGTTTTTTATTTATTAGCCAGCATTAAATTAGCATATTTGACTTTTTTAATCGCTTTAAAAATTGTAGGACATTATTTTTGTTTCACCAGACAGAAGAAATTTTAATAATCAGTTGGATTACAGGAAAATGTTAAGGGGGTAATTTGCAAAATCAGTTACTTAAAAGCATCTCCAAGCGTGCATTTTCTTAAACTTACCTATTTCTTTTACTCACTCGTACAATGTTCTAGTACAATCGATCACAGTTTCCCTCCGAACGCATTTTCATTTATTTTTAGCACATGCATGCAAGCTTTTAATTGCAGTGTGTTTTGGTTAAGAGCTTTATCCAGCTGCAGCTGAGCAGCTAAAAGCTTCCCAGCACTAACCAGCAAAGCTCTCAAAGTCCTGTTGTCTAAAAATATGCTCAATAAGCTTAAAAGCTGCACGTTTCCGCTTTCGGAAACTTTTCGGAGTTAGCAACTTCTCTAACCTTCACACTGTCAACTGAATGTGCTACCAACTGTTAACTTAACATAAGCAGGTTCCTCAGGAGTGTTGTTGGGTCTTGGTAGGACATCCTCGCAGCATGCTGCGGCAGCTGCTGCCGTCGGTGGTCTCCATGGAGTTAGTTTTGCTAATGGTGTTAGCCGATGGCTGGCAAATATTTAGGGAGTCCCTGCTGTGCGTTTTCATGTCCTTCTGGCTATAAAGCTGCCATTTTTGTTAAATGAAAACAAGCCGAATTGCGTTATTTTATGTTTAATATTTATTTCATAAAGTTGCGGATGGTGTTGATGATGTGTCGGCTGAGCCAAAAGCCCATCCATTCATTAATCACGATTCCTCGTATCCAAACAAGAAATATAAAAATAAAAAATATAATATTTAAAAAAAAAGCTTTAAAAAAACAATTGAAAGGAAAAACAGCGTTCGCTTTAGAGTCCAACTCCCAATGTATATATATATATATATATATATATATATATATATATATATATATATATCAATGAATTGCAGATGAGTCTTAGACAGTAAACATTCATTTAATCAATACACATAAATATGTAGTATATATTTAAATATTTAGAGAGCTGCCAACGACATGTATATGCGTGTGAATACATATGTGTCCTGTAAATCGGTTCACAAATAGTTCATTATAGTTTTCAAAGTTTGCATAGTGTATAGTTTAAGCTACCGTTTTAGTTGCTCTTTTATGTACTCATAGAAATGCATCACATTCATATTGTAATTCTTCGAAATACTTTCTGGCCTCTGTTTTGTGGTTATTTTAGTGTTCTGTTTAAATAGATCAGCGTACACATAGAATGACATACATATGCGTAAACAGTTAATATGTGTAAATGTCGCTATAGCTCAAGTTTGCTTCAAGTTTGGTTTATTTTTTAATTCTTTTCAACACTGCATAGAATAGTTTTCTGTTTTCTTTTTTATTACTTGGCTAATTGTCCTTTTGACCATAAATTCATGATTTAACACTAGACATAGATGTCAACATTTATATATATTCATATTCATATTCATATTCATATTCATATTCATATCCATGTTCATATGTAATTACGCTTACAGTTAACATTTAAAATCGTATGTGTGTGCCAGTTGAATACCATAGCATTTATGTGTCTGTGTGTGTGTGTGTGCGCGCGCGTCTGTGTCTCTGTGTGTGTGTAATGAGTAGTGAGTAAGTCCAATTGGCACTCACATCCAAGATATTTTTACTCAGTATAATTATTATTATTTCACCAGTGTCGTTAACATTTGGCAAATACAAGTTTCTATTTCAAGTTTGTGCCGCCAGTGTTGTAAACATCATTTGAAGTAGACGAACAAGTTTAGTTCTTGCCGTTGCTAAAATATCCACAGTTTGTCGCTATTCGTTGACATACAAATACATATACATATACAAATACATATATTGAGTGTATCGGGCGGAGCTAGGCTTAATTTTAGTCTCTAGTATGATTAACACACATCAATGTATATCGAATATCTACTGTAAATAACTGTTGCTCAACCCGCACGAACCTTTTTGCGTGCAATTCAGTTTTAAAATTGTTCTTTCATTTTAATTTTCTGTTTTTGTTTTGTTTTTTGTTTTTTTCTGTTGCAATTATCTTTCATTGACTGATTTTCCATTTAATCAAATCAGCCAGATCTTGCGTGTTGCGACAAGAGGTAAAAAAAAAAAAAATTGGATTTGTATATAGTATATAGTATGTATATGACAGGAAAACTCACAGATATGTCTATATCAGAGGCAATTTTTTTTTGGTTTTTGTTTTTTGTGTTTTTTGTGTTTTTTGTGTTTTTTTTTTTAAATACATTTTAGGTGAAACCGCAACATTTTTGTTTCTCTGTATTTTAATTCTTTAGATTGAGTATTATTATGGTATATATGGTATATTTGGTAAATATGGAATATGGTTTTGCGTTTGCTTGCAATATATGTATATCCAATTAGATTAATTAGCTTTGCTTTAAATATTTCAATTACAACACACATATATAGGTTAAATACGTAATTTGCACATCAATTGTATTGAATCGTAATTGGGTATACATCAAAGTACACATGCGTATATATGTATGTATATGGATAGCTAAAAATACTCCTCTATTTTGCTGTTGTTCTTCTGGTAAATACTCTGCTTTGCCATTGAATTCGCCATTATTTGGCTTTATGCTCAATTTTTCAATATCATTTTAAATAGTTGGGAGTATTCTTGTATGCTCTCTGCTAAGTTTGAAACACTGCATAGTTGAGTTTAATATCAAGACATCCTTAGCGTATTATTATTGAATTTCATTCAATTTCGAATACATATTATTCGCTAATTTCCATTTCCATTTCCATTTCGAATTCAATTTCAATTTCAATCTCATTTTCAATTTAAACTTCAACTATTTCATTTCGATTTTAAATGCTTGCCACTCAACTTGGAATTGCTGTCGCAGAATAAAATCGCTTAGACATTCACTTGGCGCTAAACATTGGCTAAATTCTATCAATAACTAACTAAATACGTGCCACGATGCGCACATCGTGCGTCACGCCCCCACACGGTCCCAAGCCCCCAGCTCGCACGCTCCCACGCTCCCACGCTCCCACTGTCCCAAATATCCAATTGTCCAAATGTCCCAATCCGCGGTGGGTCAGAGCCATCCAAATGCAATCGATTCCATGCAGCTGCTGCGCTGCTTCGCTGTCAATTGTCAATCGAAGAGTTTACTAAAATTAACTTTCTACCCTGCTGGTAAAAATAAAGCGCCTCATCCCCCCCTCCCCCCCCCCCCTGATTCCGACAGTCCAGCCAACTGTCGGCGGGGGGTACAAACTACACTTCCTGCGGCTCTATTTCCCTCCTGTCCTATGAAACCGAAACTGAATCGCGTTCGCTTGCGCTTAAATTTAAAATCATTTTCTCTCGCTTCCTTCTACCAATTAGTTAATACTTGTTGTTGTTCTTCTTCTTGTTGTTGTTGTTGTTGTTGTTGTTGTCCTTGCACTCCCACTACGGCTTCTTGCGCTTGTCGAAGATCTGGGACCACAATCAGAATCAGACATTTGTTGTCTTTGGCACGGCGCCGGTCTTGGCGCCAGTCTGCTGGCGCTCCTCCACATGCAGCTCGTCGAGATGCAGCTGCACCACATGCTGCTCCACCTGCTCCTCGGCCTCCTCCATGTCCCCGGCCAGAGTCTCGCTGCGCTGCAGCCGGCGCTTGTGCGACCCGGAGCCGTGCTTAGACCCACCCGCGGCTGGCACCGGCACGCGTATGTTGAACTCATCGTCCAGCGTCTCGATGCACTCCAGGTGCGAAATGTTGCCCAAGGCGGCGGCTGCAGCGGCAGCAGAACTAGTTGACGGACCGTCGCCAAATGCCGCCGCCGACGATGACGAAGCGGAGCTAGAGGGTCCGGCGGCCTCGGAATTGCCGTGCGTTCCACGCTTGCCGTTCTTGCGGCCGGCGGGCACATCTTGCAGCGCCAGCTTCTCCAGGCGCAGCTCGCCCAGCGTGGCCGATGTGTAGCCCGGACGCATGGTCTCATCGACGTGGACGAGCACAAAGGGCAGCTTCAGCGACAGCTCGCCGCCCATGCCGCTCAGCGTCAGCTTGACCTTCACGTAGTAGGAGACGTAAATGGCAAACACGTTGCGATCGTCGCCGAAGCCAGTGCCAGCGCCAGCGCCGCCGGAGCCACCGGCCCCCGAGTTGTTCGCCTGTGGCATGGCCATGGCCGGACTGGGCAGCGGCTGCCCGGTGAGCAGCTGGGCCGCCTGCATGACAAAGTTGGGCGATCGTATGGCCGAGGCGGCTATGGCGCCAGTTATCTCGTCCGGCTCGGTGCTGCGCTGCAGCGTATCCTCCAGGGCGATCCAGTTCTTGGTCGGGCCACGCTGCGGACGCAGCGCCACAGTTGTCTGCAGCGAGCCACCCGGTGGCACCGTGCGGTCCACACTCGGCGACACGTTATCCGAGTCGGCGACCACGTTCTTGAACTTGCCATTGTTGAACATGCAGACGTCCACGTGCTGAATGGCGCAGACCTGTCGGAGAGATTGCAGAACAGAAAACAACAAGTTTGAACGTTGCACTCGGGTGTAACCAGCTGCGAAACACTCCTTCACAGCGTATTAAATGCTTAAAACTGTCGAAAGCGGTCTTAATTATAATTGTTATTCTGTAAAAATGTAAATTTTTTTTTTAATTTGTGGAGGAATTTTTAGAGGTCATCAGAAAACTGGTGACTTCAGTTATAAAATTGTGGAAGATATATATTTCAGTTTTATATAACCACTTTTTTCTTGATCTTAAGAGCGGGTCATCAGTAATCTGTGTACAAAATTTGGGGAGTCTAGCTTTAAAACTGAAGAACATATCGATTTTTTTCCGATTTGCCACGCCCCCACTGGGCAGCGCTGTTTGATGTATTTATAATTCTTATATTAAATAACAGATAAACAAACAAGAAAAATAAATTGAATACAAAATAAAAAGAAGCTGTGATTTTTAATTAAATATATTGCGATGGGGACGGAAATGGGTGGAGATCCCCAGTAATCTATGCATCAAATTTGCTGACTGTAGACAGACTTCCATATATAAATATATATAAAACGAATATACGCACTTTCACGTTGTGAACAGAGTGTGAATGCAAAGACAGCAGAGAGAAATGAAAGTCAATAACATGGTCATTGGGGCAGCGAACAAGGCCGGTGGGTTGCCAATCAAGCTGGGCCTGTCAATGCCGGGACGTAAGTATTATATCAATATCAAGGACGCACAAAAGTCGGCAGTCAGCGCAAAGTAAATGTCAAAGCAAATACCGAACATCGAATGCGCTTAAAAAGCTTTTTCGATCAAATAATTTCTATAAGGACATAGATATACTATTACTCTATGGAGTATAATAGAGGAAAAAGTCTATTAAGGGTTTTTTAAAATTTCAGCAATAATTTCGATCTGACTGTCAATAAATGTAAATTCAATATACTCTATTTTTACGACTTTTCGTGCTACTTTACGTTGACAATTAGTTAATTAGTTGTTTATTTATTTGCTCAGCGCTGACATTTTTGCGAAGAAAAAGCACCTGCTGTACTCTAATTTCTGATTAAATTGTTCAAATTGTTTAGCCTTATTTATTTTAACACAGACAATTGCTAAATAAATGAAAGAAATCAAGCAAACAATTGTTTCTTTTTTTTAAATAACACGCTTGTAATTCGCAATCAGTTAAAGGACTTGCTTGAGCTAGGAAGCTTATAAGATTAAGATTATTAATTAGCTTTAAGTAAATGAAATCGAATTCGGAACTGCTCAGTCTTAATCATACGATATATACATATATATATAATGTTAATTAGATGACACAAACTAAATTAGCTCTGGAACTTGCACATCATTTTTGTTTGGAAAAGAAACATGGCAAACAGGAGCTAAAGGGGGCTAATACTGAGGCGGTAAAAGAGGGCAACAGGGGGCGAGCTGCGACATGGGATATTAAGATGCAGTTGTAGTTGTGCCCAAGCTTATCATAAGTCGAGTATATCCCTTTCACAAAGCACATTAAAGTAAGGCCAAGTCACATGCCCAGTCAGTATGTGCGTGTGTGTGTGTTTGTGTGTGTGTGTGTGTGTGTGTGTGTGTGTGTGTATGTACAGCCTGAAATTATGGTAGCATTATTTGATTGCGTTACCGCGCTTACTTCAACCTAAACTATGGGCAAGGCAATCAAAAGTAATGCACTCAATTACGTCCATAAATGTGGACACCGACCGGACGGGTGACATTCAACGGCCGCTAAACGGGGGGCACGCCGGCAGTGTGTATTGCCTCCGCAATTGATTTGCCATTTGTTGCTGCAGTTGTCCTGTTCTCTTTATATTTTTGTTGTTGTTTTCTTTTTGTTGGATTTCAGTTGTAATGAGGCTCATTTGTGGGCCTAACCTCCGGTCGAAATATGCCAATGCCAATGCCAATGCCAATGCCAATGCCAATTTCCAGAACACACGCAAAGTGCTTGGCATGGTCGGGAAGGGCCCCTGGCTACGTGCCCGAATAACTAAGCGAATTGCGGCAAAGGTTTCCATATTTAATGAATTTCAGTGGAAACAGTGTGACCAGCATTTACCACAGATGTTCACAGCTTGCATCTATGACAACTATTTTCCAGGTATTTCTGGACAAATGTCAACTTTATAATTTATGCGCCGTGTTGCAATTAGCTGCTTTATTAAAAGCTTTGCCCAAGAGCTCGTTCAATTAATGGAAATTGTAAAACAGCCAAGAGTGGCATCAATATTTACCCGTGCGTAATCGAATATGTACCAAATGCACCGATGTTGAGCAAAATAAGGGCAAAAGCCACACAAATATTTTCAATGTTAAAATCTATGCTGGTCGGACAATGCTCGACGGGCAGATGTCCTGTGAAAGCCAACGCGAAAGTATTTATGCGTATATTTATTTAAGAAAAGATTCAAAATTTGAGCAAATCTGGATAAACTTCACTTAGTTACTTAATCTACCTAGCTTTTAAAGTGGCTTAGAGCATCACAAAAGTAAACAAGTTTTCACAGACGCTTAATTTTAATCTACCCTTCTGTGACCATTTTTTTATCCACAACATTTTGACTATATTTATGTAGATAATTAATGAGCAGTTTATTATATTACAATGCCTTTTTACCTTTTTACTACGTTGATTTCTACAGCGGAAAATTCTGCAAAATTGCAAAACTTGGAAATGCCGAAAACGACTTAAATTACGAGAATTAAAATGTATGTGCACACAAAAAAAGCAAATGTATGTATATATATATTGGTGTGTGCACAAAAATTCACAAATTTGTCAAATTTTACCACACATATTCTCAATAGCTGCCATAGTTTCCGAAATGAACAGACGGACATGGCTTGATCGACCCGAATTTTGATGCTGACCAAATTCGAACCTTTTCAGCCATTTTCAATGAGTTCAGGGCATAAAAGTATACAACAAACAAGTATTACAATGTTGTCATTATAAATAGACTGCAACTAATCGAAAATACGCTGTATTCCCTTTTGGGAAAGGAGTATACCAGCCTGCAGCTAAGGCACACACGCAGCCAACTTCAAAGAATTTCCTTTTCATTCATCAAAAAGCTTTCCGTTAATTGTTGTTGTTATAGTTATTTTCGCTTCATTCTGTGTTGACGCTTAGCTGTCAGTGGTGTCGAGGGTTGGCAACTTAAATGGATTGGCTGGCCTCTAATCAGTTGTCCCTCATTTCCATTATGGCTAAGGATTCAACTTCATATTCACTTACTCTCTTTTCTGTCTGCTCATTGTGCTTTTTTCGTTATGCAGCATCACCCAGTTTTTCTAGCCTGCCCCAAAATGTATGCGAGATATTTTTGTATTCTTTTTTTTTGCCTTGTCAACCTCATTTAGCATTCAATTGTGAACTTTTGTTGTCGCTTGTGGGATTTCTTTCGCTCAATTTGCCAGCACACACACACACACACACACACACACACACGCATACTGCTACTGTCTCATTGAAGCACATATCTGACATAAACAGCCCAGTTGCTTGACTAAACAACCCATATATGCATATATACATATGTGCCGATTGTCATGAAATATACAGAATTGTTGGACGACATCGCTTTTCAATTAATATTAAGTCTGCATATGTTCTCGTTTATATGCATGTTTCTGACATCTGACGTTACCCGGCTGTGTCTGGCCCCAGACTTTGCACTGGAATTTAAATTCAGAATCGAAATGGGGCTTACGAGCAAGTTTGCTAACTTGCTTACGTTCAAATTAGTTGCCAGTTGGATTATTATTAAATTGACCAACTATAACACGATAAACTTGGCATACCCAAGATCCCCAATCCCCAAACCCTAACGCTCAACCCTCCCGACTTGTTGCTAAGTGTGAACAGTTTCCAGCTGGACAGTTGCCAAAATTGCTGCACAAACAGCAGTGTGTGTGTGTGTGAGTGTGTGTAAGCGCTTTAACTTTTGACTTTTATTGGCAAGTTGCAGGCAAACGGGGCGTATGAAATTTTATGAGGCCAAAAGCGGAGCTCAACAAGAGAAAACAAAAACCAACAATTTTACAGTAATACTAGATATATATTCGCCATATATATGCGCTAATACAAGCATTTGCATGTATATTTAATAAGGCGCAAAGTGCAAAGCAACAACAAACGACACGAAATTATTTGTCAGCATTTGTAGCGTACTTTTTTTTTTAGCTATTGCATTAAATATTTAGGCACAGCAGCAGCAACAACAAAAACAACAACAAGCCCGCATTAGACAAATAAACAACAGCAAAAATACAGTTCACTGACCATGAAAGCAGATAAGTAGCGTGTAGGCGTGGTCAGCAAAGAGAACTAAGTAAACTGTACCATTTGCACACACACACACACACACACACGCACACACGTACTTATGTATATATCCGAGCGATTCGTTACTCTATAAAACACACAAAAAACTGCGGTCTTAATCCGCTTTCATGCGAGAATCCAAGAGCAGTTGCCATTAATGAGAAACAGAACAGATGACAGTTAATGGTATGGAATATCCGCACGGTGGCTGAGGCTGCGCCTGTTTGCCAGCTGGCAGAGCTACTTCGCTGACCGAGTCACCAACCGATTTAGAGGGTAAACTAATCCCGTGTAAAAGCCTTATTGCAACAGTTTCCATTAGGCGAGACTCTTGTGAAAATTAAAGTTTACGCGAATCTCGCTTAATGAGCGTTTCACAATATATTCGAAAGCTACCATAATCGATTGTTTCCATTAAAGCTACTTAAGTCTTGGCTTATTGGCAATCTTATGTATTTTTTTAGCTTTTCTCTTCACTTGAAGAGCCCATAAATCATGTCCAGATGTATTTATTCTATTACTATGTAAGTCGATATGCACAAGTTTTTCTTAACACAAATTTCTTTGAATTTCATCTTAAGCATATTTTCTTCCATTTCTAAAGGAAACAACTGTTTTCACAGTTCTTGGCCGAAAGCTAACATATTTGCCGTTGCCTGAAGTTATTTGTCCGAAGGACACATAAAACGACTTCGTTGTTTTTGCGTTTAACATTTGTTGGCTGAGTTATTCCCGGAATCAACTCGTGTCTGCCATGTGTTTTTATACTCTTTGACGAAGTGTAAGGAGTATATTGGGTTGCAAATGTATACTCCCATAACTTTGTCAAAAGTGAATCAATTTTCATGAATGATGGCATTTTGCTCATGGTTTGTCTTCTAGATTGATTTTGCATATTATTTAAAATACATTTTTTTTTTAGATTTTTTGGAGAAAAACATTTCGGAAAAAAATTTTTTTGTTTGAAATTTACTACAACTTTGTCAAAACTAAGCCGACTTTCAAGTCCGATGGCATTTTAGTCATGATTAGTCCAATAGATTGACTCTGCATTTATATACTATATATACATTCTTGAAAATCTATTTTTTTTTATTTTTTTGGTAAAGACCTACTAATTTTCGCTGTCGGTTACACCCGACTGCAACGATCTAATTTGTTTTTATTCTGATTCCCTGAATTTGAAGTGTTGAATTTAGCTAAGACTGTCTTTAGCACACGCCACGATTGTATATATATATGTATACAAGTATTTATGATATTTCATAATTGAATTAAATGTGAACTTACATGTTCTGCCCACACACACACACTTGCATACATATCTTGCTTCCGGTCTGCCTGTCCTTTTCTGTTTGCTCTTTTCATTTGTTTGATTGTTCGTGTCTCGTCCGCCTGACTGTCTCTATGCCCGTCTCTTTATCTGTTTATCTATCTATTTGCTCATCAATAAGCAATGTGCAGTGAAATATTGTGGCTGCAGTTATATAAACAATAACTGTTTGACAGGCGCCCCGCAAACCATTTACCAGTGCATTCAAGCCAGCGAATGCCTGTTGTCCCTCCCTCTCCCTCTCCCTCTCTCTCTCACACTTTCCTTTCCAACAACTGCGAAAAGTCTTCATCATATCTGAACTCGCGCTGCCACACTAGGGTGTTCTATCTTCCTCTTCCTCTGTGCTTTGGCATTACAATTTTGCATTAGCTTCAAGTGGTCGGAAGCTACTTGATGTGGCATGTCCTCGTTGTGCCAATGAAACACTAAGCAGCAGCAACTGCAGCAGTTGCGTTTGCACACAATCTCCTTTTTCAAGCTGCGCCGCAGCTGTGCGTTCTTGCGCGCTTCATTTGGCTTAGCTGTATTGGATGACGTTGCGTATACGCAACATCTGCCATAAAAGCCGCTGCCGCAGCACCGCTGTAGACTTAGGCTGCATAATGAAGCCGCTTGAATTTATGGCCTATTTTTCTGGCTCTTAGCGCGCCAATTTCAAATCAGTCAAGCGAATTGCGAATTGCGAAATGCGCGAGAGTCGAGGGTCGCGGTTCGCGGGTCGAGGGTCGCGAGTCGAGAGGCGCGCCAAGGAGGCTTAGCATCGGTTTTGCGTTAAAGTTAACAGCTGACAGAGCTAGGCGCGGGCAGCGGACTGCGAATTGCCGACTGCGCTGCTGCCCTAATCGTAACTGTGGCAACTGTATGAAAACAAAAACAAACAAAAAAATATATAAATAAAACGAGAAGGAAATATTATCTTCGGCTTTTCGAGAGCCAAACGCCCTTGCTGACAAGTGGCAGAAGTGCGCTAAATATAACTAATATATAACTAATTGCTCCTATATAAGGCTGCATAATGTATATAGTGCAGTCCTTGGCAGATAAGTTGCCTAAGTGCTTGGGTATTTGGGCAACTGAACGAGAATTCGGGTTCAAATCCCAGGCTAGAATGTTGTTAGTATTAGCCGAAGGCCATAGCCACCAGTGCTATTTATAGTAGGTAGCTAAGTGCAAGCCATATTTTAAATAATAATAATAATAATAATAATAATAATAATAATAATAATAATAATAATAATAATAATAATAATAATAATAATAATAATAATAATAATAATAATAATAATAATAATAATAATAATAATAATAATAATAATAATAATAATAATAATAATTATAATAATAATAATAATAATAATAATAATAATAATAATTGATAGCAAAAGGATGCTCACAATTGTTAATATCTTAAGTCTCATTCATTGAAAACAAAAACTCTTTTTATAATATTTATAATATAATTATGTCACAAAATTTGATTATGGCATAAGCAATCAGGAATATCAGCACGTAATGTAGCTGTTGATGGCTGCTGCGCGAATATCCCCTTGCTATCAATCTACAATTGGCTACGGGGTATCAAAAAAGTTGCTGAAGAATGTTAACAAAAAACAGGCGGATGCGACTAAAGTTAAGTTGAGCCGAAACGCACAGAGACAAACAAACAAACAGAGCGAGAGAGCGAGAGAGAGAGAGAAGAAGAAGCGACAGATATATGGAAAGATGGATGAAGTCAGCAGAGACTTGAGACTTGACACAGGCACACACAAGGCACACACAGGCACACACAAGGCACACACCAACTGTTGGCAAAAGTAACAATATAAAAGTGTAGCGCACTTTTGTGGGCAACACTCGCCGTTAATAGGTTCTCCACACACACACACACACATTGATATGATTGAAGGTTGGTGTGTGTGTGTGTTGGCTGGCACAGTCTATAGTCTGTGTGGCCTTGTTGCTGTTTGCTTAAGCGAAAGGGTTTGCCAGCTCGTTGGCAAAACCGTTTGACTAGGCACGCACGTGTGTGTGTGTGGTGTGTGCTGTGTGTGTGCCTTCCTATGCAAAAAGAAGAAAGAAAAGAGCAAAGCTCATAAAATGAATAAACACAATTTCCACTTCGGCTGCGCCTTTTGCCAGTCTTCGCCGTCTACACTTAAGCCCTAAGCTCAATGGCAACCTTTTGCCTGTCTTCGGCCCCAGCCCGCATTCACTTGTCTCAACTATTTCATCTCGTTTGCCTGCCATCTGTCTACTGCGACTTCTGCTTCTGCTTCAGCTTCTGCCTCTTTGCTTCAGCCCATGCTCGAGTGGCAACACTCGAGAGATTGCACATTCCAAGCGCTCAACACTTTTGCAATCCTCATTTCTGGGGGCCAAACGTCATTTGCATTTGATGCTTAGCGGCCGACGGCCCCTCCCCCTGCACCTCCCTCACGCATCGCCTCGTCTCGGTCCTGTCAAGTGTTTTCCCAGCGGGCCATTCGATTTGTCAGCCAGATTTCTGTGACCGAACAACAGCGGCTACAACAAACAGCTTTGTTTGCCCGCCTCACGGCCGCACGGCGTATGCGTAATATTCGTTTGGTGTTTATTAAAAGCTTAGGGCTCAATCAGCACTTTGCACTCCGCACTGAACACAACGCTCTGCAACTGGCAGCAATCAACAAGCAAACACGAAGTCGCACCGCACTCGTAATACCCTTTGCTGTGTTATTTTTACAATTTTTTCAATTAAAATTTTAGTTGAAATTCGCATTGTTTTTTTTTTTGTAATTAAAAAGCGCGTGAAAAAGCTTTCATGTGCTTTCGTGCTGTAGTTCCAATTAAATGTAAGCAAAAGCTTTTTGAAGAAATTTTCAAGGTATTTGTAGGCTTTCTAAGTTTTAATAACAACATGTCGTGAGATATAAGTTAAATTTCACAAAAGTTGTTTTGCAACACTGCTAATTGATGCCATTTTCGTTTACAGAACTCTGCGTGTTTGGCCAATATATTTTTTCGCATCAACTGCCATTTGCCAAAACTGTTTGCAGATTAATATTTTGTTGTTGTACAACACTGTTAACATTTTGCGTGGCCTTAGCATCATTTTTGTTGCAAACAGCTTGTGTGTCCCTATATACCCAGTCGCGGCGAGTGTAGAGTGTACGTGTTTATAATATTAATACGACGCTTTGCACTTGGCCATATCAGAATAACTGATTTATTTATGTAAGAGCAGCCCAGGGTGTGGCTATGCGTGTGAGTGAGTCTGTATGTGTGTGTGTGTGTGTGTGTGGTTGTATTTACTTGTATTGAGGCCGCCCCCTGTGCGCAAGGCGCGGCATTGTGTTATTGGCAATTATTTGACTTAATTCGAAAATCTCAGCAATTGACTTACATGCATTTGCTATTAGAGACAGGGACAGAGGTAGAGAGAGAGAGAGAGAGAGAGAAAGCAGCAACAACAAATTTGCACAGATAAGACTGTGAAGTCAATGGAAGTGGAAACGCATCGTGTGGCATAAAGTGAGCCCGCTAAGCTGGACAAAAGTAAATTGTTAACAGGCAAATTGAGCAACGATTCGATTAAATCTCAGCGAGAGTCTTGCTTTTGGCTGCCACTGTTTCAGCCGGAAATGGCAATGGTCGATGAAGTTGGTAATTGATGGCTGACATTGGCATTGGCTTACACAATGCGTATGTGTATCAGTTAACAGATGCACGAGCCGTAAAGTCCATTTAATTGGCTGCTGCGAAACGGCACAAAGCCAATTTCGAATGCCCCAGAGCGCGAGTTCGAATCGGACCTGCTGTGTCTTCACCTGCCGCGTCCAGTGGCACGCCCACTCGCCCATTTTTTGCTTTCATTGCTACAAATGTAACTGTCGAGTGGCGCAGCTGTGGCAAGTTGTAAGCTGCTCCCTGGTGACCATTTGATTGACTGTCATAACTTTGCCGGTCGCTTGCCTCCAAATGGGGCAAGTGTCGCCCCCTTAAGTAGACTGCCCTTTGTGAGGATTTTTGCCGTGTGTGTGTGTGTGTGTGTGTGTTATGCAATCCACTTTATGTCCATATTGCGATGCTGCGCATAATTCATTTAATGCTACAGCGAACCGAGAGTTGCGGTCTGCAGGGCAAGCATGAGGCACCGAGGCGCGGACGCGGGCGCGGGAGCGAGTGCGGCAAGAACGAAACTGCACCGCCAATGGAAATGGCAATGCCATGTGGTATGCGGCATGTGGCATGGTGCATATGTTTAACAAACAGCGAGCAGCTGCTACTCAGCTAGCAAATTATTCAGCGCATACTTTGCGACTTGCACCCGAATGCAACAGTTTGTTCAACGCTGCGTATGAGTACGTTGCATGCCAATCAGGCAGACGGTCGGGCAGACGGACCAGCTAAAATTCGAGCTGCAAACACTAAGCGATGAATAATGTAAAGGCAAACAAAGCAAACTGAGTCGCACGTTGGCACGCAGCAAAAGGCAAAAACAAAGGCGAAAGAAATATGTAGTCGACCTAGTGATAAGAGTATATTGGGTCTGTGCGTCCGTCTGTGCATAGATTGACCAAATTTTTGCAGACAGATTAAAAATTACAAAGATTTTGTCATGTAAAACTGTCGAATCCATAGCTGCCATATTTCAATAACTTTGTCAAAACTGAACCGATTTTTAAGCTTGATGGCATTTTGGTCATGATTTATCCTCTAGATTGAATTTGCATTTAAAATATTTAAAAATCAAAAATTAATTTTTTTGGAATTTTTTTACAAAAAACTCACATTTAAAAAAATAAAATAAAAATAAAATTTCAAAATTGAGAATTGCAAGTTTATATTTTTAACCGATTGTTGGTGTCACAATAAGTATAAAAAACAACATTAAAAGTGATTCTGAGGGGGCTACATTTTTTATAAAAAATCATGATAAAATTCACAAAAATTTGTCTATGTAAAACTTTCGGCTCCCATATTCCAAACACCCATTACTTTGTCATAATTGAGCCGACTTTTAAGTTTGATGGCATTTTGGTCATGGCTTGTCCTTTGGATTGAATCGATTGGGCTCCAAGAAGCAATCAAAATTTCAATTTATCCATCAATGAAGACATTTTTACAGACGGACAAAACTAATAAATACTTAATAAAAAAAAAGCACAGAAGCAGCCTAAGCAGTGTGAGACATATGCTTGAGTAGCTCATCGACTTACCCGCACTTTGCGCACCGTCTTGCGGCTATCGTTGCGTATGTGGATCGTCACGTTGACGTCCTCGCCGTGCGTGTACCACCCCTTGTCCAGGCTGGCCCTTAGGGCAACGCGGCCATCGTGGAGCAAGAACGGCTTGTCTACGGCGCCCTGCGGTCCGCCGCAGGGCCCGACGCTGATGCCACCAATGCCTCCAGTGACGCCGGCATTGCTGTGCGGTGGCAACATTCCGCTGCCAGTGTTGTCGCAGTGCTGCCAATGATGCAAGCAAACCGAGATTACAAATTGCTCAAAGGAAGCGTTTCGCATATAAACATGTTTGTGGCTGAGTGCATGCGTGTGTGCGTGTGTGTGTGTGTGCGTGTGTGTGCTTATTGCGGATTCCATTTGCATAATTGACTTGTTAAGCCGGCTTGGCATGCGTCTGCCAGCTGGATGAACCGCAAGTTCATCAAGCATTTCAGTAATAACCAAATAGCTGTCCGATTACAAAACGATTGGCAATTAATTAACGGTTCGGTGTGGCAGCTGGCAACTGTGTGAGTGGGCGCGATTCAGTGGTAAGCGGCTTGCCAGCCCTGCCCAATTCCTGAAACGCCCATTTAAAACCGGCTCCGGTCTGCTTAACTACCTGTCAATCTGGTTCAGTCAAAATGGAAAATGTTTTTTCTTAATCGGGTTTAAAAACGAATCGTAAGCTGGCCATTGCGTTGGTTATATGCTCCTTGCGGCCTTCAGACTAAATAAGCCGATTATCGATTATCGATAAAAAAAAAAAAACAAAAAGATGACGCTTCTTAGCCCCAACGTTAACTATTATTCGCAGTTAACGAACAATTCCATAACTAAAAGAGCTCGGCTCACAATTTCCTTGGCTTTTTAATTTAAAATCGCTTGAGTTCCAGCTAAGCTGCTTGCAGAATGCATTTCTTTCATTTCTGAAAGAATGGCAAAAGAAGCTGTGAATAATTAAGCTAGGATAAGCACATCGACTAATATTTGTATACCCTGTATATGAGCACATTGCCAAGTTTGGTCAGAATAATGATTTTAATCAACAAAACAAGAAATTACTCATACAAAAACCTATTTTTAATTTAATTTTTTTTTAATTTTAATTTTATTGTTTTGCAAACGCCGGCTTTTCCTTAATATTTACTTAAGAAAAACTTGCTAAGAAAAATCTGAAACTGAGAGACTAGTTTGAATAGAAAGAGACAGACGGCCAAAAGTACGGACAGACATGGCTATGAAATGTCTATGTTCTTGAAGCTGATCAACTCAACAAATTATATTTCTGTGCGTTACATTTTAATTATATTATAGGTAAAGAAATAACGCATTTAAGAGTCTTGCTTTTTTTTTGGTATATACAGAAATATCAATATCATCCTTAGGGATAATGTGTGTTTTTGTGTTGTTGTTGTATTTTAAGGTATATCGAAAGATGTAAAGCATGTTACGGAGCTGGCTACAGGGTGTCTCCAAGTCGGCCACTTTCGGATAGATCGCTTTCAGTTGTTATTAAAAGCAAAAAAAAACTTAAATTGTATTTAATTTAATAACGAAACGGTTAACCGTTAAGCCTGGACGCGGCCAGCTGCCAAACTTACCTCCTGGAACGATTTGCTATAGCAATGAAACGGATCGTTGGGACACTTTTCAATCTCGCTTTTGCTGCGACCGAAGCGACCGCTGAACCTGAACGACTTGGGCGACAGGCGCAGCTTGGGAAACGAGTCGCCGCGCTCCGACTTGGACTTGGTCTTGGTGCCAGTGGCACTGGCACTGCCAGTGGCGCCGCTGCTGGTGCTTGGCTGCTGATCCTGGCCGGCTGATGGGTTGCCGTCGCTGCTCAATGGGGGCGTGGCACTGGCCGGCGGCGACTGAGCTGCTGTCATGTGCTGTCCGGTGAAAGCGGCAAACTGCTCGGGCGCCGAGTGCTGATGAAAGACATCAGTCCGATAAATGACCCGGACGCCCATCTTGACGGAGGCCCGACGATGGAACTTCTCGTCCGATTTGTCCGCTGCAAAAGACAGGATGGGGCATGGCCAATTGGGCCAATTAGCTAATATGTTGCACATCGATGGCGTCGCCGTTGCCGCTGCCACTGCTCGGTAAGCTCGTTAGTATCGCAGCTGCTTGATAAGGTTGAAATTTATGAAATTTTGTGGCTCCGTCTGCGTTCGTCTCGGTCCAAATGTCGAATGCCAAATGAGTTTGAATGCGCATTGCCAATGCTGTTAGCTTATTGTGAGCATTTGAGGCAGGCGGCTGGCCGCTTTGGCCCCTTTTTCTTATGTTCCCATTGACAAGTACTTTAACATGTTGTCAAGCAACGATTTCGTTTTCTCACCTCCGCGTTTAGGTTTATCAAACATTTAACATTTGCCAGGCAGTTCGACTGCCTGGTAAATATTTGAAAGCGACTGTGTCGCCGGCTTGCATGCCAATTTTGTGCCGAGGTGTTGCCAACTTCACTTGACAATTGAAATGAGAAAACGAAATGCAATTTAACCTTGCGCCAATTGGATTTGCCTTGCAAAAAATACATAAATTTTGACAGGAACTTGAGAAAATGGGACTTAAACGGCACATGAAAGCAATCACAGTAAAACACAATGAGAACAAGTGACAGACAGAAAGAAAAAGAGGAAGGCGGATAGTAAGAGCAACAGAAAGTAAGACAGAAACAGAAAAAAGTGAGAGAGAGAGAGAGAGAGTGAGACAGAGAGAGAAAGAAAGAGAGGACGAGAAAAGTGCATACGTTTGTGAACTTAGCGAGGACAGTGAAAAGGCGGCCGTCAAAAGTCAAATTGGCCAAAAAAACGTATACAAACACAAACTCACACACACGCGCACGCACACACGCACACACACACGCACACACATATATAGCAAGGCAACAACTGAATAGGTGAACTCAAACCAAGTCGTGACATCAATACGAAGACAATACCAATACAAGAATAGACAGCACAAGACAAGTTATGAAACGACACGAAGTCAATTCATGGCCAGGCATCACAGGACACTGTGGCTACATCAAACATCGTCCTGCTTACCTTGAACCGGGCTGCACAGACAGCAGCAGTGACAGTGACGCCGCAATCGCATTTCCCATCTGGCCAGAAAGCCGAGTCTCTGACCCTGTCTGTGCCTATGCCTCGTTCCCTTTGGGGGACCAACTCATTCGGACGCCCGACGTTTGCGAACTACATAGGTGCGATAAGTGCAATAAGCATAAGCAAAACGACAAAAACAAATCAACCACACAACACCACAAGGCACAACAGCACCAAAAAAAAAAATTTTTTTTTTTAAATATAAATCAAATAATGGTGAAATAGACCAATACACAACACAAAAAAACAGCACAAACATCGATTTCAATTTGAGTGTTGCAAATACGCGGGCAACTCATCGGATACACTCAGAGAAAAACGCCTTTACTTCCGTTACACTCTTAAAATTTCCAAAATATATATTTTTTATACCTTTTTCAATTTGTTAATTTTAATGTTACTGAATGAAAACAAAAAAAAAAAAAAAAAAAACACAAAATAAAAAATAAAAAAAAATATATTAACATTTTCGTACTTTTTTTTACTTAATTCATATTTTGAAAATTTAAAATTGACATATGAAAACGTTTTTGAATAAATGTCCAGCTTGGCTGGCTTTTGACAATGCTTGTTCTGGGCCTTTTCTCTGAGTGTATGCATATGTATATCCATATAGATTAGTGATGCCCAAACGATTCGGATTTATATACATATATATATATTCAACAATACATTTATTGCAATCATTTATTGTTATTCTAAAAATCCATACTGAAAAAAAATTCTTGATTAGTTGTTTGCAAAAAATTTGCTAATAAATTATCTCAGTGCTCTAGCAAGCGACTGGCCACACTGTTTCGTCGAATTACAAATTGCTGGTAAGGAAACAACATGACGAAAAAGAGGAAAGAGGGGAACATTAATACGAGAGTGGGTCGTGTGTACAGGAAAAGTCTCGGCCCATGATGGAAAGTCTTTTTGAAAAGCAAAAAGAGTTCATTTAGAGATAAGTTGTCTGTATCAGGTAAGAGCATGTTCTGAGTTTACATAGTACAGCCACGCATCTGAAATTCTCAGAAGATGACAACGAACCAAGTATGAACGTTTTAGTCGGTTGTAACCGACTGTGCAATACCCTATGCACAGTATATAAAAAGTTAAACGTAGGTCGAACGGAGTCTTCTTGATTATTGGCTTGGCGACTCTTCAATTTATTCAAAAATAACCGATTTCTGATCAATACTTTTTCAGCTCGAGAACTGTAGAAAACTTTGAACAGTATACAGAATCCAAAAAAATATCCACACTTTATCTGAAGCAGGTATACTCGAGTATATATTCCAAGTTTTAAGTCTCTAGCTTCAATAGCGGCGAAAAAAATTGCATTCATTCGGACAGACGGACGGACAGCAAGGCAGACATTACATAATGCACATACAACAATACTTTTGCGAACAGAGTATAAAATGTGTATAAAAGTAAAATTTTGTATTATTTTTTTTTTGGCTTGTCTTTTTATTTTCATATGAAATTCTGAGAGCCAATATGAAATGTTCTGTTTGCATTCCCGCACTGCGCTCAGTAAAGAGCGCTCTTTGTGGGTGTGGATGATGGCAGCTAACAGCAAATCTGAAGATGTGACAGCCATTGATAGCACCACCAAATGCACCAAAAATAGTCGAAACTTGTTGTGCGAACAACTCTCTGAAACGGTTCAAAATGCTACAAATATTTCAATATCCACACGAAGTGTTTTATAATTTTGCAAAAAAAAAAAAAACAGTTAATGCATATATGCATGCTTGATCAGTGATATAAAAAAATGTTTTACAAGTCCGTCTTTTACATGCGGGCGATAAATATTTTATAATCAGCAGCCATTATTTATAGCGGACAAAGGAACGATTTCTTTAAAATTGAGCTCTAACTTTTTTCTCCTTTTTCAAATATACATATATTAAGAAAACTTATCAAACATAACTTCTAACATAGACATAACCAAAAACCAGTCAACATTGGACTACAATAAAAGAATCAAATTTGATTTTAAATTTAATTCGAACCGGTTCTAAGAAGTCGCTTGTACATTTGAAGAATCGATCAGCTTCAGCTTCAAATTGATAAAACTGTTCAAAATATTTTTTGAACCCGACGCAAGCCGCGTCAAATCCGACTGAAGGCCGTGCCCAGCATTGAGGTTCAACTCCGCTTCAAACTGGGCTTGAGGCTGATTCAAGCCCGGCCCAAAAACCAATACTTATAACCAGAACAATTTGTAGCGCAAAGTCTCTGGGTGCAAATCGCGCTGCAGGCAACATTTGTCTGAACCACTTGGTTTCATCTTTGAGCTGTGCGCAGCGAGTGCGGCTGGCAAACGACATCAGTCTGCTCTTGGACTGCTGGCATATAATTAAAGCAAAACAATGGCGGCAACTGGGACTTATCCTGGATGGCGTCCACCTTTTGTGCCAGTCTGTTGCCGTGGACAACCGCGCGGGGGGCGCTTGCTGACCAGCAGCTGCCTCATTTCCACTGAACCCCCGAGGGGGGAGGCGTTAAGCGTTCTTTCTTTTTTTGTCACCAGCCTCGCCGCTGGCAACTGGTAAACGGCAGCAGTTGTTAACAAACAGAATATGCAATATCCTTTGTAATTGCCGCCGATAGAAACCAGCTTCTTATGTACCTTTATCTCTTAGCGTTTTAAATATAATATAATGCGGGATGAACAGAAACTAGCAAAAAGTTGGCTTCTCGGCTCTCAGTTTGTGTCGAGCTTCAATTGTTTGCGGCTGACTTTTAAATTAACTAACATTTCATAAGTTCATTTTTAATAGGAAACCCAAAAAAGTGCTTCTGCTCTATGTACCTGCGGCCTGGTTCGTGCCTCGGGCGTCCCTTAAATACTATGCGTGGGTAAGTATTCATTTCATTTTAGTTACCTTGCGAATGCCAAAAGACAATGGGAAACAAGGACGCAAAGCATCAAGGACAACGCCTGGCGGCAGTTGAATAAAATACAAATGAAAAAAAATGAAGGAAATAGAAACAAGTAACCTTTTTCTTCGGTGTGCCGAAGACTAAATACTCTTTCCTAGTTTCTTTTTACAATTATAGGTATATCATAAATATATAATACAATTTTTTTCTGGATACCTTAAAAAAACGAGTTTTGTTACGAAAAATTAATTTTTTAACAGATAATTCCTAGGACAGCTATTAGTAAGTATATATACGGACAGACTGATGTGCAGTCGGACAGACAAAAGGATAGACAGACCACCATGCACCGGTTCACTGGCCTGATTAGAATATGGGGCCGCAGAAACTTTCTTTGATGCGTTGCACAATTCATGCCAAATTATAATACCCTCTGCTCAGGGTGCATAGAGCAGACAGAAAGAACCAGCAGCCGCGCAAATCGCAAATCGCTATCGGAATTGGTATCTGAGTGGAAAGACGATTCGCGGCATGCATTTCATATTGATTCAATTTGTATACCCTGTACTCATGAATTAGGCAGAGGGCGTATGCCAAACTAGGGCCAAACAAGAGAAGCAATCGACAAGCCTCGTCAGAAAACATATGCGATAAAGAAATGCAATATCCCAAGTGGGCTGATAAAAATAATAAATTAAACTAAAAATAAAATATAGAGAAAAAAAATAGAAAAGAATATGAATATATGCGCCAGCTGCACACGGGATGGACGAGGGCCCCTGTTTACAGGGCATCAGCCGGTCAAGCATTCTCGCCTAGAGCATTTTTTCATGTTATATTAGTTTTTTTTTTTATTAATTTTACTGTACACACAGCGACCAACACGAACTCCAGAACAGTGTCCATGGTGGCATCGTCCAGGGAGAAAAGCAAACTTAAAGGCAACCTTAAAAAATTAAATCAAAATCAATAAAAAAAAAAAAAAAAAAAAAAAAACGAGAAAAAAACAAATCTCTCACATTGACTCTGCTGACGTCAGCAGAGGCAATAGCAGCAGGAGCGGAAAAGTGTTGGAAAGTTCGGGATTGGGAGCTGATTTCATACTCGTTTTTTTCTGTTTTTTAATGTTGTTGTTGTTTGCTTGAAGAGCCATGTTTGAGGGCGTGGTCATCAATATAAATGAGCTGTGAAAGTTCTTTGATAGCCAAATTACTAGGCCATCGATTTCGGTCGCTCTCGTATGTCTTGAGTCGTTTCTTGTGGCTGGGACAAGACAATCGATGCTCGATGCTCGATACTCACGATTCAATTAGCGCTGGCAATGGCTTGATGATGTATGATAAATGGAGGAGAGGAAATGTAAGCTGGTTAAATATAGTGCTTAACTACACATAATGCCCATCTAAACAAACCTGGAAGCACTGCGGATAAATTTCAATTAAAATTTATCTTTTTTTTCAAAATGTATAAAGAATATAATTTAAGAATTTGAAAAACGCCTCTCAATGCAGATTATACTTACCCATTAGATAATACAAGCAAAAAAGGCTGGTCAAATCAATTGCTTTAAGTAAAAGCTCCTTGTGCTGAAGCTTTCATACACTTGAAAAGCTTTTGTTAAACCATTTACCTTACAGCTACAGCCGCACAATGAGCTTGCACTCATTCAAATATTTAATCTTTTACATTCAGCTTATATCATTTTAGTCTAAAAGCCCCATTATACCCTATACCAAAGGCTCAATGCCACTAGCTGAAAGGTTTGTAAACACATCTATTGAGCTATCTACTTGAGCTGCGAAAACTGTTTAACTTATAAATATAAAAAAAAAAGCTTTGTAATGTAGTAATATATGTTAGTAGGCTTTTAGCCTTAATCGAGATGAATTTTATTGGCTATATACTTTGCACATCATCGAACGCTTTAATGTGCTTTGAAAGCTTTTTACCAGCTGAACTCAATGTGAACTCAAAATGAAAATTAAATGAATACCATTCATTTAAGAAAACTTCCATCTCAAGACTTTGGATTATTCCTTATCCTTTTACTTTGTCTTCCCGCCCTTCTCAAATGATGCTCATGTGTCTATGTTTCTGCTTGAATTGATCAACCCTCTCACCATACATCATCTGAACGGCTCAGGTTCCGGTGTCCTCGGAGCAAACGGAAATATCTACAGGAGTCCATATTGAAATATTGAGCAAAAACTTACCAATGAAGCAGCGTACATCATAGCTGGTACCAATGGGGGCGCCATAGTAACGCTTGGCCGGCACAAGCTGGACACTGGGCGGTGCCTGGGCGGTCAGCGAGAGGGTGAACGGATGGGCGCCATCGCCCAGGCGCTTCAGCAATGCCTCCTGCAAGTAGAGTACAGTGATTGAATCAGACCTTGAGCTAGGATAAGCCGCATTTGCAAAATTGCCGGCAAAAATGTAAATTTCCAACATTATAATTGATTTTTTTTTTTTTTTTTAACAATCTTGATCGGCCTTGCAGCTGAACTTGGCCGGTTGCTGCCAATTAGACAAATGTGGGCTGTCACATAAGCACTCAATTAGTCGCAATTGATAGTCGCTTTATATGGCCAGCAGATACACCATATACCATCTACTTTAGATATCTATATCTATATATATATATGGTTTTTAATTATGCATTTTGGCCTTGTGATTAGTGGGCGGGCATTGAAATTGCTGGCGTTGTTTTGGCTTTGATAACAATGGTTTTTTGTTATTTCCTTTGCTGTTTTTGGCATTTCATTTGCATTTGATTATGTATTCGGTATTATACTGGCTTGAAAACCTGAAATGCCGCTGGCCCTGACCCTGGCCCTGGCGCTGGCGCTGGTCCTGGCAATGGTCCTCGCCGTGATCCTGGTGCTGACTCTGCCCTTGGATTTATACTTAAATGTCTTATCGCCGGCGCGTGTATCTATGTATCGTCAGCTGAGTGGCACGGGGCAGTTATTCATCCAACATCCCCCATCCCCCATTCCCATCCCCCGCCATCCCGCTTTCGCAATGACTTTGGCTCGAACTGTATGCGGCATTTCAATGGAAAGTATTTAAAGACAATTCCATAGCTCAAATTGTTTGGCTCTGTAAACGTTTTGTTCTAATTTCAGCACGCTTCGAGCGCAGAGAGGGAGAGAAGAGGAGAGCGAAAAGAGGGAGAAAGTCTCCTTAAGCCGCAATTGTCAGACATGGGCGCCCAAAGTCCTTGGTCTTGAAGGTTGCACAAGCAGGCTCAACAGTTGACGTACATTAAGAGGACAAATTGAACTGTCGTGTTTGTGAGTACGATATTGTAATGTTCATATTTATGGGGCAGAAGTTCTTTAACAGATACAACAAATAATTTTATTTAATTTTTAATTTATTTGATAAATAAAACAAACTTTCATTTCGGCTGACGGTTGATAAATTCCGCTTAACTCAAAAAATAATGAAACTATCTTTTGAATTATTAATTATTACGCTACTCTTCCATACTCCTTTTTTTACTTTATTTGCAACACTTCAAGTAGATTACTTCGCCTCACTTTGTTTATCGGATATCTAGTGGTCTGTCTTCGATTGTCTGGTGAGCCTATTAGTTCGGATCTATTAATCTGCATATTTAATTAATTTCAATTATCTCTTCTAGCTATCAGTCTACATATAACATTTCAACCCTCTTATGCATGTTGCTTACTGAAACACTTTGCCTCTGAGTCGAGATGTTCAAGTTATTAAGGCTAAATTTATTTGATTATGCATGCCTCCATATATATGTGCGTGTGTGTGTGTGTGTGTGTGTTTGTCTTTTAGCCTCGGAGCAGTAGAAGCTACTGCCAGCAGTAAATAAATATAAGTAAATATATTATGCAAATCGGTCAAGACAAGCGAGAAATCTCTCAAAACGGAATAATGGGCGCTTGGAACTCAAATCTGTAAACTGATTGCCTAACCAAATTTCGGTGAGTTTGGCTGTCAAAAATGTGATGGCTAAATAAATGATTGCATGTCAAATTTAATAAAAGGGAAAGTTCAAACTGAAAGTTGCTTGGGGCATACCACTATCACACACACACACATACACACACACAGCCAAGGAGCCAACCGGAAAACAATGTAAAAGGGAATCGCAAACATTTGTTGAGCTTTTAGTTAAATGAAATTGATTTTCAATTGGTTTAAGTGCAGTAAACTGCCATCTTTAAATATATGACAAACAAGTGGACGCAAATGAAAAAGTGAAGAAGAAGAAGAAGAAGCCGAAGAAGTAGATGTAGTAGTAGCAGAAGTTGGGGAAAACGAACGCGCATTAACGACAGAAAGCGTGTAGCATACTTCGGGGCGCACGTGAGTTGTTGCCATTAAATCTGAGCCAAGGCAACAACAACAACAACAAACGAAATCATTTTGACCATTAAACGACAAAAAGTCCAGGGGAAAGCCAAAGGGGAAAGCGGATTACAGTGAAACGCTTTTGATTCCATTGTGCTCACAATTCTCTGAAAATCCTCTGGATCATAAATAAAACAACGAATGTTGTCAACTGCAGTTATTAAAATGAAAAACAGTTGCAAAAATTACTTTTAAAATATTTCTATTAAAAAAATGTTGAATTCATATAATATTTCCAAAGAATACTATAATATAGCTTTGAAATTAACTATAAACATTGGAATGAGGCAAGAAAAATGTGAGAGTGTGTGTGTGTGTGTGTGTGTGTGTGCCTGTTGGCTCGCTGCTGGAGACAGACTATCTCATTACGTACTTGTTTTTATTTTGAAATGCTCAAAGGCAATGAAAATTTTATTTTTTTCATGTGAATGTAATTATGTAAAAACATTTTAATTATACTTTAGAACATGCCGTTTCTGATAATTTATTTAATTTACTATCAAGCTTTCCAACTGTTAAACAGCTCATCTGAGTTTCTGCATTGAAATACTATGATATTATAATTACGGTTATCAACATCGTACACCAAAAGACGTAAAGCACAAAAATGTAAAAGCTATCTCAATATATAAATTAGCAAATATATCGATTTTTTGTTTGTTTTTTATTAAGTGCACTTTTCAAGCGTACAAACATCTTGTAAAGTATGCTTCATACTTATGTCAAGAACCTCTTTAAGTCTCTCTCTACCGCACTCCCTCACACGTGCTCTGCTTCTTTCTCTCTCTCTCTCTCTCTTTCCATGTCTTATACTTTATATTTCAGAGGTGCTAAAAGCGAATGTTCCCTCAGCGCTTGAGTTGTTACCATTTTTTTATGGCGTTTTGCAGCAAGGCAGCTGCCACATGTTTTTGTTGTTGTTGTTGTTGTTATTCGGGCTGTTGTTGTTCTTCCTATTATAGTGCGTGCATTGTGAGCAGGTTGTTAGTTCGGAGCTTGCAGACGTTTTGCATCCGCTTAGCCTCAGTTGGAAGAAAATAGAAAAATAGAAGAAACCACGCCCCGCTCGCCCCACCGCCCGTTCGTTAAGTTGACCTATCAGTTTTAATGGCGCTAGAAAGTTGGTAGCCAAGTTACCAGCTGGCTGCAGGGCGGGGTTCCTGGGAGGCTGGGAGGGCCGCTCGACGAGTGCTCGACTTGTTTGCCAAGTGCTCGTCTTGCACTCGTCGCCTTCAAAGTGTCTGCTCGACAACAACACACAAGCCGACACTCCAGCCAGGTAGTCAGGTGGCAAGACAGCCAGCGGACGGTGGGGGGAGGGGAGAGGGGGTGCGTTAGCAGCTGTTGACCAACGCACGTAATAGACGGACTGGCAAAAGTTGGCAACTCGGGCCGCGCTGCGTAATTTCAATTACAATGATTGCAACGTTGACTTGCAACTTACCTGAAGCGGACTGAGCGACTCACGCGACGGCTCCTCGATGCGCGGCCAAATCTGATGCAGCGACATGATGGCCTCGTTGCAGAAACGCAATCCCATCACCTCCTCGTCCTCGCGCCCATAGCTGCAATGACAACGGGCCGCGCAATTATTTATATATTATGCGGAGCTGGACACGGACAGCGCTGCCAGCACAGCCGGACCGTCAGGCTGCCAGTCCAATTTCAGAATATATATATATATATATATATATATGTATGTATGTGCTCGTGTTAGACGCTGACGGGGAGGCCATGGCAAGTATGCCGGTGTGCAATGCAACCTTACCGAAATGTCAGCGTCAGCTGCGCATAGACGCGATATCCTTGAATGGCCTTCGGATCCACATAGACAATGCCGCGCAGCACGGATGGCTTATTGCCGGTCAACGTCATCTCTCGCGTCGGCAAATACAGGGTCAGCACACAGTTCGGCGAGGTCTTCTTGTACACGCGCTGAGTGCCAAACTCGTCCCGGTGTGTAAATCTGCAAGAGGCGATTTGTATTTGAAATTCAGTTAGTTCAGCAAGTCAGCTCAGCTCTGGCGTGTTGCTTTTATACTCGTTTACGATGTGAAATGAGTACATTGGGTTTGTGCAATGTTGTCTTAAAATTAAAAACAAAATTGTTCATAAAGCTCTCGGATCCATAACTCACATAATTTTTTAAATTTTTCATATTTCATATTTTCCTATAACTTGGTCAAGTCTGAGCCGATTTTAATGTTTGATGGCATTTTGCCCATGATTTCTCTTCTAGATTGACTCTACATTTAAAACATTTGCATTAATGAAAATACATTTTTTGAATTTTTTTTTTGGTAAAAAATCATGTACTCCCCCCTTACACATTTCCAAAAAAATTGTTTTTTTCAAAATTTAGAAATTTATATTTTCAATCGATTGTGAGTGTCACAATTACTAGCTGTATAAAAAACGAAGTAACATTGTTTGTCAAAAATCATGCAAAAATGTACAAAAATGTTGACATGTAAAGCTTTCGGATTCATCATTTAATTAGAGCTTTAAAGCTTGCATTGGTATTATCGTAAATGTATTTGCCAAGGCAGAGAGGAGAGCAATTTTGTTGCAACTATCGGATTCTCATCTTTCGCTTGGATTTACATAATTGAGCTGTGCGCTCAATGCTCAAAACTCAGAGCTTAACAGACTCTGGCAAACCGGCCAGGGCGTGGGCACGTTGACCATTCCTAATATGCCCAATTAAGTGCAATCGAGGCGTGTGGCATGCAACAATCTGATTAAAATAACCCACACGCTCATTAAATATGTGACTGTGTGCGCCTACGTGGCTGTCCGTGAGTGTGCGTGGGTGTGCGTGTATGTGCGTGGATGTGCGTGGGTGCTTGTGGCTGGGTCCTAAGCGCGTGGACAGCTTGGGGTAGCTTGAGCGTAGCTCAGTCTAAAAATAGCTGCTGCACATTTGCATGCCTTTTGCAGTTTGTGGCAGCTTCATTGTTTCGTGCCCGACGAGCTGGCCGACAGTTGCACATTTAAATGCGCAGTCTCAAATTGGCGTTGTTGTTGTTGCTCTTGCGGCTATATAAAGTTATAGGCAGCAAAATGTTGACCATATTTTGGGACCGCTGACACCGGATGACTTAGTAATTAGCAGGTCGACAGCTGAGCTGCAGTTGCAACCAGAACCAGAAAGTCACAATATGCGGCAAGTGGCATGTGGCATGCGGCACGTGCGCCTAGCCCCAATTAAAATGCCTTTTGCCCGCGACAAACTCTTGTCAGCCAGACAGACAGACGGACAAACGCAAATGGAATTGTATTGGTGCCCCACGGACTAAGCATTTTAATTAGCTGCCTTTGCAAATGTTGTCGAAACGGTTGAATGCCACTGCGCGAACGCGGTGCAACATTTGCGGCCTTTGGTGCCCGACGCCGTTGCAGGCAGTTGCCCCGTAGAATCCTCGCGTAATGATATCGGCAACAAAGCATTCCAAGCGAAGCATATGCATAAATGCATGAATGCAATGTGAATGGAATTCAATGTTTGAATTTGATTTCGTTGAGCCAATGTGACAAATTAAAACATTGCGGTCGGGTGAAACCGACTATGCAATACTCTCATACAGTGCGGTCCTGATTTTACATTTTGTCACTCTAAGAATATGTAAGTAATAGACTTTTGCAATTAACTCGCCGCAATCCAATGTGTTAAAAGTTTAGATAAAATTTAAATAAAGCACACGTACAAACATACACAGCTTGCATATTTTATTTTTAGTTTTTTTTTTAGAATTTTTTCTGAGCATATATTTTGCGCAACAGTTAATATATATATTCTTTATTGGCAAAAAAAAAAAAATAGCCATTTTTTAACATTTTATTTTTAGATTATATCTCACTATAAATTTGCGTTTGTTATCTCACTTTCATTTTATGAAGAGCTGCCCCATTCGCCTCGAATCGCCTTGTTGGCCCTTTGTGCCCTTTCGCATTCCTACCTTTGTTTTTTATGCGCTGTATCTATTAAAAATGTGTTTAATGTAATTATAAGTGTAGCTTTCCGAGTACAAGGTACCTCATAGTTATCATTCTCCTTTTTTATAGAAACTGAGCTCATAATTAAAATTACATAGCAACGCCCAATTAAAATGGGTAGCTCATAAAAACTTTATCTCTTTTGTCATTGCTGTTTGGTGTCGATGTTGTATTGTTGGTGGTGCTGCTGGTATTTGTGGGGCTTGTGGCGCTGGCTACTCACATGCGTATGTGCGGTCTCAGTTACGGTTTTTTAGAACTGCGACATAATTAAATAATAATCCGTCAGAGTCCGGGCAGTATAACAAAGTGGCGCGATTTGACTGAAAAGTAAAGCGATGCGCAGAGTTCAAATGGGGTATGCTCAGCTGTGTCAGCAAGTACCCAAGTTTCTATTCACATTTACTGGCTGCATTCGATATGCCAGGGTGTGGGATACTATCGACTATCAGCTTGCTGGCTGAGTGAATGCAAATTTGTGCGCATATTTTGGAATTTTATGTTCCTTGAATTAATAAAATGAAATTGAATATTGTTTAGACACTGCAAACTGAATGCAAGCGCTGCTAGAGCGGGTAGCTGAAGGGAGGGTGGCTGTTGGCACCACTGGGTGCAATCCGCTTTATGTTTGCCTTATGAACGAGCGGCGTGGGGCAAAGCCCATTTCAATAGATCTACCTATTAAGCATGGGTCAAATGGGTATAACGGTTTTGTGCAAATATAACTGGCAGAGGGAGCCCATAAAGTATACATATTCTTGTTCAAAATATACTCATAATTTAATCAAAATATTTTTGATATTCAAGAGTTTATTTTCTGTAAGACCTGCAGTATTAAAATGTATGTAACGACTGCTTGCAGCTGGGTTCAGGGTATCTCCTAGTCGGGAACTCCCGTCTAGCGCAGTCTTGCTGCTTTTAAGTCGTCGTACGGTCGACGGCATCAACAATGGGAAATATTACTGCTGACTGCTTGTTATCGACATCCAATTAAAATTGTATTCGTATGTAGACTGAAAAGGTGCATTCAAGTTATGTGTTGAATATGAATAAGCCTGAATGTTTGAACTCGTTCATTATGTGCAAATTCGGAAACTCTCTTTTAAAAATAATTACTGTTCCAGCTAACAATGACTTGTACCAGCGGCAATGCATTTGCCAATTTTATGCATTTTAACAATTTTCAATTGGTTTCCAAAATTTTCAATTGATGAATCGTCAAAAAATTAACAAACTGCAAAATGCAATGATTCAGTTAACGGCACTTTCGCATTTCATTTTCACAATTTAAAGCAACATTTGATTTGGCTCCTTTGGCATTCCGTAACATAATAAAGCTACAGTAAATTATGTCCTTATACTTTAATCTGAACACAGAACACACTTTAAACGAGAACTTGCCATAACGTATACAAAATTGACCCAAATTACAAGTTGGGCATATTTGCATCGATATGAACACTCGCTGGACATACAACAAGCTTCGCGTATCCGCAAGCTCGAAATGTATCTACTTTTTTAAGCTTGCCGAATGGATAGCGATATTCCGATATATCGATTAGGTACGCGCCTTTCTCGGAAGTCAAAAACCACATTCATCAATTGCAGTTGGGTCTGCTTCTCTTATGCGAGCTGACTTTTTTTTTCTGAGAACATTAAATAAATCTCTTGAGGCGTAAGTGCTCTTAGTGGCATTAAAGTGGCAAGCAATTCCTGGAATTTTTAAAAAGGTATTTCGGTTGCCAAATTGGTATTTTGCTATTGGTATCAAAGTTAGCTATTTTAAACAAGCACCAAGAAAGAGCAAGCAATGCTTTTGCTAACGTTTCACAGTTGTTGACTTCAAAAATTTCAAAGCCTTGTCTACATTCGGGAACTTGTGTGCTTTCATATAACTTATCCAATTAATACCAAAGCGATTATTAGCGTGTGAGCAGGGAAAAAAAAAACGAATTCTGATTAGTAAGTGAGCAGCACATGAAAAACTCTTGTAAATATATCTACATCTACTTATAATCGCCATGCCGGCAGAGGGGACCGTTAACAAAATAGATGCGGTTGCGATATTGAGAATGATGTACAGGATGATACCCTAGTGCTGACACTGACAGCACAGGAAAGAATAAACGACACCACTGGGCCAGCTCGAAGACATTATTCTTTACTATTCTTACATTTTGACTCGTGTTAATTTGATTGTTTAGTAAAGATTGTAATTAAAAATAAAAAGGAAAATACCGAAAAAGCACTCAACTCTCAAAAAAAATTCGTAAATGTTATTATTTATGCACATTTTATAGATGCCGCTTTTTATCTGTAGATTTTTGAATAGTACTAAGAAATATGCTGACCTATAAATTTAAAACAATTCGGAACCATATTTAAATTACTGCTGCACCGCTTCAAAAACGTTTTTATTTATTTTCCTATGCATTAAAGATATTAATATCTACAAAATAATTAAAGCACTCGATTGGAAATTAATTGAAGATACTAGAATCATTTTCGAATTGCTTTTAATGCACTTTCGAACCGGTTCACAGGCAAACGAGGCGGCCTATTTCCTCCCAGAAGTGTTTTGCGGCCCTTTGCTCTACGATGGCCTGCGGAAGCGTCAACAGTGAACCCAGCCAAACTAACCACAGATCATTTACATTTATTTACTATACAATTTAATGGCCAGGCAACCACCGCACCAAACCAGCCATCATCGCTTTGGCTGGTCTATAAATTTGAGCCTTGGCGCTATTGTTTGCATGCCACGACACCAACCTCAGTTGCCCCACACGCCAGCCGCCCTTTCTGGCCGCTGCCTTTTTGAGTTAAGTGTAAATTTATTTTGCGGCCAGGTGGCAACGTCAACAACAGGCGCGGGCATAGCGGCTTCCGTTGCCTAATTGATATAAATTAAACAAAACGGCTATTTAAATTGTCTGCTGTCGTCCGTGACGACAACGGACACTCGCGATTTGCGGGGCGTATACGTAATTCGGCTGTCCAATATCTGTAGTGGGTGCGACTGCTAAGGCTTCAGTGCAAACAAAATTCGGCACAAATCAAAATTGACGCCGTTGCTTAAGCAGGAAATCAGTTGCAATCCTATTGAGCTCGAGTGCTTGAGTTTCGTGTGCTCAGGTGCCGGGCTGTAATGTCCTTAATTCAATTTTGATATGGTTTTGGGGAAAACAATTTGCACAAACTCTTGGAGCAGCCTATTAACTGTAATACGGCATCAATATAGAATTAGGCAAACAGTTTCGAGCAACAACTCAGCAGGCACTTAAGTTAAGCTAAATTGGTGTGTAAGGTTTTGCTTTTAAGCCAGTTTAAACGTGGTTGAAAACTGTTTCAAATCCCGTATACCAGACTCCATTCGCACTGATGAAAAGTTCGGCAAGAAAAGCTCGTCAGAGAAATTCTAATTTAATTGGAAAACCAGTCGGAAGGCGTCTCCCATGCCCAATGGTCATGAGATGTGTTAGAACAGAAAGTAAACCTCGATAGAGCAGCAGCAGGACATCTGATACTTTGCAATCCGTTGAGCCGGCTTAAGTATCACATTTTACCCAAGTGGTCTACGGCTGTGCCGGCAATAGACTTTGCCAGCTCAGTCAGCCGCGTAATTGCAAAGTAATTAACGCTCATTTCAAGGCAATGCCAATGACAGTGGCAGCGGCAGCGGCAGCGGCAGCGGCGGCGGCAGCTGCTATGCGTCAAGGATAACGCGGCAGAATCAAAGCAAGATTCGTAATGAGCGCAAGCGAAAGCAAAGAAAATCAAATAAATGACAGGCGATAGCAGCGGCAGCACGCCGAGAATGTCACAATGCCAAGGACGCCGCCCTAACGGCACTTTGTCGCAGAGGATATTCGATTTACGTTGCAACCATTGCGTTCGCTGCTTCTCAGCTCAGCAGGTGGTTGCGTGGCAAAAAGATCGCTGATGCCATAAAGCAAAAAAAAAATACATATGAAATCGAGAAGGATAGCCGAAGATTGAATACCCTAAATCCCTCTCTATAGTGAACTGAGTTTGAAGTTTAACCGATTCTTAATTTACAACTGAGAGACCAGTTTGCAACGCAACAGGCGGACAGATTTTGTCACAAAATTAAAATACCCCTGCAAGGGCATACAACGAAAAGAAAGTTGTAAGGGATACAAAACCATCAGACAGTTTTTTGCCAGCGGTGGCCTACAGTGTATTAATTGCATTACGTTGACCACCGCAACTGGCCGCTGGCCGCTGGCTGCTGACCTTGGATGTGCCATTTGCTAAGCTCTGCGTCAGCGTCTAATTAATATATCACGTATACGCCAGCGCTGCCGCTCATAAACCATTTATCCGCCCTGTAATTAGCATTTGATTGTGGGTAATGCGAAAGTACTAAGTAGTTTCTATTTCATATTTTTTTAAATAAGTTTGGCTTATTAAATTTCTTATCTACTGTTACTTTAATCACAGTCAGTACCGCGAAATTTATGGCTGGGAAGTAGTAGCTGCTAATAATAATTATTGGTCCGTGTGTCAATAAACTGACAATGGCAGTTTATTTGACACTTTTTGAAAATCTCTCTTGATCCCTTTGAACAACTCTGCAACTACAAATTCCACTGGATGCGTGCAGCAATGGGGCTGACTTTAAGCCTTTAAGCCTCAAGTACTAAGTTACTAAAAGTTGGGTTTTATTTTAAATCCTATTCTGTCAATTTACTTTAGTCAACGAAAACATGCTAAAAACAAACTTTTTTCGATTTAAAAAAATATTTAAACGTGGCTAAAACGTAGCACACTTTGTGTGTCCACCGTCCACAGTGTTCACTTTATTTGTACTAGCTGGACATATGAAAAAGAATTCTGGCATTTATTTGAGTTGGGCTGGGGTCTCCATGCTCACTCGATTCGCATAAATTGTATGTGGTGTAATAAACTAGCTAACCAAGCAACATTTTGCTGTCACCTATTTGAGTTGCGGGGCAACAAAGGTGGCACACTCAGTGTCCGCCTTGTTTGCTTGTGACTAATTAAATATTTTCAGTCACTATTCCGTTTTTCCAGTTCTAAGAAATCCGGGTTTTCAAAAGGGAATTTTGTTTTTCTTGTAATTTGTAAGCTTAAAGCGCTTGTCAATGCTTATATGTGGAATACATTAGCTGGTGATAAACTTACCCGACAGTCGCTATCTGGCAAGTGTGCTGGTGTGCCTGTCTCCCCCCTGCAGCACTCACCGCTAATGCGCTTAAGCCCGAAGAGCGCTCTTTAGCATAAACCAAGTGGCAGCCACAACGCAGCTGCAACGTCAGCAGTTGGCTCATTATAATTATGCCGTGTCGCTGGCTGCTCTGCTCTTGCTCTGAGGCTTGCTCAAGCGCAACACTTGCCATAATTACATCATTTTCTTTTCTTTTTTTTTACGGGAAACGGGGGCATGTTGTTTGCCTGTTTTATATTCGAATCTTTTGAAGCGCTTCGCCGGTCATGCGTCCATTGTTGTCCACGTCTTGTAGTCGAAAACCACAAGTCGCAAGCAAAATCTGTGGCAGCTTTAGCAGCTTCCACTTAAAGCTCTCCTTGACATATTGTTTTTGCGTTTGAAGTGTGCAACAAGTGGCAACGTGTAATCAGCTGCCTGCGTAACCACCATTTGCTGCTGACGTCCATATTCGACGAACTGTTTTCCCTCTGCACTTGACTGGACTGGCTCTTTGACATTTTCCGTATGCTGGCAAAGAACTCACTTTGCGGTATCGCTTCACTTGTCATCGTTTAATGAGACCGCGATAGAATTCGTGTTTAAGGGCCATTGAATTCTGAGAATTATTCTGAGCACTGCTGAAGACGTTGCTGTATGCTATTCTTGCTGTTATCGAGAGTCAAGCACTACTTAGAGGCTTCGTTACAATACCACTTGGCAATTTCAAGAATTCTCAGCTGGCAACTATCCGTGTTGACAGTTTGAAACTTATATTTTTATATTTCTATTTCTATATCTATACTATAGTTCGTTCGATTTATCATCTGTACAATTTTCACTGTAATTTCGATGCACTTGTCAGCAATTTAGCAATTTAGAGAGATACAAGCTAAGGATTATGATGAAATATGAGTTTGTGTGGCTTTTTTTATAGTATAGTATAGTTTATTTGATGAGCTAATTTATGCTCGTTGCTGTAAAGCCAGCTGTTCTCGATAATAGTTCAGGAAACTTCTCAATTCGATTCATTTCTACAAATACTTTCTAATATTTATCTATATATTATCTATTTTTATATCGCCACGCTCTATATCACTCTATATGTTGGTTGAAAATGTCAATAAACAAACAAACAAAAAAACGAAACTGTTTATGAAATCTCACAGCTTTTGCTGCTCTTTTGAATTAAGCAATTTAATTCACTTAAGAATCTTAGTTTCCATGGTGCATTCAAAGGCATTTCATTATAAAAATAAACATGAAAACTCCCAGCTAAAAAATAAGGAGCTACAATCTGCTTATTTATAGAAAATGAATACAAAAGGGTAGCCGCAACAGGTTCATTATAATTCTCAATTGGCTTTGCCACTAACAAGGTGTGAGTTAATGGGTTTCCATGGAAAATGATGGCTGTGTCGACGCCATAGAAATCTGTGGCATGCGAAATATTTACAAATCCAAAGAAATGCGCTTAAGCTAATAATATTACTATGAATAGCGCGATTCATTGTTGTGATTGTTGAATAAATAGATTAACTGGTTAGATGTAAATTTTGCCAAATGCTTGAATACATAATTAGGCACTTTGATAAATGTCTTGAAGTGCGCACAACAGCTGTGGCTGTGTATGTGTGCATGTGTGTGTGTTTGTGTGTTACTTTATCAATAATTTATGCATAATATAATAAACTTGTCGAGCACTGAACGTTTTGTTAGACGTCCCTATACGATGCCTGTTTAATGACGCATTAAGTATACGCATTAAGTATACGCCCGATGGCCAGACACACTTTCTATACGTATTAGAGCGCACGTGTGCGCCTGTATGTGTTTTTAGTGTAAGCATGGCTTTAATGACTGTCTACTACCTGTGTCCATTCTTAAGCTCCGTTTCGGCCAGCAGCTGGCCCGTGCCCACGTGCAACAGCAGCTCCTCGCTCTGGAAACTGGCCGACCGAATGAGGGTATCCCTGTCGGCAGCAGCATCTGCATTCAGGTTCGTTGACTGGCTTTGTAGCGATAATGTTGATTGCTGCTGCTGTTCGCGTTGCTGTTGTTGTTGTTGTTGTTGTTGTTGTTGCTGTTGTTGTTGTTGTTGTTGCTGCTGCTGTTGTTGTTGTTGCTGTTGTTGTGATATTGCCAGACTCTTACAGCTGACACCTACGCTGATGGGCAACAGCTCCATCAAATGCGTGAGGCGGCGTAATTTCCAATTGTTGTTGCCATTGCTGTTGCTGTATGTCATATCATTGTATGTCGTCCGGTGGCCATAAAATATCATCATCAATATCAGCAGCAGCAGCCGAATGGAAGTTGTAGCAGGCACACAAATTACATACATTCATATATGTGTGTGTGTGTAAGTTTCGAAAAACAAGATTTGCTAACATACATATGCATAGTAATATTTATACATCTATATATATGTATGTATGCATAAATATATACAACGGCACAAAATAATAGATGTGAGCGACAAAATTTGTAAAAATCAAGATATTAAAATAACATTACTAATACATTTTCCATGTTAATTACTAAGTTTGCTGCGCACACCTATTAATCTGACCAGTCGAAAATTGGCGATATTTAATCATCTTTATGTTAAGTTTATTTCTAGAGCTGGTGAAGCCCATTATTTTATGTTATGACGATGAAATTGGTTTATGTTGAAAGTTAACTTGTTCGTTGACAGAAATATGTAAAGACAAACATCTATGATTCTGTCCAGCTGTGTACATATATGTATATGTTTATGTACAAATGTATTTGTATTTAGCTACATTCATTATATATAGATATATTTATAAATATGCATGCATTGTTATTGTTACTGCCTGCTGCCGTTGTTGTTATTGAACGCACGTTCAGCTTATTGGTTTTCAGAGCATTTATTTTATTGCCCCCCCCGCCCCCCTTCTCCGCCACTCAAAAAGAGGCATTTAGGATTTTTCTATATTATTCCTTCGCTACGGATATTATAATTTTGTCACAAAACTCTGCAACGCTTCGAAGCTAACTTGAACAATATCTGTCCATTTGTATGTCTGTCTGTTTATCAGTTGTTAATCAACATCGGATCACTATATCGCTATAGGAACATTCAGTCGGAAATTGAAGAGTTAGATGTTAGGTTCGGTTGTTACGGCCATATATAAGGGTATTAAATTCTTTGACTTTCTGAAGGTGACTGCCCTTCTTTGTTTTTTGCATTTAACTGTCTAAATATATATAAATATATATATATGTATATATACATATGTATATATATATATATATGTGTGTCTTTATACATGTATCTATATGCTGTCCATGTGTTTGTTTATGTACCGGGGCGTGCGATTTTGCTCATCCGGTTTTTATTTCATGTTTCTGAACTCAGTTCGTTTTATTTTTTATTTGCTGTTGTTGTTTTTTTTTTTTTTTTGCATTTAGTTGGCAGGCATTGTTACTGTTTTTATGGTCTTTTTTAATGCGTCGTAAAATGAAAACTTTAGCGCGCTGGCTTTGGGCTGGTTTTTCTGCTGCTGCTTAGCCGCCGTTTGCCGTTCGTTTATTTTGCACTCCACTCCGGCGGTCTCCTCTCGTCTCCTCCCTTGCCCTCTGTTCGGTACACAAATGTTGACGGTTTACATATTTGCGCTGATGTACAAAGTCTTTTTGACTGTCAGCTTTTGTTTATATTGAACTTTCGAGCTGCATGCAGTGGCTATTAAGTGGGGCAGCGGGTGCCAACTGGGGAGGGGTAGCGGTCGTATACAATAAATTAAATACTTGTGGCTGCAACATGTGCGCCCCAAAAGTAGGCAACACAAGTTAGCGTCACAAATTTAATTAATCGCACACTTGATTGTTCATATACAAGGAATTACTTAACAATTATATTATTTACAAAGTGCCTTAAACTATGCAAATGTTTGCATTTGCAGTTGTCCAAACAACACTAGCGCACATGTTTCTGAACCTTAATTACAAAAAGCTCGAAGCCATATACATTTTAAAGGATTGCATATACTATATTGGACCTACGCCTAATTTCGGTAGTATTTATTTAATAAATTTGATTATCTTTTATATCTGTAAAGGCCCTTCTCTTTATATTTAAGCTTTAAAAAATTTAAATACAAATAATATTAAATTAAGAATTTTCTTCGACTTCAAAAAATACCCTTAACATTACTATGAGTAAATAGAAATATAAATAAAATAAATAAAAACATGAAACTTGCCACTAAAACGGAACTCAACCTTTTTAAAAATGTCATCCTCGAAAATTCAATATTTCAGAAACTGTTTTTTGATGTGCCTGCAGGGTATGCGCAAGTCGAGCACACATAACGACAGCCTACAGACTCTTTCGCTTTGCTTTACGGTCAAATTTTATATCAGGAAAAACGCAAAGTTCGAAAAAAGTTTGAAAGTTTTTTCAAATTAGCTGCAGTTTTAACATTCTCATGTTGCGATTATTTTCAAGTGAATCAACTTTTAATTATTATAGTTTATTGTTACAGTTGTTGGTTCATTTGGAAGAAATGAATAAAGATTAAAATAAACTCGGGGCGCGTAGAAATAAAAGCGGCTGACAGCGCCAGTAACAAAAATAAATACGTTTTTAAAATAATTTCACTTGTTTATTGGACTTTTGCCTACATGACGCCAATTGTTGTTGTTATTGCTGTCAAGCTTTGAGCAATTTCTCATTTATTTGTGCGACGCTTTTGAATTCTTTATGTGCGTTTCCTGCCACAAGGACCACGTGCGATGCCTGCGCATATATCTCTGCGTATGCGTATGTGTGTGGGTGTGCGTGGGTGTGTGTGCGTGTGCGTGTGTGCGGCTGTGTGCGGTTGTGTGCCCGGTTGTCCTTGTCCTTGTCCTGATGTTATTATTTTTATAATACCCTCGCAGAGAGTATTTCCAATTTGTTGCGACGTATGAAACGCATCTTCGATGCCATGTATAATACATATATTTAAATATATACATATATATATTTATATATATATATATATATATATTCTTAAACAATATCCAACTAGATCTGTTTTTTTAGCATTCAAGTCTTTTTTGTTTGCCAAGATATGTTGAAACTAAAAGCTATATCACAATTCTATTCTATAAGGGTATGAGGATGTAAGGGTATTTGACAAATGTCAAGCCAATGAATTTTTTCCTTGTTTTTATTGTAATTTAATGAGTTTTTCGCCCAGGCGCAGGCCAAAACACGGCTCGCAGACGAACAAAACAACAAAAAACTGATTAAGAGACTGATTGCTGGCGGGCCATATGTGTGTGAGTGTGTGTGTGTGTGTGTGTGTGTGTGTGTGTGTGTGTGAGTGGGTTTGCGTATGTGGTGTACGTGTGTGGGGACGGATTCATCTGAATCAGCTAGCATCGACATCCTGGCAGCTGAGCTGTCACAATTGCGCCTTAATCAGAATTCCGTTGGCTCCCCTTTTTCATATCCACTTACTCAATGATTTTTATTGACATGTTATCGTCCGGGCCCGAGGCAAAAAATGGGCGAACCAAGTGCAAAACTTTGTTGCAGCTTGTCATTTAATATGGCATTTTGTAGGCCTCATTGGCTAACGGAGGGGAAGGCCTCCATCCTCCCTGCTCCTCCATGAAATGGGCAGGGAAATAAAACCACAAACTTATCACAAATCATTTGAGGTAGCGAGCGGTGGCCACTGTATGGGGAGGCATACTAAAAAGCAGCTTTCATGACGGTAAGGCCGAGAGGGCAGCACCACCTGGCGGTCAACACGTGCAATTTGCGGCCATAATTATGCGATAAAAGTTTTTCTATCAAACTGCAAATCAATAGGATATCAATTACACGCTGCATGGCCGCCATAGATACGTTTGTGTAGGTAAGTCTATAATATAATATATATAAAAAATATATATATGTATGTGTATGTGTGTGTGTGTGCGTGTGCTCTGTGCGTGTGACACTTTGCTTATTAATAAATCAAATGGGAGCCGCACCAAACTGGAAGTAACTTGTCAGAAACGTGGCTGACATGCCAAAATTGTTAGCAATGAAGTCTCTGGCGACATGTTGCACACACTCACACTCACACACGCGCGCACGCACAGGCACACACCCACGTACACTCCTTAGCTGACAGGCCTATGCAATCTCTCATACATTTGCTGACATTAATGTCAATTTCCAGGCAAAATTAGAAAGAAAAGTTGTACTTACTAAGCTAGAGCTTACTTAAGAAACACACACAAACACACACGCACACACACCACTTAACCCCTAACTAAGTGCACATGATAAATGAAATCATATTGTTTCTGGCATACACGTTTGGAAGTGGATTACACATATATGGGTACACATACTATCTATCCAATAAATTATTTGGAAAACCAGTTCGGAGCGAAGAAAATACATTTCACTGCACTAAGAACTCTCTGGTGGGCTTGTCAAATAGTTTTCCCTAAGCGAATTGACTAATGTGCAGCCAAGTAAATACTATAAAACACATCATCAAAGGATTTAAATACAGCCAAGTTTAAAACAAAGGGCAAAGAGAATTTGAAAAACTCGCAGATTAATAAGTCTAGGAACTTTATTTAAAGCCAAACCCAAAAGCCACTAAATCAAAGGTTTTATTTTTTCAGCTTGCAACTTTATTGTAATATGTATTTTTGTAATTTCTTGGAAATATTTTGAATATTTGAGTTTTAAGTTGCCATAACTTTGTTTGAACTGATTTTAATATGAGATACCATTTTCCAGATATTTAAGTTTGACTAAAAGTGCATAGATACATATTTAATTAATTGGTTTTTTATTTTTTTTTTTTTTTAAAGTTACCATTAAAACCTTTAATAAATAAAAAAAAATTGAAAAACCAATTAATTAAATATGTATCTATGCACTTTTAATCAAACTTAAATATCTGGAAAATGGTTTACTTCGTCAAAACGGAACCAATTTCAGCATGGGGCAAAATTACTTTACAATTTTGGTTTAGCGTTGAAGCATATATTTATTTAATATATTTAGGAATTTATACAAAAGGCTTCCCTTACTCATTAAATTAAATTTAAAACTTTATTGTTGTTTCGAAAACAAACAAAAGTATACAAAGGCTTTATTTAATTTACGTTGATTAAATTAGGCATCCTTAATTTCGAGCTTTCATAACTTTGCTCAAATCACGCCGACTGCAGTGTGGAACAGCATCGAGTTCGTAGTTTGTTCACTTTATTGATTTCCCATTCAATTTGATAGATATTGAAATATAACATACTTTCGAAGCGTTTCGCATCGCCACCCCTCCCCGGCCACCTGTATGATTATTTTCGTATTTGGGCCAGCTTTGGCGCGTGGCCTTTGACAAATATTTCTTGGCCAGAACTTGGTTGAAGATTTGATGTGACAGCATTGCGTTCTGCTGTGTTGAGTTGGCAACATCTATGTGGCAAGTGGCAAGTGGCAAGTTTCGCTGGTTTATTTTAATTATGTAAGGCAACCTAAGGTCGAGCAAACAAGGCAGGAAATAAGGGCCAGAGCAAGGCTGAGGCCATCTTTGATTTGCGTTGCTTTGCTCAGCTTGTTGCCAACTTTTATGAGAAAGTACGCACAGACAGAGAGCGAGAAAGAGAGAGATAGCGAGAGCGAGAGCGAGAGCGACACACACGCACACAGGAAATGGAACTCGAGTCAAATTAGCAAACATTTTGGCAAATATTTGCAGGCAAAGTCTACGCCCCTCAGCCCCAAAAACGGCATTCGCTTGCCAATTGGCCAAGCGCAGCGATCAAATGAGCCGCAAATGTGTACACAAGTGTATCAAGTTGGGTGCATGTATGTGTGTGTGTGTGGGTGTGTGTGTTTCTGTGTGACTGTCTCAAGACATTTCGAGACAAACTTTTGTTGGGCTAAGCAAAGCAGCTGCCGCCGAAAGCTGGCAACAACTTGGCAACAGTTTTGTGCACACAACATTGCTCATACGAGACGTTGGCTGCTGTGGTTACAAAACCACTCACACAACAAACACACATGCATATACACACGCTCTCGCAAAAATCAAGTAACAAAAAGAACAAGCCGCAAAAATCTTTAATAGAATTAACACAGTTAACATTTATTGCGCACCGCATGCAATTCAGCTAATTCCGTTTGGCTTATTTTGCAATTGCCGTTGATAGCTCAGCGAACACACATGCCAACCCAGCGTACCCCCGCGCCACCCCTAAGCCCTCACCTTCTGGCCGCTGCCACACTGTTAACAGTTTAGCGGTCGCTTAGTCAAAGCTGTGTGGGGGCGGGGCACCAAAGCATAGCCCAGCCGGCAGGCGCAGCAATTGAAAATAACATCAAGTAGCCGCCATGTGTTTGCCAGCCAGTCTCTGTGTCAATGTGTGTGGGTGTGTGGATGTGCGGTGTGTGTTTGGGCACGTTAAGTGTATGTGCTTTGAACTTTTCATATTTACATACAAATACGTTAGCTGCGCCTCTCTCTCTGTGTGTGTGTGTGTGTGTGTGTGTGCGTAGTGAAAGTGTGTTTGCTTTGCGTTTTGTTATGTTTGCCCTAAACAAAAAGAGAAAAAAAATGGCTGGTTAAAGTGCTTTCTTCAAATTCACTCGACTGGCAGCTTCCCTAGAAGATGCCCTTGCATTCTGCACTTATTGCGAAAGATAATAAAATATTCTTTCGAGCATTCGCGAAAAATATATGCACCCAAAATATGAACATTGTCTTACAAAATTCATTATATTTGTTCATGATTTGACCAAACCGACATCGAGTTATCAGATAATGTCAAGAAACTCCATTGAAGTTTCATAGCTCTTGAAGAGACGCAGATATTTATGAGGATATTTTATATTGCATATAACAAACAACTGTTGCCCGTTTTATTGATACAGGGTATTTAAAATATAAAGAGCGCGAATGAAAAAGAGGCGATATAAATAAGGAAACGCAGCATGACTGTTGCTCTGCCAATTCTCTTTAGGCTTAGCGATTTGAGTGTGTGTGTGTGTGTGTGTGTGCGTGCGTGTGTGCCCATGTTGATTTCATTTTAGTTAGCGCTTTGTTTTTTTTCTTACCTTTTTTTTTTGCCTTTGGTAGGTCTTTCCTTTGAAACTCAACGCAAACGAAATTAACTTATGCCAATGGCGACCGAGTGAAAGATGTAAATTCAACGCCAGCTTCCCTATATCATTTACTAATGTCTGTGGCTGTGCGCGGGGTTGTGAACCGAAAGGCAGCTGGTTATTGGCCCGGCGCAAATGGCACTGGGGTTAACCAATTTATCAAGCAATTTGCGGCAAGCTGACAACACGAAATTGTGCTGTAAAATATTTTAGTTAATTACAATGTTTTCGGTCATGTCCCAAAATAAATGGGATGCCTTCTGAAAGCGTTCAGTTATTAATATATTCAAATTTACAAGCGACTTCTGTGACCTCTTTAGTGAAAATAATTATTAGCAAGCTGCCTGGAACCAGGCCACCAAATTCAAAAATCAGCAGACACCAGGTTAGCCAACACCTTGCAAATGATTCGAAGCTTGAACGCGTTGGGAATTGTAATTAGTCATATTCTGTCTCTTCTCTTAATCCTTTCCACCTATGGCTATAACTTACGGCATTTTTACTAAAGGCTTATTGAAACTAATCTAAGTAAATCTTTTTAATGAGCCTATTTTATCTTAACTATCAAAATTTTATGAATATCAAAATTTGCTTATCTATATAGTTGTTATTAAACCTTTTCGGCACATATCTTATAAATGTACCAATTTACTTATGCATATATATGTTGTTAATACCCCTATTATATCTTCTTTATATACATTAAATATATCGATTGTTAAAATTAACTTCATTGTGTAGATTTTACAAATATCCCTATCCTACATATGTATATCTGCCTTGACTTACATTGCAAGTTTTAGCATTTCAACTGCAACATTTTTCAAGTGAAAACTTTTAATTACTTTTGAAGAACTTTTAAGCCAGTTAACATATGTCAAGGCAACGGGGCAATCGACCCGAAGAAACAGCATTTAACTATCAGTTAGCAGAGGTGCCTAATTAGACAAATTTAACATAAGCCAACTCCAATTTGTGTTTCAAAAACAAACCGCATCCCCCCCCTACACACACGCACACACACACACTCCATATTCGGCATTCGTAGCGGTTTTCAGTTTCTTGAACATATCTCAAACGTAAGAATCGTAAATACTTCAGTAGTAAAAGTTTATCTGCATCGATAGGTGTCTGACAGTTTCGACTATTTCCCTACCAATTTGCAAAGGCCAGGACGCAGATGTCAGCGATATGGAAAGGCTCTGTAACAGGCCTCCCACCCCCAACAAAGAAACACCTCAACTAGGTGCTGTTGTTGCTGGTCTGCAAGTCTTCCTATTGATTTTGTTACTGTGACCCAAATCGAGTACAGGCACGAGTATGCACATACACACACACACACACACACACACACACTTACAGAGACACGCACACAATAGCGAGAAATTGGACTCGTGCATAATTCAGTTGCGCCCAGAAGTCTGCTACCGTTTTGAATACTTTGTCCCAAGTTGGCAGCTCACTGCCAGCCAGCGCAAAGCGAACGAATTGGGTAGACTGGCAGTCTTCTTATAACAAGGGTCGTATCTTTGATCTCAAGTTCAATTAGTTCATTCTCTGATTTGGGGCCACTTTTATGCGCGCACTTTGATTTTCAAGCGCCAACAGCACATTTTTATTATACAATATTATTAACATATTCATATGCAAGACACACGCACACACTCACACACGCTTCAGTTCGTTCACGTTATGAAGTGTTATTAACATTTTATGTTTGCATTTGCTTGAAATATTGCATATTGCGCATACGCAACGTGTGTCATGGCATATCAAAATGCTCCTCACTCGGCTTAGGCCAGTTTACGATGCGCTCACGCAATATTATGACACATTTGACAACCGCTTAGCAACCCGATCTCACAGTATTTTGGCCAACTTGTTGGCCCAGCCACAAAGGGTTGGGGTAGGTTGCGTTAGAGCCCAAAATGTTGGCTACAATGACCACATACTACAATGATGATGCCTGCCTCGGTGCGGTCATAAAATTAACCAACGTAAAGGCCCATTAAATGGCCGCGTACTAAAATTCCAAGTGCCCTAAAAATGTGGCCAATAAAAGGCCATCTAGCGCTGAATAGCGCAATTTGAAGCGTAAAAACGAGCTTTTGTTTTAGGGATACCAGAGTGCTGAGATGAGCTGATTGAAATTCGCACGATTCAAGCATTCTAAAACCAACGACTTTGGATATCTTTTTTAATCCAAATAAATACCTAATTTAAGGATTTTTTGTTTGTACACGAATTCTGACAGCATCGCATATAATCAAATCAAATTGATTAGCTGTTAACCAATTAACAACAAAGATGATCGATATTATCATATTTAATCTACCGATTTGAACAGTTTTCGACTTGAGTAATTTAATAAAATAAATTTCCCTAAATTTTTGGCACTGATTGCACTTGGTGCTTTCATTCGCCAAGCGCCTATCAAAAACTAACTTCGATGTGAATGAAAGAGAATATCAATTAAAGTTTAGCACGGGTTCCCCTTTATACACGACGAACCCTCTCTAAAATTACGCTGTCAACATTCGTGTAATTAAGTTAACAGCCCACTCTTGAATGTGCCGAATTTTAATCAATTTAATTAAGTTCACTGCACACCACTTTGAAAGCGACCAGAAATGGTTCCGAATGTTAAGGTAGCTTTAACAATAGCTTTGCAAATGGAAAAGTAAATGAAAAGCAATCTTCTGGTAAATCCAGTTTTTCATCTTTTCAGCCCTCGAGGTTGCCAAGGCTTCCCAGTTGTTCATGTTGAGTTTGAGTTTGAGTTTGCAACAAAAACTCGGTATTCTGTCTGTCAGTACATCAATCATGGCGGCACTTAGGCAACCGTTCTGACGTGTTTGCAGCCGTCTAATTGTAGGCAGCTGATATACGGGGCTAATTCAATAAGCCATTTGATACACCAACTGTGTTGAGTAGTTTTGACAGCGATGCCAATGACACGAAACGAAGATAAAATCAGAGAGAGAGAGAGAGAGAGAGAGAGAGAGAGGGAGAGAGCGTCAGTGACGAGGAGATACCCTGTATGTAGGTCCAAAGAAGCGCAATGCACATTTCAACTAACTTTATGAAAATATAGATATTTATAAATATATAATTTTAAAAAATAAAAACTCTGAAGAAATACTTGGATGCGTCTTCTTCTGTTTGCACAACTTCAGCATACCCCACGGATTTGTAATGAGCACAGGGCATCAGAACTTGCACTCCCCCACGCAGACACTCAGCTTTAGCCTTGCCTAAGTGAAAAGCGCATTACTGCCGCGGCAGCGACAGCGGCATCCGGGAGCTCCAGGATGAAACCTGAATGCGCTTAAGCCAATTTAAGCATTTGCACGGCACGCAACTACTTGAAGAAGAAACGGGCGCTGACGATTCAAGCTGCGGCTGCTGATGTTGGACGAGACTCGGCTTGGAGTAGTAGTAGTTGTTGTTGTTGTTGTTGTTGTTGTTATCTTGCTATTGCCGCTGGCTCAAGTGTATGGCATTTGAAATGCCATGAAATATACAGCAACAACACACACACACACACAGCTGTTTGGTGTGCAACGTGCGCCCAATACAAATAGACTGAGGCGCATGCATGCCAGAAGACATATATCCCCTGCCTGAATGGGCAATTGCCAGATGTGTTTATTTACATGCAGGCGCCCGCAGCAAAACCAGCTACAAGATCCTACACACAGGCACACACACACACACACACACACTCACTGTTACTGCAGCTGGCAGTTGCCACAAGCTCAGTGGAAGCGAAAGCAGGCCGTCTTTTTGGCATCGTTGGTTGTCACTTAAACTGTTTGCACTGTTCAGTCTGCCGCACCCACCCCTAAAAACAATTCAAACCGGCGGCTGTCTGGCTGTCTTGTGCCTCGCCTCAGTTGGGTTGCTCTGCTTGAGCTTTTATGGCGCGCATTTTGGCTCTGTGCTGTGTCATTGTTTGGTTTTTATTGATATGTTTCGCATACTTTTAGGCCCTAGGCAACGTTTTTATGTGCAGCCATTAAGGACACACGCACACACAGACACACGCACCTGTGCGCTGTCCAGCTGTCCAGCTGTCCAGCTTCCGGCTTGAAATTCCATTTGCGTATATTGTCAGTGCCTTTGTCTTTGCCTCTGCCTCTGCCTTTACATTGCAATAGGGTATGCGAAGGAGTGTAGACTGTTCTGTACATGTCATAAATGACATTGCAAAACTTTGCTCTAACTGAATCTGTTACGCAACGTGGCAACATTTAAATATAAATTAAAAAGTTACGCATACGTCGCGTTGCGCACGCGAGTAAACGATACTCGTAAAGGGTCTGTGCAGGCTGGGCAGAGGGGTGGGTGGGGCTATGCTTGGTTAACTGCGGGAGCTAAGGCGAAGTTCACAATAGCATTTGCATATTGCCATTGTGACAGGCAGACGTCGAGCTTGTCATGGCAGTCAAGAAAGTCACACACACATCAAAAAAAAAAACCAATGAAAAACACACACACACTCGCGCGCACACAATGCACATGTGGCTGTGGCTGTGGCTGTGTGTGCACAATTTAGCGTGACAACAATGGGAAAAACGACGCGGCAACATTTTTTTTTTTATTTTACTTCTTTTTATATTTTTGTGCATAAGCCGAGTTTTTCTATTGTGCCGAATAATAATTGAAATGAGAAGCCGCGCATGAAGTTGGGAACTTTCATCTTCAAAAACAATTGCGGCAAGTGCGAATAATTATACAAAAATAACTAAATTTACACACGCAAATTAATAATCAAAAAAAATATTAATATATAAACACGTATATGCATGAGAAAATATAATTAAAAATATCATGAAATATAATACAAGAATATCGAGCTATAATCAATTTAAATTAAACTTAAATGCCTGTAAATAATAATAAATGCAAATAATAAAAAAATAAAAAACCGTGTAAAATCAAACATGAAGGCATACATTATTGAAAAATATTTGAAAATAATATTTAAAACAATAAACAATCAAGTCAACTATAAAATCTAATTGAAACGCCAAAAAAATTCTAGGAACTGTCAGAGTAGCATACGCTGTGAATTCTATAGAAAAAGACTTGTATTAAATTGTGCAAATTGAGTTGAGCAAAAAAAAATAAAATAAAATGAAAGGGGTTGGTAAACAGAACAATACCCTGCATTCAAGCCCAATACAAAAACAGCAATTTAATTGAAAACTGGACAGGGCTTTACAAAAATAAATTAAAATACTTGACCAGAGAAAAAAAACGTCGCCCGAAATGAGTGTCTTTTATGCTGTATGTTACGTACCATACCATAACAATATAATGCTCCGTTTAGTAATGTCAATGGGTATGAAAGCAGAGTTCCAAGGAATTTTCGAAAATTAATAAAACTCTCAGCAAATTCCGAACAGCCAAACAGATTTGGAGCAACGCCTGCCACTCCGTGCGATTGTCTGTCCTTCAGCTGTCTGTTTATTAACTGTAACACTTTCTCACAGAGCATACTTCTAAAGGAGGCCAACAAACGAACAACAACAACAACAACAACAAGTGCCTAATATAATCATCGACAAAGACCAAGTCCGTATAGAAATAAAATGCCCGAGCTGAGCACATCCTAGAGCAAGGGGATGCGACTCAAGGACACGAACGGATGCTGCTCGCACTAAACTCAGCAGAATGTGTATGTGTGTGTATGTATGTTAGTTACTTATTATTTCCCTGGAGCTCTGCAACGGTTCTCATAATTAAGCGCACTTTGAATTTAATTATGATTATGCGACAGCAAAACAAAACAAAACAAAACAAAAATAAGAAGAAAAAAAAGAAAGATGAAATCGCTACCCGCACACTGCCCCCTACCGTTTTGCATAATCATTTTTGGTCCAGCTACAAAGTCAAAAGCCCTTCTGCCCCCCCACACTTATCTCCACCCCACACACTTGTTAGCCCTTGCCCCGAGGCGATTACAAGCTGTTTTGGCCGAGACAGCGACTGAGATAGATAAGGTGGAGAGTCGCAGTGACACTGAGCTGAACTGACAACAACTACGGAAATGGCGCAAATGGCTCAAATTGCGTCAGGAACGTGGCTAAGGACAATTCAGAGCGTTGCGCTGCGAAGCATGCCATAAAATGTAGCAACTGTTCATTAGCCCAGTTAACACATTGCCGCTACAGCTTGACTGTTCTGGAATTACCCCTTGCCAAAAGTATAATTAATAGACATTTTAGTGAGTTTCCTTTTCATGCCCTGTAACGGTGAAAATATACAAGATGGGTATACCAAGGAGTATCCGACTGTTTGTCAACAGGCAGCAGACAGACAACTGATAAACGATTTGCCCATGTGCCTGTCAAAGTCAATGTCTGTTGACAACCGTGTGTTCATTACAGTCGGATTCACTCGTTAATGAAATAATGAAATTGTTTGCACTTAACGTTGACAGCGCATTAACGACGAGTCGGCATTAATAAATTCGATTATTATTTTGATCCACCTGCCCACAAATGTCGGCCTGACTACAGCGTATCTTTAAGTCGCGAAATATGAACTTGAGCCGACTTTCTACTGCTACTCACTCTAAGGGGCCTAGGTTCTAGGCAACTGGGCCGTTTGGGATTCTGTGCTTGTCTCTTGGCCCACAGTCGATGGCACGTTGAAATAGAAATATGAAATACGTCGAGGGCAGAGGTCGAGGGGGGGGCAAAAAAGATCCATTTCCAGCTGGCGCTACAATTCCCCGAGTGGCGCCAACACAACAAAATTGGCCACAAGCGCGAAAGGGGACAGAAAGCGGCGAAAGTGGAGAAAGAGGCGCAAGGAGAACGCAACGAAGGCGTATAAATGGAATCTAATAATAAAACAAACTGTAGTATAAGGCAAAGGCGAGACAAAACGAAAATGAAAACGAACGCAACGAAATAAAATGAAATGAAATGAAATGAAACGAAAACGAAAACTTTTAAGTATCCTATTAATGTTTAATTCGAGTTATTTAAGTTCGGCACTTAATTTAGCAGCGGCAGCCACTTGAAATTGCCAAAGCAGCTCCCCTCCCCACCCCCCTCAATAGTTACCAGCCCAAAAGAGGGGACAGGGTAACTGGGATTGCCATGGATCCAACTCTCGGCGCTGTGTGCGTGACCTTTTCTCATTAAATGTTAATAATAAAAACACAAGCAACAACGCAACTGCAGAGATGTGAAAATAACTAAGTGAGCGAGAACGAAGCCCCACAAAAAAGAGACAGGCATTGGGCGAAAAAAAGGCAGTGAGTGAGACAGAGAGAGGGAGACAGAGACAGAGAGGAGGAGCAGGACTGCTGCCCATACCCAATGAAGTTGTCTTAATCCGGTAATTAATTTCTGTGGTCTGCACACACAACGACAACAAAAACAACAACTAACGGACAGTGTTGGGCAGCATTGAGGTTTTGGGCACAAAGGGAGAGGCTTAAAGGGGTATTGGAGGCGGGCAGGGGTCCAAAGGGCTGCAGCAGTTGTTGAATGAAACGCAATGAAAGCGAAAAGTGACAGGATAACAAATTAATAAAGTTACGCGCCGATCAACTTCAGCCTAGAGCCACTCAACAACTATTTAGGCAACAACAACAATAAGAACAGGCACAATAGTAACCACAACCACTGGCCAGAGATTCAGCGCAATTTGTTCTAATCATCAGTTTAAGCCAAATGTGGAAAAGCCCCGAGGCAAATTAAAGAAGACAGCTAAATTCTGTCGACTAATTTCGAAATGCCGCAGATTTAATGCCCTTTCAGTTAGATTAAATCAATGTTTTTGATTATAATCGTATGATTATGTGAACCCTCACTAAACCTAATCCATCTATAGAAATCTGTGCTAGGCGTAATTAAATCTGTTTTAAGCTAATTAACATTTATATTTAATATAAAAGACAGCCAGACGAACGTGATAATATCGACTTGACAGAAGTAAAAAATTAAGTAATTCTTACTTAAATAGTTCTTAAGCCTATCAAAATATTTTTAAAAAATATATATGTTTACGAAACGGATTGGAGATATTTTCCTCACTTGAGAAAATTGCAAAGTTAAGGGAATAATTAGTTATTGTGATGAGCTTGGTGTACGTAGAAAAATTGCATTTTCGATCGATCTTTCCTATGCCATCCAAGGCAGACTAAGTTCCATTAAAAACATATCGACTTATGGCTTAAATAAACTCGTTCCGATCGAAACTACACACAACTTTATAAAATCATTTACTGCAATACATATTTAATGATCAATTTTGGTACCCTTGGCAGGGAAATTGCACCCATTTTGCTGCGCCATCTAATGTGGAATTGCAAATGAACTTGGCCAAGAAATACAAAGTAGATTTTGACCATTAATGAGAACAAGTTAGGTCTTTGATTCTGCCGCCTTTTGTTTAAGTGACACAAATTTGCGGCATTTCAGGCACGAGTAGCATTAAAAAACTTTTCGAGTGGAGCTTTTGCGGCATTGAAGCACTTCGGGTATTTAAGCCGACAGAAACTTTTTTGTTGTTGTCCACAAGCAACTTTAACAAACAAGCTGCAAAGTATTTTAAAAAAAACCGATGGGCAAAAAAATCAATAAATGAAATTGAGTGTATATTTGGAAAAAGTGAACTTTATCTACTTTTAATGCTGAAGTTTTTTGTCACAATATAATACAATTTTAAATGCTGTTTATAGCTGGTACTTCTCTAAAGTATTCCATAATAACATACATAATTAAAAAAAAATAAATAATCGCCATAAAAACCATTTTTAAATTCTACACGATTAAATCTTTTACTTTTTTTCGGATGAATTTGAGTACTTAATCCAAATGAAAATACAAAGAATTTCGAATTTAATATAAAATTTAAAAAAGAAGTAAACTCAACCTAAATAACGTTATATTTAATAATTCTCACTTCATTCAAAAAATGCTAAAAATGCTTTTCAATATATAAAATTCAAACTCTATAAATTCTATCCCGCTAATACTGGAATATAAACATCGTTATTCTCTATATGTTTCGTGTATCTCTCATGTTCTATTATATTTAGCAATCAATTCCCATTACAAATAATGTGCCGTCAAATCAATATTTGCTCTGTCAGATCCCACATGTACACAAATTGATGACTGAGCTGCATGGTTTTAATCCAACACTATTACAACAAACAACAACAACAACAGCACCAACATAAGAAATGCATTTGACTTTGGCCTGGTGCACGACAGATTTATAGATTTCCAAAAATGTTTTGGCCACTCCACGAAACGCATGAAAGTCATTTACAATGTGCAGTCGGGTGTAACCGACAGCGCAATACACGTTCACAGTGTTATAACAACCAAGACATGTACCCTGGCATTATTTATACATAAATTAAATTTTAATAAAAAAAAAAATTAAAACTAAACTTCGTTAAATTAGACAGCAGCGTCACCTACCACTCAATTTCTAGTTTGACGATTTTTTAGCGATCTTTAGTGGAGTTCATCAGTAATCTGTCCGCCAAAATTTGACGCATCTAGCTTTAAAACCAAGCGAGATATATAGCTTGCAGCGATTTGCCACGCCCCCAGTGGGCGTAACCAAAAACAAATATATTCCAAGTTTCCAGTCTCCAGCTTCGATAGAATTGCGTTCATACGGACAGACGGGCGGACGGACAGCACAAACCCAATATGCTCTATTCACTTCGTGAACGAGTATAAAAAACAGAAGAAAACAAGAAAAGCGAAAGTATGTGGAGAAAAGGGTGCACTGAATAATCCTCTTTGCTGCAAAGGGCAGAAGCCCACTGTGCCCGAGGCGCAGTCGGTCACCTACTGAGCAGCTGAGCTGCTGAGCTGCTGAGCAGCTGGCCAGAGTCAAGCATTGAAAGGTAGCCAAGAGCTACACAACTCCACAGGAAGCTGAAGTTTATTGCGAACAGGCCAACATATACGAGTGTTTGCTGCACCAACCCACCCGCTCCCCCTTCAGGCCCCTATTCAGAGCGATGCGGTTGCTGCTGCACATGCAGAAGGCACTCAACAGCAATTCTTCTTTTGCTCTTCGTTGGCCAACAAAGGCCGGGCAACAACAATGGACAGCGACTGTGGGCGACGGAAACGGAAATCGCTAGCACGACGTATGAAGACAACAGCTGCTGCTGGCAGACGGGATAGACGGAACAGACGGACCAGTTGGGCCCTGCGGCTCCGAGGGCGATAAAATAAAAGCAAATAAATGCAAAGCATTTGTTGCGCTTTGCTCTTTGGCTGCAGCTGATTTTCGTCTTTTGTGAAATGTCACTCATCGGTTGTTGTGCGTGTGTGTGGGCTGTGCTGGAAGTGTGAGTGCGTTGTGCGGCTTGCCTAACTTGTGTACATTGCAGCCTTTATTTTTCTGGTTGTTTTAGCCAGCCGCGTTGTTGTTGTCGCCTTTAGCCTCTGCTTTTACGTAGTTGGCGACACGCAGCACGCTGTTTGTCCTCTAAATCGATATCAATCAATACATTTTATATATGTATGTGCCTCAGCAGGATGGCTGTGTGTCTGTGTGTGGGTGTGTGTGTGTGCTTATAGCAAGAAAACTGTTGCATACAATGAAATCGCTGCACATTAAGCAAGAAAATTAACGACCCCGTTGAGCAGTCAACAATATTTCAGAGCTACTCCAGCTGCTGCTGCTGCTGTTGCTCTTGCTGCTGTTGCTGCTGGCATCTAACGTAAAATTCGGAAGCACTTTGAGACTCTTGCTAACAAGCTGTTAAGCTGTTAAGCTATCAAATTGGTAGCTGAGCGAGTAAATTGGCTGAAGTTATGCCTGCTGGCAAACGCTGCCTGTTTCTTAGCCCCACAAAGTTGAGCTATTGCTATACACACACACTCACACACAGCCACACACACCTCAATATGACTCAAATAATCTGCTGTTTGCATTTCGCTTTTTTTTGCTTTTAGGCACATCCATTTACGGATTTCGAGGACATTCGAGACTTACGAGATTTACGTGTGTCCGAAAAATGCGGCAACTCCAAGCTCTTATGCGTGCACTGCATTAAGTACCTATCTATGGCCGACATGTGTGCCACAAATGTAAAGAGTAAAACAAAACAAAAATGCTACTTTTTTTATGTTGAATTTTTGATGAATATTTTTTCAATCAAATGGTAAAAAATTTTGTTTAATTTGTTACATTTGTTTTCTGCTTATATTTTGTAATTTTTGCAACAAACATATATAATGACAACCAATATATGAAAATGTACATAAAAGTCCATCATATGCATGTGCACAAGAATATTTACGAACGCTTTTTTGTAATTTTTTATAAATTAATTTTACTCTATTTGAATATAGAAAAAACCGGAAATAAAAAAGCTTTGTGTTAATCAGATTTCAGAACGCTTTTATTTTATTATGATAAAAAAAAATGGTAGTTTTCCATCGAAAATTGTATATATTTTTGTAAATAATGGTTTACAATAATATTTAACAGCTTGTTCGACTGGCAACCGTGTCGCCAACGTTTTAATTAATAAATTATATTACGTTAACAAAGCTTAAAAAAAACTCACAGATTAACTCAACATATTATAACCAAATTTTTTATATTTTTCGCAAATGTGCAAAAGTAGTACAACAGCAAAAGATAGTGCCAGGATAGCCTTAAGATAATTTAAAAATGCCTTACGCTCTTTGAAGCTTATTTTATAACTGTTCGATCTCAATAAGAATCGTGACCTATCACATAGAAACTCAAGCAAAATTATAATCAATTCCTGTCCTAGGAACCAATTGGAACAAGCAAGACAAAATAATAAAAACTGATATGAATGTCGGCTATAATCGACCGCGCAATACTCTGTTCACAGTCTAATAGCAAATTAAAAGAGTCAGTAAAGGTCTTAACGGTTATTGATATCGCAGGCAGTTATCAGAACAAATACATAAGACATCTACACGTCCACAAAACCCATATATACTCGCTTGTCATTTTGTGCACAGTGCACAAAAGCACTCACACACGCTATTCGCTCAATTGTTCAATTGTTCCATGTTCCGGCTCAATTGTAAACAATTTGTAACCTGTTCGACATAACAACAGCAACAACAAAGTGTTGCTCCAAGCACAGATACGAATGCCTAAACAAAACTGATTGCCTACATTTCTGGCTATGTGTTGTTTTTTGGGCCAACGGCTTTAGACGCTTGTTAGCTCAATACTCGTATCAAACGTGCTCGACGGCGCCAATTTACACGTAGACACATGGGTGTGTGTCTGTCTGTGTGTGTGTGACACCTGCACAGCTGTTGTCCAGCAGCAGAAGCAGCAACAAACCTTACGACGCTTCTGGCATTGAGCGTTGAAATTTCAATGGCGATTTATTACCGTAACCAACGTGGGCCATATCTATGTTGTGCGTGTGTGTGTGTGCCTGCGTGCGTGTGTGTGTGTAGTGGCGTGTGTTACTTTTATTTTCATTGTACCGACACGCAAAAATCGATGATGCGACGACCAAAATAAAAGCCAACCAGCACCCACAAGTTCATGTGATAGATACTTTTTTGTTGTTTCATTTTTTTTTCTTTCCTCTCGCTCCCTTTGCTCCTTTGCTTTTACGTTCTGGCTGTGTATTCGGTGCCATACCTGTGCTCAAGTGATTGTGATTGATTTGTGACTGGACCGGAGACAAGGATTCGCTTTCTCGCCGAACAATTAAACAGGACAGGCGAAGCAACAGACCCTTGAAAAACATAACAAAAATGAAATTATAAAAAAAACGAAGAATAAATGAAATTAAATAAAAAATTAAAAATAAACGATGTTTGAAGCGAACCAATTGAACTTGAGTGTGTTGTGTGCAGCTGTGGCGTTGTTGCCACACAAACAACAATGGCCAAGTCCCCAAGCTGCCAGCTCGACGTCAAAGCCATTGAGGGGCACTGGGCGTGGCAGTAGCAGCTGCTGGCTGGTAGCAGCTCGCCTGCCGCCTGCTCATTGGGATTGGCATTACACAGGCGCACGCACACGCACACACGCACACACACACACACACACACACGCATAGCCTACATACAAGCGTGCCGCGTTCCTGGCATGCCTGCATACTCGTATAATTATTTGCTCAAATCGCACAAAAGTATGCAATGCTTTTTTTTGGGCTGGCGCGCACGCTGCCATTTAAGAATGCCACAGCAACAGCAACAACAAAAGCGGCAGCAAAAGTGGCTGCTTGAGGCATGTGGCACAGGGATTACAGGGAAAAAGGCAAACAAATAATATGTTGAAAAATGTTGATTTAAGTTGATTTAATTTGCGCAGCGCGGTTTTTGGTCGCGTTGCCCATGGCCAAATGAACAAATAACTGTCACACACACACAGCCAGAGAGAGAGAGAGAGAGAGAGAGAGAGAGAGAGAGAGTAGAGAGAGAACAATGAGGCAGCGAGTACGGGCTGGTGCGAGTCCATGCGTGTCAGTCACTTGGTCGCCCGTTTTGGCTCGTTTCGCTTTTTGCGAATCATGTCACGTTCTTGGCTTTTGCTTGAAATGCCATTTGGCCAATTGCTTTGCCTGCCTGTGCCTATACAGACATGCATGTCTTAGTCTCCCTCTCTCTGTCTCTCTCGCTGTTCGATGGCAACCACAGCGTGTGCCACACGTAACTTGCCACATTTGCTTAGCTGCGTCAATGCCAATGCCAAAAACTGCATTCCGACTGGCAAACTCACAATTGATTACAACTTTGCCTTGACTAGACCGGCAAATCCCGCAAAACCCACCTGGCCCCGCCCACTGTCACGCGCCTCGTCACACCTGCTGCACTCGTTATGGCACTGAAGTAGCTGCGGTTACGCATTCAGCTCGATGTTCGATGCTGCTGCTGCTGCTGCCGCAGCTGCATTCGACACATGTCAACGAAATTCTAAACTAAATTCGGGTGGCTGATTGCCGATTTGGACAATTCGCATTGCTGGGGCAAGTTGTCGACTGCAATTTCAAGCGTCATTTGCGGCAACTTTGTGCGAGACGGGCTTAAGTATGCTACAAAGCTTCATATGACAACACGGCGTATACGCAATGCAAACACCGCACGGCCAACAGTCAGGCCCAGGCTCAGATCGCAACGCCACAAATACACACACACACACACACACAACAAATTTTTACCAGCACAGCATGAATGAACCAGCATGCTCAACTATCAAATACCCTGACAGCAAGTTTTCCATTTCCCCAAAGCTAAAATTTCATTGGAAAAAATGATGAGCACATAATTTTGTTAACTTTTAATCTGATACAAATATATTGTGTAAAATATATTCACAGTTATTTTTCGAAACTGAAGCTGCTCGACTAGCGGATGCTCTGTAAGCAATTTAGCGCCTAATTGTCTATCAAGAGTTTTAAAATTTTATTTCCTTCTATAATTCCTGATGAAAAGAATTCCTGGTTTTTTTTTAATCTTAATATTATATTTTATATTGTGAACGAAGGGTATGTGGACATATAAGGCGACGTACATTAGGACAAATATGGCTCATTAAGAAACCTTTAGCTGTCTGCTAACCCATTTGCTTTTGGGCGCAGGGTATGCAAATGTTGCTGGCCCAGCAAGCTGAGCAAGCAACATCAGCAACTTTATAATTTGAGGCACACACACAGACATACCTCGACTTAAAGTTCAGCCACTGACAGACGAGGCAAACTTTAAGAAAACATGAGATTTGCATAAATAAATAGGCGGCAAAAGCGAAAAAAAAAACGCAAAAAACACGAACATCTCAAAGCAGGCAACCAACTTGTAAATGTGTTTATATGTGTCTCTGTGTGTGTGTGTGTATGTGTGTGTGTATGTGTGCTTGTGTGTGTTTCTGTGGCTTATGCCTTCCAAAAAGAATGAGTCAACGTTACGGCCAAATACTCGCTCAGACAGCACCAAGATAAGAAAAGGGACGTTCAAGACGTATTGGCAGCCGCTTACGGCAGCTAAATCCACTCGCTGTGATTTACAATATGGTCCTGGCGATGTATGTGTATATCTGGTTGCGTGCTGGCAGCTCGCTTTAAAGCCTTTAAATAGGATTACATTTCATTTTCGCACAGTAGCTCAACTTTTGCTCAAGTGCCGGCATTCAACTGGCACGTATAAAAGCAAATTCAATTTTTAACTTTTTTGTTGCAAAATTGCCATTCAATCAATTGATTTTTATTTCGATATTTTGATATTTTTTATTTTGCCACTGCCAACATAATTAATGTGGTCCCCGCTTTGTCGGAATGTGTCACATGCAAAGGCAATTTACATTCAGCGAAACTGGAACTTTATTTGGCCACATCCGTTTTGCGGTAAAATATGCTTGATTTTCTAGTTAATAAGCGCTTTGCGGCAGCGGCTCAATTTCAGTCAGATTGGTGCGAGGGCGGCTTTCGCATGTTACTGTCAAGGCTCGAGCTAGTTGACAAGCTCAAAAACGAAGTTCAATTTGAAGAGCAACATGCGCTGCGTATTCGCAGTCACATGTCAATTCAAATTCAAAATTGTCGCCATGCCACACACTGTCAATTGCAAGCAGATGAGTGTTGGCGCAGTCTGGCAACTCTGCCTCTCAAGCGAGCTGACACCTAACAGCTAAATGTATGGAACGCACAGCTTGAACTTGCCAGGCAAATCACAACTGAACTGAACAGAGGCAGAGCAGAGTTTGTTAACTCTGACAGCAACATAGGTAGCAAATTGTGTATCGAAAAGGAAAAGAAAACAAAATGCATAGCGATTTCTGTTAAATTGCGTTTCAAAATGGTTGCCAAATGATCTTTCCTTGATATGTGTACGCCATAGGAAGTACATCAAAATATATATTATAAATAAATAAAAGGAATCTAAATTTTGGTATCTGTCTCCTTTTATACAGATTTCGATAAATATCGATTTTGGCCAGCGAATTAAGCTATTGATATATAGTACACAAAAAAAAACAGCATGTCAACTTTGATGCCTTTTATAGACTCGGGGCAATCAACGCTCCCTTAATATAGATCGAGAATATATATACACCAGTGTTGCCTATCACAAAAATAGGACTAATCGACCACAAAAAAAAACCAGAAAAAATATAAAAGTACAGAGAACAGGACAAATTTTGTTGCCTTATTAATTTTCATTTTATATATTTATACAGGACAAAAGTTGGAAATTTTTAAGATTATTTATTATCCGCTAAGTCCTCGTAAAAATATTGCTATAATATTTTATGGAATTTAATTAAAAGAAAAAATAAATGCATACATTAAAATTAAAAAAGGATAGATTTTCGACTGGAGAATGTTTCACATTTTTGTTCCGGCTAAATATGGACAGATCTGTCCGAAAAAAGGCTAAATTGGCCACACTGATATACACAATGGTAGCAAGTGCAACTTAACTCGATTCTCGCCACGAAATTAAGTCTCGGCTCAGAGCTTGAAGCAGCCATTGTCTTTTGGCCCTTGGCTCCGGGCTCTCACTTGAGCATGATGCATGTGGGCGCTGCCGTTGCACTTTGGCCGGCTTCAGCCAACAAAATGGCTTAACAATGACAAGTTGGCTGGCTGAACTGAGCGGGCTAGCAGCGCAGTTAGCTTTGGCTGGTCATGTGTCAAATCTCTATTGTTGACTTTTACCACATCAATTTCATAATGCGAAAGAGCAATACAAACAGCTGCCTCGTATTGGCTGCTGGAGGGCGGCAACAGGCGGAATGGTAACGTGCACGGGTAAGGGCAAACAAAGTCCGCATAGTCAGGCTCATCCCGTCGTTATACAAAGGTTTGACAGCATAATTAACATATACTTCCAGCAGCAGCTTTGTAGTTTGCATATTGCCTTTATACCAAGTTTGACTTTAGTACAGTATGCTGAATATTTCGAGAATGTTTCAAGTGATGCTTGACAAAATCCAAAGATTTATGGAGCCCTAGCATTAACCACATCATTATCTGGGCGTGGTCGCCGCCCAGCCAAACATGCACTCAGCATATCCAATAAGCTCCACAAAAGACGCACGTGCGCGGACTAGCCAAGGAGCTGCGTGTTCCTTTCGCTATCTCTCACACTCTTCCCCACTCACTCTCTCTCTCTCTCTCTCTCTCTGTCTCTCGCCCGCAGAGTATTTGCCAAACTGTTATTGGATATTATTAGTTATTAGCTATGTTGCATACTTTACCCAGCCACAGGACACAGAGTCCTGCGCAGCTTCTGATAAGCACACTGAAAGCCCTATTGGCGCATAAGGTGTAACAGATAAAAGAGCAGGCCAAGTCAAAAAGCTGATGGAATACTGCGGTTGCGTATACGTTGGGCGAGCTCACAAACTTAACTGAGCCGCAAGGCACAAAGTCCTGGGAATATGATTATATTCTGGAAATTGTGGAGAATTAGCATTGCAAGCGAACTTGCACTCAAATGTTGCCAAAAATCCGACCAAGCCTTGAGTACACAATTCCTTTAAACTATTTTATTTAAATTCAGAATACCTAAATTTAAACCTCAAAAACCGTGTTCATTCTAAGAAACATTTAACACTTCAGAACACTTGACACTTATTCGAAGAACGAAAATTATTTTAATTAACATTTACATTAAATCAAATCAAGAATAATTCAAGCACATTTCGTTTGTAGCTTTTCAGATGAAAAACAAACAATAAACAAAGTTATTTCTAAACCGGTTTTTCAGCGAAACGGTTCTTATTCGGCATGCCAAAAAATAATAATGTTATTTATTAAAATAGTTAAAAGTAATCTCTGTAGAAAGGAAAGTGGTAAATATAATATTTGGATCGAACGAAAACGTTCCGAACCTTAAGGTGGGGCATTGCTTCGAACCGTGCATTGCTTCGAAAAGTGAACCCCGAATCGAACCACCGACAATATTTTTTTTTAATTGCAGCCATGATTTTAACCGGCAAAATGTCTGCAAAATTTAGATTAACTAGAAGAGCAGCTTAAAATACAAAAAGTGTTTTTCTATTATTTATTAAATTTATTATTATTTATTATTTATTTATGTAAATCAATAGTTACAAGGAATGAACAATTGATTTCAGTAAATTCTATTTGCCAGGTCTTTAACAACAGGCAAACAGAATTCGAAACAAAACAACAAAACTTTTGAATTTGAAAAAACTCAGTATGCCTTGTCAATTTAATTAACTGAACCGCTTGAGCTCCAGAGAAAATTTTTAGTTCAAGCTGTTTAGCCCGCGCGTACACATTGCCAGTTTTCATAAATTTTTTTCTTTTTTTTTGTTGTCTGAGAAAAATTCAAAAATCGCAAACTAAAGCAAACATGGAAACTCATTGCTGCTGTCGCTGTGCCTGCACCAACTGCTGCCCCAAGCCGAAGGCTGTGTCCGTTTGCCGCGTCGACGGCGTCCTTCGCAGCGCCCGCGGCGATGGCATCGTACAGAAGAAGGGTGACACCTCCGGCGCCAATGCTAACCGTAAGTAGCCCCAATCAGTCCCAATTGTCCAGGCCAGCCTTAATGAAGAGGTCACTCTGGCGACACGCTCTGGGCAGCCCTCGACTATAAATTGCACATTCCGGATGTTTATCTAAAGGCTGCTAACAATCGCCATACCATTCACAGATACCGATGATGTGAAGCAGAACAATATGCATGTTAAGTTCATGTCAAGTTGCCTACTGAATCGCGCTGAACTCGGTTCGCTGCAGGATTACGCAGTGGAGGAGCAGCTGGAGGATATTGCCGAACTGGATGCCAGCTCCAATAATTTGAATATCTAACTGTGTACTCATCTCTACATATACATACATATATTTATATGTGTATATATATAAAAAAAAATTTTATATATATATATATGTAGTACAGGGGCTCTGCATTTAAGCTCGATACTCTACAGTGGGCACTCTTTAAATGCGCCGCAGTAATCTTTAACTTGCAACAAAGGCGGAGGCTGGCTTGCAAGCAACTGGCGACATTGTGTGGCACGTGTTGCAAGTGAAACCGGTAAAAGTGTTGCGCTCAAAGCCTGACGAATGTCCAATGCCCTGCTCCCCAGTTGCGGCGTTGGCAAATAAAAAGGCAATAGAGGAGATTTAGATCCTTGCCAGTTGCCATTTGCCATTTACCTCCTACGCCTCCACATTGTGGGCAACGTGCTGCAGTCAAGGGCTCAGGCCAGAGCTTAACGCAGGCAACGTTGCAAGGTTGCCAAGTTGCCAAGAGCAACCAGCTGTTGCCACAACTTAAGCGGACAGCCCACGGAGCCAGCTGAGCTGATTGAAGCCGAGACGCGTGTGTGTTAACTGCTAATTGACACATAATTAGCTACAAAGTGAACAGGTGGGAGCGTAATGCAACGACTGCTCAATACTCTGTTCACAGTGCGCAAACTGGTTGAGAAACTTGGCGGCTAAAGGCCTAAGACAGTTTCCTTTCGACTGTGACAGTTGTCTGAGGCTATAAACTAACTTTGCGCAAAGCCAATATACTCTATTTTACTGTGTGAATAGAGTATAATAAGGTCATTGTGCTAAAATGAGTAGCGTTAACAGGCGACATTGTTTCTGTTAGTGGGGGACAATGAATGTGTATGTGTGTGTGTGTGTGTGTGTGTGTGCGTGTGCGTGTTTCATGTAACAGTTGTTGCCAAAGCTGCCGCACGCGGCTTCCGCCCCTGCAAATATAACGAGCAGTCTTCAAACTGGTGACCCAAGCTGGATAAGAACATTTTTGTTGTTGACTTTGTCAATTCGTAATTCCAAATACCAGATTATGAAATCTCAGTTGTGGCATATGTGGGTGTATCTGTGTGTGTGTGTGTTCATTGGTGATTTTGCACAGCTTATTCACATTCCAGAGCGTTCGCTGAGCCATTCACAGATGCTTCAGGCATTTGCCTGAAGCTTCAAGTTGGCGAAAATGCCAAATGTGAAATGTGAAATGTGAAACAAGTTACCATCTTTTGAATTCACAGGAATTATTTATATTCGTAGCTTCTGGAGAATTCACAGAAATGCTCTACATTAGGTCCATATCATTTTTCAAAGCTCAGGTGCAAACAATATAAAAGTTACGCAAACAGGCCAAAAGGATGCCCAATTAAAAGCAACAATAGAACTTTAATTGCTTCAACGCTTCAACACATACAACAATAAGTTTAAGGTTTTTAATGCTGTTGAACATGAGTTTTATAATCTGGATAAAGCCTTTGCATTCCAGCTCCAACCGTTTTCAACTTGATACTGGACTTCAATTTGCTGTCGAACTAAACTAAGCTAAACTAGCTTTTAAAATTTAGCAGCCAGCTAATCCAGCTGCTAAATTTATGACAGAATATATACGAGAATATATATAAATATAGACACTGGATCAAGTTTAAAGAATTTACAGCAAAATATTTAATATATAAATATTTTTAGTTGGGGTTTTTGTTCAGACACTTACATAGTATATACATATAAAATATTTAAATCTTATTTAATTTCAACGATTTTTATATACACCAATATGTGTTGATATGAGTATTTATTGCGGTTTTATTATGGGCATGGTATAATTAATTATGACATCAAAGTCGCAGTTGTTGTGTGAGTTATACAAAGGATTTTTGGGCTTCCGTTCATTTAGTAATTTTTTGTATTTTATTTTTATTTTTTGGTGGGGGTGACATACTTGCAGGTGTGTTGCTCACACATTAACACATACGTATGCATATATGTTATCTTAGCGTTAATACCGGAACACTATTCTGTTTGTATATTGCGAGAAAGTCTCTCATTTAGGGCCTTTGGGCAGATGGCCCAATTAGCTAATGGTTATTAACAGAGGAACAGCAACACGCAGGGAAATGAATTAACGCACACATACAACAACAGTTAAGAATATGTATATCTCATGTATATAATTATTATATATATATATATATATGTGTGTGTGTACACTCAGAGAAAAAGCCAAGCAACTGTTGTTTGAATCAAGCACAAACGTTGTCTTGGCTTATATCGAAATTTCTCAAGCTGAATTTGTTTTGAATTCTTCAATTTCTCAGTAATTAAAACTTTATATTTTTTTTTAAATTTGCAAGAAATAAATTTCAGGAAATATTTAAATGAATTTTTCTTTTCTCTGAGTGCATGTATTTGAAAATTTGTTGTGGACTCACCTTTCGCCAGGAAGTCCCGGTCACGATCGGGCTCCTGTTCCCCGTCGGAACCCTGCTCGCCGCCGACAATGGCGGCGCTGCTGCTGCTATTGCTGCTGCTGGGTCCATCCTGCTCCTCGGTTAGCGGCGGTGCCGGCGATTCCGATGGGGTCGATCGACTCTGGCTCTGGCTCTGGCTCTGACTGCCGCTGGTTGTGTCCTGCTGGTCCGACATGCTTTCGGTTTGGTCTGGTTTGGTTTGGTTTGGTTGTTTGAAGTTTGATTTGGATTTAACCGTCGCTTTGGGGTTCGATGCGAGTTTTACGCCCTTGCCGCACGCTGCTGCACGAACAAAAATTTATGCGTTAGCGCGTTGAAGTGTGGTATTGTGGAGGAATTGTGGGTGTGGCCAAGTGGGGCGTGAGTGTGCTGTAATTGCTATTTAATGAAGCCTTTTGAAGGCTCTTACCCTTGCCACGGCAACGTTCTCGTCACATTATTAAAAACTCAACCAAGGAAATAAAATATGTGTACAACAATGAAAGAATGAACGAAAACGAAAACAAAAAACATTATGAAAACTAATTTCCTTGGCAATCTACTTAGCAGTGTGTTTGTCCTTTTTTGCCATTTGTTTTCCCATTAATTGCCAATTAAAAGTATGCCCAAAAAGCACAAACTATGCTACTTTCGGTCTTTTGTTTTTACTACTTCAAACCGTTTTTCTTTTTTTATTATTAAAATAAGCCTGTATTTTCAAAGAAACAGGCATTATTGCTTATTGTTTTAAGTTGCAAACAAATTGAAACTTAAGAAACGCTTTGTGCCTTATAAAAATAAGTTCAGAGTCGAACAATTAGCTGCAGTCATTAGTTTCAGCTCGTTTAAGGCTTTCATGTGCGTTCTGGCAGCTTTCAGTTAGGTTCAATGTGTTTGGCTTGGTTTCAAATTAATGTGCTTTGAAGCTCAAAAGTACGAAATAGTTTTAGATAAAACATTAAATGCAGATTGAAAATAGTTTAGTGTTAAAAAAAAAATAAAAAATTTGCATTTAGGAAAAAAGTTATACAGCACTGGCAATAAACAGTAAGAAATTCTCAGAACTATTCAAATTTGTTGCTGACTCATTGAAACTCCATTGCCATTGAAACGCCTTAAGTCGAAAGTTTTTAATGACTTTTTTGGCTACGAGAACAAATTGTTTGCAAATTTGTCAGAATGTAGCAGCTGCTTTTAACTGCCAACAAGCGCAAGTTAAGCACTACAGAAGCCAAAAAGCTGCGTTCCAGCCACAAAGCCCACACACTGTGATGGCGTTCGCATGCCAAGAATGCAAATAAAAATGTAATCGGGAAGTGGCAACAGACAAACGCAACAAATGCCAGCGAATTTAACATGTGCTTAATGTGCCATCAACACCCGCATTATGCCCGTGATGATGATGAAGTTATCACACAGGACCAACAAGTGGTTGATGGATGGCCGCGAATTGAACATTGGCATGCGACTAAAACAGCAGCAGCCACAAAAAAGTGAACACAACCAAAAAAAAATAAAAATAAATCAAAAACAAATTCAAACAAGTAAGAGCGTTGCAGTCGGGCGTGACCGACAGCGCAATACTCGTTCACAGTTTAATCACAACCAAAACATTAGGCTACATGTTATTATTTGTAAACATAACAAAAGTTAAAAAAACAAAATTACAAATAAATGTTCATCTGCCCGCGGTTTGAACCCAGGATCCACCGCAAGCCAAACTGAATGCTAGACAGTAGCGCCAACTATCAACCCCTTGCGCTGTGCAACAAAAATTGTACGCAATCGTTAAAAACTGGAAACAAAATCGAACAATGTCGAAAACTAAAATTGCTATAAAGGTTAAAACCGTCGACGCCCACTCTTACTTGCTTTAAGCAACATAAAAATAAATAAAAAATAATATAAAAATGCAGAATCGATGTAGTTAAGCCCTACATTTTTGTAAATTTTAGCGGCGGAAATGGGCGAAAAAAAAAATGTTGTGCGATCCTTAAACGATGTCATCAGTAATCTTTCAAAAATGTTTGTAAACTGAGAGATATATACAGATTAGAGAGATATATACGGACATTGCACAAACTTTTTCACTTTTTCTTTTCTTATCACTTCGTGAACGAGTATAAAAACAGTCAACATTGGAACAGATATTTTCTATTGCAGCTATGTATGTGTTTGCATAAAAACAGACTGATCAAAAAATATATCAAATATATATATGTATGTGTATAAATTTGTTATGTCTGAGATATTTCCTATGCATTACACATTTGCATACAAAATTAGAATGTCCTAAGCAGGGGCAGCTAAATTCAAATTTAATGAGCACAGTTTAACCAACTGAACTGAGCCAAAACCACTCACTGATTGTGTGAACAAATGGTGAATGCCAAATGAATGGATGAGCGTGGCAAGTGCGAACAGCGATTAGATTACAAGGGTGCTCATAAATTAAAAGCGCCCTCTAAAATCTGCCAGCAATACGTGGCCAAAACCCGCTGGCGCCGATAAGTATGCTACAATTTACACGGTCGAGTGTGGCGTGGTAAGGGGGGGATTTAAGTGTAGGATTCCATGTTAGTGAAGCGTCAGCTTAGCTGCCAGGTAGCAGTCAAAGTGCCAGCAAGTGCCCAAAAAAAAAATAAGCTGCCAAAAACTGACCAAAGACAACTGAAAGGCGAAAGGCGACGGGACGGAGGGGGGCTGAGCATGTGAATTGAATGCGCAGATCATAAACGAGAATTTTCACAACATTTGCATATGAATGATTCACATACACACACACAGCCATGCATAACAAAAGGCGGGCCAGGGCGTCCGCAATTGTGAGCATAAATAAGGCGCTGCGCTCGATGGCTGTGTGTGTGTTGTGTGTGGTGTGGCTGGGGTGTGTGCGCTGCTGGCGTGGCTAGGAAAAACGCCAGCTACTATGTGAGACGGTTGCCAGCATATGAATTCCCAGTGCTCTACGCGACACGAACCTTGATTGTCCTTCACACACACACACACACACACACACACACACACACACACATGCTCATCAAATATGAAAAGGCAACGAAATTAACCCAAAATACAAATGTAAAAAACGAAACACAAAACGAAAGGACCAACAAAAAATAAAGAAGCAGCAGCGGCAAAGGGAAAAACCTGCAGACGTTTGCATAAAATGGAATCGCAGCGCAAAACGCCAAGGTAAGCATAAAAATGGCTTTATAATAGCGGCTTCTGCTGATACCTGACCCGGCCAGCCAAAAAAAAAAAAAAAAAAAAACAGTAACAACAACAACAGCAGCAAGAACAACACACACACACAGCGGAACACGCTCTGTCAGTCACCTTTGTGATTGTTATGATTGTCGTTTGCGTTCTTGTCCCTGCTCCTGCTTCTGCTGCTGTTGTTGTTGTTGTTGTTGTTGTTATTATTATCGTTCACACACAGCACACGCACACCCTCCCGTTAAACTCTTATCGCGCTACAGCTATACAGATATATATATAAATATATATACTATTGGTAAGGTTTTTCAATCACACTGAAAACACTTGAAAACAAACAACAAAAAAAAATAGTTTTTCTCACATTAAAAAAATGCCAAACCTTTGAGTTGACTTTCACTATTCTTTGAGTTCCAATTTCAGCGTACTTGGTATTGTAGTCTTCGAACTTGGCTCTAAGCTCTCAAATCTTCACACTGAGATATTGTTGATGTCAATTATGGCCACAGCTTGGGCTGGATTCTGGATACTGGATGCTTCAATGCTGTTTCGGCTGTTCGACTCTTAACTTTGGCTTTGACTTTGGTTTAAGTTGTTTTGACTGTTTGGCGGTTGCTTTAACTGCTATTTTGTTGGCTAGCTTCGGTTCGTTGCGGCTTGGCAAACGTAACCAACAAAGGCTTGACAGGAACTGAAGTCGTTTCCCAACAGGACACGTTATTTTAAATTGCTTGCCAACAGCAGCAACAGCAGCAACAGCAGCGCCAGCAACAGCAGCCGCAGCAGCAACAGCACCAGCAACAGCCGCAGCCGCAGCAGCAGCAGCCGTCGACACACAGCGCCACGACTGTTGCTTCCTTTTGTTCTGTTCGCCAGCTGCCGCGTGCTCGCCTCTCTTAACCGTTAACCGTTAACAGCACCAAGTACTGTTAGCCCAATTCCGAAAGCTTTTTCAGCGCACTTACTATGCTTTCCGTTCGGAGTGAGCTTTTAATGCATGCAAGCACCCACCACCCCCGAGTGCAGAGTGTTCGTAAAAATTAAAGCGCAACCTGAGGCCGAAACATTTTTCCTTTTGAAATGGTTTGGTTTAATTTCAGTAAATCGGAAATCTTTAATCCCCGACCTCAGAGAATGCATTAATGACAAGATATATTCTTTCCCAATAAAAAATACACAAAATAAAAAGAACACGAAATTATTTCCTTTAAAAAGTAGAAAATTGTTTCTTGACGACTTAAAAATACGGAACGAACCAAAGTTCAAACCAAAACCTGGGTTCATTGATGCAAAAAACGAGGTTCCCGAACCGAACGTAAAGGCGAGGCATTACTTCGAGCCGTGAACCGAGCCATATACGTAATACGTATGGTAAACCCTGAAGATTCGAGTTTATCTTTGGCATATTGATAAATAATTGAGATTGATTAGACTATGTTACAGTTAACAACTTTTTTCTAACGCTTCAATCATTTTCAAAAATATTTGATTAGCAACATTTTTAAATTTCTTTCTTAAAATTAAAAAAAAATCAATTTATTATTCACTTTCTTGCACAATGTATAAAAGAATAAAAAAAAAAACGGCGTTATTTCGAAGCTAAATTTCAACCCCCAATATTTCTTGTTTTTCAAAACAAATTTTTTTTCAATATTTAAAATCTGCGCTTTTCCCCTCTAATATCTAATTTGCCTTATTTTTCTAGTTTCTCTTCATTTAATGACTAATGATGACTTCTCCCGCTGCTTCTCTCTGCTTTTTCCTCGTGGCGCCGCCGCCCATCTCATTTAAGTATATTTTCATAAGCACGACTAATTAGCTTTGAATGCCTTTTATATTGAGTGCCAGCTCACAAGCTTAACCAAGTATTCATGCATGTGTCGCAGGCAGGTGCACGCAAAATATGAAATGCTAGCGTACTTTGTGAAAAGGCCAAGGGAGTAGGCGGACAGCGTCGTTTGCAGTTGGACACCCAGTTTGATGCACTAATTTAAAAACTTTCATCAAAGGCCCAGCTGACGTGTATGGAAAGAAAATAATTTAATAAAATTGCTATAGAAACATTTATTTCTAATAATAATGAGTTGCAAATATTGTTTGCAAAAATGCACACAGCAAAATCTCTTTCGAAATTGAAATACAATTCCATTGTTTTTATACAAATAATTTGTATTTCACCAAAAACAAAAATAACATTTTACTACAATTTTTTCATATGCACATCCATGTACATGGTCATATTCGACAGCAGGCACGTCAATTTTAACATAACTTTGAATGGTGAATATTTGACAGGTGGAGCGAGTAATGAATAGAAGTATTATTCACATCAAATCTTAAAGAAAAATAAGCAACACATTCGCTTAAGTAGTATTAATGATTCACGATAAGAGCAAGAAGAAAAGAAAATAATTTAATAAAATTGCTATAGAAACATTTATTTCTAATAATAATGAGTTGCAAATATTGTTTGCAAAACTGCACACAGCAAAATCTCTTTCGAAATTGAAATACAATTCCATTGTTTTTCTACAAATAATTTGTATTTCACCAAAAACAAAAATAACATTCTACTACAATTTTTACATGTGCACATACATGTACATGGTCATATTCGACAGCAGGCACATCAATTTTAACATAACTTTGAATGTTAACTTTTTGGCAGGTGGAACGAATAATGAATAGAAGTATTATTCACATCAAATCTTAAAGAAAAATAAGCAACACATTCGCTTAAGTAGTATTAATGATTCACGATAAGAGCAAGAAGAAAAGAAAATAATTTAATAAAATTGCTATAGAAACATTTATTTCTAATAATAATGAGTTGCAAATATTGTTTGCAAAATTGCACACGGCAAAATCTCTTTCGAAATTGAAATACAATTCCATTGTTTTTCTACAAATAATTTGTATTTCACCAAAAACAAAAATAATATTCTACTACAATTTTTACATGTGCACATACATGTACATGGTCATATTCGACAGCAGGCACATCAATTTTAACATAACTTTGAATGTTGACTTTTTGGCAGGTGGAACGAATAATGAATAGAAGTATTATTCACATCAAATCTTAAAGAAAAATAAGCAACACATTCGCTTAAGTAGTATTAATGATTCACGATAAGAGCAAGAAAGAAAAGAGAGTCAGTTATTATGTCACTCAAGCGAAACTTTTAAGTTATGAACAAAGTTCAAAGTGAGTTCGTTTATTGTATAAGTAAGACTTGACTTCTGCTAACAGTATTATATTTACCCATCACTTAAACAACAAACGCCATACAACTACATTGAGTCCGTGAAAATCGCATAGAAAGGCGTCTTTAATTTATTATTTCTTTTACGTTGTCAGGTTGTGGGAAGTCATCAAACAATTAAAATATTACGTTGTCTCCATTTTCCATGGATTTGAAAATGCCATTAAGGGTATACAAATTCCGTTATATTTAATTTAATTATGTAAGTCAATATGTTATCAATTAAGGAAATTTTATGCTCCTTGTGTTAATTGGAATCGGAAATCTAATATATTTAATTTTCAAACTGCAAAGTTAAATCATTGGTTAAATATCACCTTCTAATTGGCAGACTGAACTCGTTAGCTTATGCTGTAATCAATATATGCTGCAGCCTGCAAACAGACCGCAGACCCGAGGCTAGAGTTAGAGCAGAGGCCGTTGTTATGCAGTCTGCGTTGCGTATACGCAATATTTCAGCATTGCCTGCAAACGCCATAAACTTGACAACTTGCTGTCAATAAATTCATCAAGTTCAACAGCATCTGTCACACACAACGTCATTGAAAACTATCAAATCGCATTACCAAAAAAAAAAACTAAACGTTACTTGTTGCACGCTCTACATTACGGGATAGATCATTTATTTCCGCAGCTTAAACAGGCATCAATCACGATTTAGACTTAATTAAAAGCTGATTAAGTTTGAATTTCGTTTTGGATTTTACATTACTTAAATCAAGGCTATATGCAGGGTTTCAACTTTGAATATCAAACCAGTTCAAACCAAAATTAAATCCGACCAAATTTGTTATATTTAAAAAAAAAAAATAAATAATAATAATAAATATAGAAAATTCAATAGTGGAAAAGTTAACGTAATTAGCTTTTGTAGTTATCAAGATGGCTGCGTTCATAAAGACGGATGGACAGACGGACAATGGGCTCAGAGTATAAAAACCGAGTTCTTTGCACTTTTAATCGCTTCAAAAGATTATTCGTATTATGACCGCAGAAGAATTCGCTAAAATGCGCATTAACTGCATGCCAAGGACGATTGATGTGGATTTCTGTGTAAAAAAGATTGTCGCATTGCTTGTCACGAGCAACACGGCAAATGCCATGAAGAGCGTTATTCAACACTGCAGAGCTCAGCGGTAAAGTAACAAATGGAATACAACAACGTTACATTATGGCTGTCTTACGTTTGCCACTACGTAACTCAATGCATTTATGAAACCAAAAGCTATTTTTTTTTTTTGCCAACTTTTGCGCAAATTTCGTACATGAAAGAGATTTTAGTGCTGTGTGCTGTTTTAATTGTTTGACAGTCACTTTAAAGCACAACAAAAACAACAACAACAACAATATAAACAACAATGCCGAAGGGTAAAACAATGGCTTATACTCACATTTCGCATATGCTTGCGAGGAACAACATCAAGCTGAAGGGGACGAAGCCGAAGAACAATAAAAGCCAGCAGCCCAGCCAGGTTGCTTATTCGGGTTATTTATGATGCACTAATTGAGTTAGCAGCGAGAAAAGTTTTGTATGCCCTTGCCAAGGGCCTTATCATTTTGTCACGCAATGTGCAACGAAATTGGTCGGATCGGACCACTATATCATAAAGCTTTAATTTTGCTTTCGAAGAAGTTATATTAGGCAGTACAAAAAGTCGAAATTCGCAGGAATTGCAATTTTAAAAGTTTTCTTACAATGAATTTTCAAAATAGTTCCCGCATTAAAATATTTTACGCTATAAAATACAAAAGATTGACAAAATTAAGTGCGTTTCAAATTTTTCCCAACCCACGTAACAGCTCCAATTTTTGTTGAAATATGCATAAAACCAAAAACAAAATAAAGTACTGTTATCAACGAACTGTTTCCAATTATTAATTAATATGGTTCGAAGTGTTAAAGTGCATGTCGTTTGTATTATTTTGTCCATCACTGTATATACTTATAGGCAAAATATCACCGACATCAGCATAATCCATCAATGAGGCCGTGCATAGAACAAATCTTGGGTGTAAAAAGTCAACGATAGATATATAGCGTACAACTTTCTTCTTTTTCTGCAAGGGTATTCAATCTTCGGCTCCTCGAAGACAGCTGTCCTTTCACATTTCTTGTTTCAGCCAGTGCCATGCTGCACACAACACGACATTTCACACAAAGCTCTCCAGCTTTTGGCATTTGACTTTTGACTTTTGCACTTGCCAGATGACAATTGGTAGAAAAGGCAATGTGTTACACACAACGGGACGGACTTCGCTAGCAACATAAAGATTGTCGCCGGATATTAACACGGTATTGGGGCCAATAAGCTAGTTGCCTGCTGCAAGTTTTCAACACGTTCCATTCGATAGTATATATAGTATAATATCATAAATTTGGTGATCGGGTCTCAACTGTTGCTATGGCTTTTTTTTGTACACCGAAAAGTTATAATGATGAAGTTGTATATATGTATATATACTACATTTTTAACAGACAAACAGAGCAATATTTAATCCTGAGCGGTATATATATATTCCCTATCCAAGCAACGAGTTAACTTGATATTGTCAATATTTTTATTAAAGGCAGTTCATGGCAGTCATGTGCATATATCCCATAGGAACAATCGTTTAAAAATTCCCTGTTTTTATGAAAAAGTTCATTGTTTTTAATGATATGTTATGAAACGTGAGTATTAATAAAATATAAAAATTTAATATAAATATAAAAATTAATATTATCAACTATATCACATAGCTACCATTGGAACTATCGGTCAATTACTAGCATTTTGTATGAAAACTTTTTTTTGGTTCTTAGGATATGTTGACCAAACTCTTCTACCACGCTCCTCACATGAAAGCAGTGTCTGATCAACTTTGAGCTGCTATACTCTATAGTTTCCATCCTTGTTTAAAAAATGTTTTCTAGCCAAACTCATCAACATCAAACTGCAACTTTATATAGCTGCCATAAGAATTTACGGCCAGAAATGATGTTTTTCAATTAAAAACTTGTTTGCTTACAAAGGTTTCTTTACCAAATTTCAGTCCATCAGCTGCGTATTAGCGAGGGTATTTAATATGCGGCACCAACGATGCTCAGTTTGTTTTTTACGCAACAAGCAGCGTGTTTCAAGGACACAATGCGCTGCGCTCTGAGCTGCTTACGTACTATTATGGCTTTCGCTGACAATTCCAGAATGACTTCAATCAGAATTGCCTGGAAAACTCATTTTGAATCGCAATCAAAGTGCAGACAGCGTAAGCGCAGTGCAAGTGACCAAGAAATAAATATAAATAGAAAAGAAAAATGAAATGTAGTTTGTATAACAACAACAGCAACAACAACAGCTGAAACAATCGCAGTTAAAATGTTCAATATCGCAGCACAACGCTGCGTATACTTTATTTATATTGTGAAGTGCAAGCATAAGTTATACATGTTGTGGTTGCTGCGGCTGCTGCTGCGGTTGCTGCTGCTGCTTATATGCTTATCAATCACGGTTCGAGCCAGATGGGGGTCTGATATATGTAGTAGAGTGCGAGGATTTTGGATAATGCAAGCTGGGTGGGCTGTGCTGACTTCTGGCCGACGGCTGTTGGCTGTTGTCTGGCAGCCGCCGGCGAACTATGTTATTTGAGCTTCGCTTGAAAATTGCACGCAATCTTTTTCCCTACGGCTGCCGCAACTAATACCCCTTCCGCTTATTCGCTGGTTATTAAAAGAGCGCAACCAAATAGAAACCTCGACGGCTGCAAAACAGTCGACAAGCTTGCCCCGGGCAGCTGGAAACAGCAACAGCATTCTACGGAGGCATTATTCCAGGAACTGGGCACAATTACGGGCCGTCTTTGGCTTTGGCCGGCAGCAAAAGAACGTAACGGGACGGGAGAAAGCAAATTCTTCGCTGCAGTATTCGCAACTAGCCATTAAATACCCTTGCCAACGTCAAGAAGTGCATAATATCGAAACTTAAGTACGTGGCGCCACTTGGATAAATTCCGAAATTATTTACAATCATAAAATTAACAACTTAAATTTATACGTCAAAGCGTTCACAGAGAGAAACAAGTACGAACGTTGAAGTCAGGTAGTTCCTAAAGCATTAAACTCATCAAAAAAAAGCTCATAAAAAAAAATTAATATAAAAAAATTTAATAAAAAAAAATGTTGCATCTGGACCGCTTAAACCCAGGACCTTAAATACAACTCAAGCTTAAGCTACAAATTATTTTTTATGTTGATTTTTATAATAATTGTGACAAGCACAATGGATTCAACATGCAAACTTGCAATTCTAAATTTTGAAGAAAAAAAAACAATTTTCAAAAATGAGTATGGGGGAATTTTTTTTAAAAAAAATATAAACAAAATAATTATACTCAACAATGCCAAAATTTTAAATGCAATTCAAACAATCAATTCAATCAAATATCAAAATCGGTTTGGTTTTGACAAAGTTGTGGGTTACTATGCTATGGTTACGAGAGCTTTACTTGTAAAAATTGTAGTCTGTCAATAAAAATTTGATCTATCTAGCTTTCAAACTGAAAGAGATACAAATCTATTTACATACATACATCTTGAAATTTTATCTGGCTCAGGTATACCCCACAGGAATTCCTCACAGCCGCAAATTGCTGCACAAAAATTCTAATAAGAAACGCAATTGTTTGTGTATGTGCACATGCATACAGAAATTGCTTGTGGTTGCTACCTTGATGTTAAGAATAAATCAATTTTTATAATTTGCGCCCTCGTTAGAGGAGGTTGTCAGTAACCTCTCCGCATAAATTTAAGAAGTTTTTTTAAAAAAAAAAATTTGGATGCCGTTAAAATCATAGTTTTAAAGTTTTGATTATTTTGAAATTTCCAAAATAGTTTTGAGCGCCGTGCTTGGCAGCAATTCAAACAAAGTTTGAGTTTTAACAAAGCACATTTAACAAATTAGTTTGATAATAAATGTACAAGCTTGTTGTTGTTAATGCTGTTCCATATATCGCTATTTCGCATAAAGAATCGAGTACATGTGTAATGCTTACAGCTCTCTGTTCAGCTTACATCAATTACTTTTTAATAGCTGTAAGCTGCACTTTTAACAGCACGTTTAAAAAGTATGTACAACACTAAACCTACTTGCAAATAATACAATTTTCAGCGAAAGCTAACAATTTAAACTTACAGTTCAAATATAACTGCCAAAATTTAACATTTTTCTCCATTTTCCATCTGTAGAAGAAATATATAAAATAAAAATACGCCGACTGGTGGGTAAAAACTGGCCAAGGTTGTATGGGCGAAAGTTTTATTTTGGCGTGAATATCTTCGAACTCATTTTCAAAGCTACACGTATAGAAGTATGGAGTACGTGATTTTCCTCAAAACATTTTTGTTTTTCATTCGATCATTCGCCAAACTCACTTTCAAAAGTCGATGTGAAATTCATATATTTTTTGGAACATTCACCACCGTGCACAGTGGGAGATTTACTAGGTTTAGCGTAACGAAATCAAAATTTTCCACCATCAAAATCAACCAAAATTTAAGTTCCCGCCAATAATGCTAATACCGGGAAAAGCAAGTATCTAATAAAAGAAAAACGGCCAGATTTATGCTTATTATGTGTTAAATATACTTCTTTTTTTCTCATCAACTTTTATACGTTATGTTGTGGCTTACTTTTTTTATTTTGCATTTAATTTTATTGATTTGTTTTTTTATCATTATGGTACGATTATTTGGAAAGACGAATTTACAGTTAGAATTTGCTTATGCTCATTATTTTGCTTTGTTTCCGTTTTTGTTTCCGCTTCGTAATGCTTAACGTTTAACACTTCTAGTTGTCTATATGCTACATATGTATATATATTTATATTTATATTTAATATATATATATATATATATATAGTATATATAGATATATGATTACGTACTATAGCTACATCCGAATTCGCAAATCCCTTACAGCTAAAGAGAAGTATATAAGGTTACACGTTCTATAACTAAAAAAAATATTAGTATATTACTTGACTTAACTAATTACAATTAGGTATGTGGGTGTGGGTGTGGGTGTGGGTGTGTGTGTATACTTGTGGGTGTGGGTGTGTGTGTATGTGTGTGTGTGTACTTGTGTGTGTGTTTATCATAATTAAACGCGCATCGCCCATTGTTCGCGATGAACAAACGAAACTTGAAAAAAAAATTTAAATCAATGTGGCAACTGCAGCGATAATCGCTACATTTACATTATATTAAATTACATTACATACATAAATTGCTTTTACATTTACAAGCTACTCATGCTGCGGCTGTCGCAATCGTTATCGTTATCGCTATCATAATAATCGGTAATTGTTAATTATTGTTGCTAACTGTACAATGTTATCGTTTACAAATATAAATATATGTTTGTTTATATGTTAATCAAAGCAGTTTATCTTAATCGTTAAGGGGTAGGTAGGACGAGGTACACCTAAAATAAAATTTAACCAAAAAAAAAAGAACATATTACAACAAAAAGGCCAAGGACTCTTACAATTTTCGAGGATTTTACAAGCAAAGGCTAGTTTCGCTTTTTTTTTGTTTTTTTCTATACATACATAGAGACGAGACAAGCTGATAACTTAAACATTTCACATAATACAAAAAAGATACAAATACAAATGACCTATACAAATACATACATACATCGAAAAATTATTATATATATTATATAAAAACAAAAGATTTCATAAATGATGTAGATTACAATCTTAATTCGATTTATTTGCAGTATGTATGTATGTATGTATGTATGTTAGCATATATGCAAGTATTTATCAAGTATACACAAATTGCAGAACTTAACGGGAACGACGGCAACGTCGCTTATAAATAATGTTTGAATGGCGGGTTCGATTTGCATGATCCTGCTCCTGCTGCTGCTGATGCTGATGCTGATGCTGCTGCTGATGCTGTTGCTGATGCTGCTGCTCCGGCGGCGGCTTCTGCTTCTGCTTCTACTGATACACTCTGATAAGGTTTGTGCAGCCGCATGTGGTTGGCATTTTTATTTTTTGGATAGTTATTTAAATGAATGAGCGGCGACATTTGGCAAACGTCCGTTCCTTAATATTATATAACTCGCAAGCAAAAACGAACCTTAGCCATCCTCCTTCGGCGGCGTGAACCAACCTGCCAATAACCGAAAGCACAATTAAAGCAAATATATTCAATGAAATCAAAGATCAATTCAAATCTGATTTGATTTACCATTCTTCTCGTGGATCTGCACTAGGGACTTGAAGCTTTGCTGGGCCCGTGCTAAACTATACTGGCCCTGGGTGAGCGCCTGCTTTGGATATACACATAGAATATGCATTTTAATGTTTATGCAAGACTTTTTGGCCCCACGTACGTACCTTGGTAGCACCAAATTGTATGCGCGCTTTGCCCTTGACCAGCGTCGCGGCAATTTGCATGATCACGGCCTCGACCGTGTAGGCGGAGCTCCAGCCCTGTTTGGTCAGCAATTCCATGCAAATGGCGCCGCCGATGAGCACATAGCCACCTGGTTAAACACACAAAAAAAAAAAAAACATGTTTAATTTATAGACATTTAATTTGCACTGATGTGCACTGGGAACGCACCTGAGATGATTGGGTGCACGACACGGACAAAGGGCGGCTCGAATGGATACGTCTCCTTAAATAGTATGTTGAGCAGTATGCTATCCTTGCCCTCTTTCTCCTTGAGCTGCAGCAGGTCGCTGTGCAGGGGACTGTCCGGGTCCACAGACTTGAGGCGTATGTTCCACTCATAGATCGAATCGTTGACGAGCTCAATTGAGTACATGTTCTTTTTGAACGCATCGGACCGATAAATATCACGTAGTTCTTTCATCAGGCGATCGGTTGCCTGCACTGAACCAGAAACTGAACCCTGCACCAATTGAATAGAGACAGAAGATTGTTCATACACATTGTTTAGACACGCACAGTGAATGGGAGTGAGACAGGTATCTGTCTATATATATATATATATATATATATACATATATATATATACGCACTTTTAAATAGTCTTGTCTTTGACTTTGACGCAGTCTTTCTAAAGTCGCTAAATGTTCCACCTCCATGTCATCTTTCTGCTTGGAAGGCGATCAAATTAATTAGGGATTTAGGGGGCTATTCTTTCTGAATGTTACGCACTTTATTTGTACTCCGTACATCATCCATTTCCAATGGCAGATCCTCATCGCCCTCGCTCTCCTGTTCGCTTTCGCCGATGGGATCCTCAATCTCATCCTGATCGGAATCGGTCTCCTCGTTGCCATGCGGCCCCGGCCCACCGCCGCCGCCCCCGCCAGCACAGCGCTCCAAGCGCAACGGCGATGCGGAGGGCGGCGGCGTCTGCAGCGGCAGCGTTAAATTATCAATATCGGGTGGCAGTGGAACATTGTGTAAACGGCACAGCTCGCGCAGCAATATGCCGACCTGCAGGAAAGCCAAAATAAAATGATAATAATATGTGAAATATAAAAAATATATATATATATATGAAACACACCTGATTAATCACGTGATTGTCGCGGCCATTTGTGTTGCTGAGGATTTGCACGGCATTTGTAACGCTCGTCTCCTCGCTCTCGGCAAACCAAACTGGCGGCGACGATGGATACGTTTCCTGCAACAAGAGCAAGAGCAGAAGAAAACACAAATATATCAAAAGATTTGTTTATAGAAGATATAAATGTATGCATATATAGATATATATATGTATGCCCGAGTATAACAAAAGCTGCGAGACGGCGTCAATGAAATTACACATATAACCTTTAATTAGATCGTTGAACCAAGACAGAGCCGGAGCTGTGCCGGAGACAGCAGCCGCAGCAGCAAACTTGCCAAGTTGGGAGCTCGGGGCAATGAATCAGAAATTATTGAAGCACGCTGCCCCTAAATAAGAATCGACAACAACACGAAAAAACAGCGTGTGAGAGAACCTGACATCAGCAAGGTAGGCAGACGAAACAAGAGTGCTTCAGTCGGGAGTGTCTGACTGGGAGATACCCTGTATCCAGCTGCGAGCTTCCTTGCATTGAACGTCCACTTCTTTCCTTAGTCCCACGCCGTGGAATTTTTTATGAATTTGCTGCCAAGCTTATTTTCCGATCCTTATGAAATTCTCAGGACTCAAAAAAGATCATTCAAATGTATTTACAAATAAAACAAAAGGTTTGGGGGGGGCAGGTATAAAAAAATATAAATATTATTGGCCTGTGTATGCTATATGAGAACATACATTCAAAAAAAAAAACCTAGTTAAAGATCGATATTTATCGATATTGAGGAAATAGGGCAAAATATTGACAAAGATTATAAATTATCGAGAATACATATTTAAACTTTGATGTCACTAGCTGTCTTGAGTTTATGGGTTCAAAGAAACCTCAGTGTGCCTGTCACATTTGAACAAAACCGTTATGCCCCATTTTCAATGGGAAGAGGGTATACAAGAGAAAGCAAAAGAGGCTAACAAAAAGTTGCTCAATAAAGCAAGAACAGTTATCTGCGAGCTGCCGAATTACAAATACCCTTGCCAAATTTATGTATGTACATGCATAAATCTAGCCAGCAGGTGTATTAACCGGCTTTCCCCGGCTCCAGTGGTATTTTTCAGCCATATTTTTAAATTTAAAAATGGCATCATTTTTTTAATAAATTTGATTTGTATAAATTAACAGGGGAAAATCAACAAATAGGTTTTGACCATTTGTCCCCACACTAAATTAATTTTGGAATTTGATTAAACACATTTTATTTAGCTTCCTATGAGCTAGAAAATTAGCTCAAAGCCTTTTGAGCACGCAGGTGGATAAACACATCTTCGATCTTGTGGGGATAAAAATGCCGCACATTTGAAATCATCACAAAATCATAATGTTACTTTATAAGGGTAAAGATAAATGATAAAGATACAGATAGAGAGGGGTAGCTTTTGAGGATCAATGAAATTTACTTTTAGCGCTCAGCAGATCAGCAATCAGTTGCTTTCGCCTAGTTTTCTATGACATTTTACGTGACATTTGTTAAGTTTCAAAAGCGTGGAAGTTTTAATTTGATCATGTTTACAATTTGCATAGGTTTTTTTTAGTTTTTTTTTTTTTAGAAAACTACTCCAATTTTATTTTTTTATATTCTTTGTAAAGAACACAAACGGCAATTGAAACGTATTTAGCTTAAAAAAAACTAACTTAATAATTATGTACACATTTATTTATTTATATTAAAGGCTGGGTTTAGGTGTACGGGCATACAAATTTCGATTAATTGACGTTACGGCATCAATTGGACGCCACAAGTGCGAAGCAACTGCAGGCAATCACCGATAAGGTGCATTGGGGCAGGTACTTATATACATACATAATATGTGCTTACGTCCACACTTTTGTATGATCATATATAAGGCAGGTTGTGGGAGCACTGGCCCATGTGATAAGGCTCTATGTGTATAGGTTGCATACACACAGTGGCGAAGGTACGATTTTTTATTTTATTTTTTTTTTTCTGGAAGGGGGAAAGGGTGTTTCAAAATAAACATTTTTTTAAAGAAAAGGATAATTTCCTAGAATATTACAAAATAAGATACATAAACATCTTTTATAAACTACTTTACATAATGAAAAGCAACATTTATATATGTACAGTGGCGTAGGCAAAATTTCTTTTGAGCTGGGTTTAAATATATCAATTTTTTTTTTTAAGAAAAAGAAGATAAAATCTTACAATATTACAACATATAATACATGAACATCTTTTATAAACTACTGTGATTCCACTTCGGTTGTCAATTTAGTATGACAAGCGTATTAAGAATGCCCCCACTGCCTACGCCACTGCCACTAACTATTTGTGTATGTGTGTGTCGTACTTACCGTTATGTTCGCATGAATGTCATACCGCTTGCCGCTCTTATCGATGAACCTGCACAAAAGCTCGTCCACGCTGGAATTGAGTATCTGAAAGCGTTCATGGTTTTTCGGAAAGATTTTCTCCAGTGTTTTGATTTCTTGCTTCAGTGTGTTAAGGCACGCCATATTGGCGGGCAAGGCAACGTGACAACAGGCAGTCCAGCCACGGATTCGCCACCCACCGGAGCAGGAGGAAGCGGGGCAACTACTGCACTAACACGTAGACGGCAACGGTAACGCTAACGGACACAAATATGCACATGCACATGCACACACACACATACGCACACAGTGCAAGTTTCTTAGAGATTGGCAGCTCTTTGTTTTTATTATTGTTATTATTGCTTTTGCAGTTGCTTTTATTGTTTTCGGTGTTGTTAAGCTCGAGTCCGTTCTCGTTCTCTCTTGTGCTGTCACTCGCTTCTAACTAACAGAGAGGCGGCCTACTGAACGTTTTTGCTTTTGCTTTTGTTTCAGATTATATTTGTCTACTGTCATTAAGACGGCAGCGGGCAGCTAAATTGTCAGCATTTTCGACATCGGCTACCCACGCACGCGTTCTTTCCAATATTGTGTTGCTGTTGTTGTTGTTGGTGCTTGTGCTTGCTGCACTTTACTGTAATCCACCACAGCGCCGCCCCCCACACAGCATGCGCTCAGCTTTTTTGTCACACGACCGACGCTTTGGCTCTTCTTGCCGTCTCTCGCTTTGTGGCGTCTTTTCGTTTAGCTGCCGCTTTGACTTTGAACAATGTCCTCCCTCTCTCTCTCTCGCTCGCTCGCTCTTGGGGTCCTTTGATTGGCTTCGCTCTGAATATTTAAAAACGATAACGATATAAGCACGTGTTTCAGGTTCAATCATTGCAAACAAAACAAACGCACACACGCACTCAACAAAAAAAAAAACACAAAAAAAACATACATACATACACTTATGCAAATTTATTTTACCAGCAAACGCGAAACTATTTTAAACAGGTACAAACGAAAACAGAAACAACTAATTATTCAAAACAAAATAAACGAAATACAACTTTTACCACGGCTGCTTGTTTCTTTTGTTTCTAATTTACTGCGTCAGCTTTTTCGCATACAATTTTCGTATGTCTGTGAATAATTTGTTTGGCAAACAGTTTTTTATTTGATTTTTTTTATTATGCTTGATTTAGATTTTGCATGGAGTATACTATACCCCAATTTTAAATTTAAATACTAATACTTTTAAACAATTAAAGTCAATCACTTTTCTCCGAATACACAGAGACGAGCAAAAAAGAAGTTTACAAAATCCGCTGTCGAGAACAGCTGCGGCAGCGCATAGTAGAACGAAAGTGATTTTCACCATGCCAAAGTTAGTACATATGTATGTGGGGCTCAACATCTGTGTGCGATAACAATTCGAATGCTGGGCTTTCATTTTTTGGCGCCTCTGGAGCCACTGTGCATGGACTGAAGCTTACGCTCACGCTGACTGCGGGCAGCTGTAAAGAGAGCACAGAGAGCCCTCAAAGCCAGTGTTGCCTACCAGCTGCTGGACTGACTGCGTGAAGACCGTTCAATGTAAAACGTTCGCATTAGGCACGTACACACATACATATATATATAACGCAATGGTAATGACTTTAATAATTTTTAATGTTTATGTCTATTGTGCATATACACAAATTGACTTGACAGTGTTGCCTCTCCGCTTCAGTCGCCGCCATGCTGCACTTTGTTTTATTCAATTTACCTTGTCCTGCACTTTACACATTCAAAACAGAAAGAGATGGGCAATGAAAACGCAGAGCTCCTTTGTTTGCGTATACCTAACACACACACACACGCATGCAGACGGCACACAGACGCATATTTGCAATGCGAACTCGTTCGCAATAAGTTCTAAATGAACGTAGCCAGCAAATAATAATAAGAGCAATAAAGTGCACAGAAAATTGTAAAGCTAACAATAAACAGACAGACATACACACATACACAAACACAAACACGCACTCACACATACATTAATATAATAATAATAATAATAATAACACTGTCGCACGGCCGCTTGGCACCTTTACGACATCGTCAATTTGGCTCCACCGGACCGATCGACCTGCACTGCACTCCGCTCCACTCCGCATCCGACCGTCCGTCGAGTTGAAGCTGCGAAATTTTACTGAAAAATCACTTTCGCCAGACAGGCGCCGTCGCCGTGCAAGCGACACACACAAACAGACGTTTGTATGTATGTATGTACGTGCCGAAAGCGGCAGCCGCAACAGAATCAGTCGGCGGAGCAACAATGACAATCGAAAGAAGTTATCGACTATCGAAAGAAGGAAATTCGCACTATCGCACACACACACTGACAGGCGTGTATATGCGTATGTAAACGTTGGATATAAAAACGAATACGAATATTGGTAATTGGTCCCCCCCGCTACTACAACAGATGTATTCGTCACTGTTTTCAGCGAAAATCACATTTATGTGCTATCAAGCAATGGCTACTGTAGCTATATACATTTTTTCTCTTAAAAAATCAATTGCTCGCCATGTACAATACCACCGTACGCATGCATGCATGTGTGTGTGCATACATACACATGTTTTCATTACACTCCCAAACATTACAGAAATCTCACAAACACACACATATGTATGTATGTATGTGCGTGCAATGTATGACAAACACATTTACACAATGCAGGCATTTACCTGTGCACAGTATATAGTACATATGTGTATGCACATATATACATGTATATTTAACGTTGATTGTATTTGAAAGTTTGCAAGATTGCACTAATTCGCCTTCGCCATATTTTTTGTGGCCAATGGCTTTTTATGTGTTATTGTACTTGTATTTGTGTGGACGCGAATTGCCTTTTTGTTGTTTGTTCTTGTTGCTGATGGGCGTTATAGCGTTCCTGTTAGTTAACGCAGCCGTGCACACTTTTTAACTTAAATAGAAGGTTTTTAACTACAATATGCTCCCGAATCTCAATAATCACGTAGGCGTGTATAAAGTCTCCGGAATTATAATCTATGTACATCGTCTTCCGCGAACGTCTGACGATATTTCTTGCTTTAACAGTGTGACCAGATGTGTTTATCGAAAGTGCTTCAATATGTGCATAATACCAAAACGATTTTCTTAGCAAACGTTCGAGTATTTATTTTCGAATACGGCTGAAGTACTAACAAAAATGCAGGTATATTTTTTAATTTTGTAGTAACTTTTTAAGGGCAGATGTAGCAAAACTTGCACAAATATCGATAAGTGTTGAAAATGCATTGCTACGCGTGTCACAGTCGCTATCGATTTTAGGCATTGGAATTTGCTACATCAATATCAGCTGGTGCCACTTCCTGGACATGTGAGTGTGTGTTTGTAATCATTTTGAATTTACGGTGAAATTTAAATTGCGAAATTCGAACAATTCAAAAACGTATTTGCAAAATATAGTGTTTTAATTAAAAGCGAAATTAAAAAAAAAAACGTTTTAAATACGTAATAGTTTTTTTTTCTTCAAATTTTATTTTGAGCTTGTTTCCCAGTATTTTCTTTCATTTGATTTTTTAACGATACATTTATTTTATAGTGTTTTTGGGGATGGGAGCACATAAATATTGATAAATATAATATATATGTGTGTATGTGTGAGGCGAGTTGAGTACTTGCAAGTCTTTTATTTATTTTTTTAAATTTTTATATATTTTTTTATTAAGTTAGATAATATATCCAGGCATATAGAATGAAGAACTTAAAGCACGACGGAATGAAAATTGAATTTATACATTTCATTTAATTTCGTTAGTTTTAGTTTTTAGATTAAAGTAGCATAATTTAACCCCGCCATTAGCTAGTTTGAACAAACTGATCATTTACAAAAAAAAAAAATTCATTGAACGCTGTTCTGTTTCTGTTGTGTTCTCCTTTCTGTTTTTTTTTTCTTTTGTTTCTTTGGGGAGCCCCCTGCCCCCTGCCCAAGCACTTTTAAACAGTTCCATTATCATTTTATCACGTGTTCAATCGATTTCACAGCTACCCGCCCCCCCCCCATAAACTGTCTGACCGGGCACAACACTCCCCCCCTTCCCCCCACTCTAGCTCTGGCTGGCTCTAGCTCTAGCTCTTTCTAGCTCTTTCTATCTCCTCTCTCTCTCTCTCTCGCTCACGCTCTCCTTCGCTTTCTTTTTCCTACTGGTGATATTCTAGTGATGTCATTTAGAGTTCGCCGTGTGGCGTATTTGCCTCAGCTGTGGGTGTGGCCGTGACCTGCTCCTCCTTCTCCTCCTGCTTCTTGTTGGTTGCCTCTTCATTATCCTTGGCATCGTCGTTGTCATCGTCGCCGCTGCCGCTGCCCGGGGCTGTGGCAGCCGCATCCTCGCCGGCTTCAGTCTCTTTGGGCTTCTTCTCCTTGTCGGGCTTCACCTTGGGCTTCCAGATCTTGATCTTGTTCACCAGATACTTGACCTCGCGATCCAGCAGACCCATCTTATCGGTTATGTCCTTCACGGTCAACCGCAAATCGGCGCTGCGACTGAGCTTCTTCTGGGCGGCGGTCTCGGTCTTCAGCCAGGCGGCCGTCTCGTCGATCACCTTGGCGAGCGTATCGATCTCCACCTGCGTGTAGACATCCTTCTCGGGATTGGTCTCCTTGGTGAGGTTGCGTGCGGTGACCAGGAATTTCTCGGCACCCTCAATCATGCCCTTCAGCGCCTTGATGGCATCGGGGCGCTCCTCGTGCTCCCAGTGGCGTGCCAGAAAGACGTTCGAGAGCTTCTTGAGCTGCGCCAGCTTGTCCTCGTACAGCTCCGGCTTGGGGCTGTCGACATCCTCGTATAGCCACTCGGACAGCTTGGCGCACTCGGCCAGCAGCTTGGTCTTCTCCTCGGCGGTGGCGCACTCCGCGTACGGCTGCTCCTCCAGCTTCTGCTGCACCTCAATGATGTGCGACTCGAGCGAGTTGAAGGCGGACTCCAGGCGCTCGCGCTCCTCCTCCACCTTGTTGATGGCCAGCAGTTTCGCCTGAGCACCGTCATAGCCGGCGCCGCTCAGCGGTGGCGTAAACCGAAGCTGCGTCTTGTGCGCCACGGGCGATTTGACGGTGACCAGCTTGACGGTCTCGTTCTTGGCATCCGCGGATTTGGTCTCATCGTCGCCGGCGGCTTTGTTGGCAGCGGTATCGGCGCCGTCGTTGGTTTTCTTGGCGTCCTCCTCGGACTTGGCCTCGGCCGGCTCCTCGTGCGGCTCCTGTTCGTTGGGCGTGGGCGTGTCGGGGCCATCGCCGGTTGGCTTGTCGGTGTCCTTGGTGAAGAGCTTGCTGATGGTGCTGCCCAGTTTGGCCAGTGTGCTGTCCTCGTCCTGTTCCTCCTCGATCTTTTGCTTCTCGTACACATACTCGACGCCCGTGCAGCGGAAGATGCCGGAATCATCCAGATAGAAGTACGCCTTGATGCCCTTGTTGTCCACCTGATCCTTCTTCGATTTCTCCAGCAGCTCCTTGACGTGCTGCAGTTGAACCCGTGTTATATTCAGGCTGCCCATCGCCGCAATCTCCTCCGGGCTGTAGCCCGTCAAATCGCCGTAGTTGACATAGAACTCAAAGTCATCCGTGTGCTTGTTGAAGGTGATGACCTTCTTCTGTGGATAGGGATTCATCAGGGCGAACAGAGCGCGCTTCACCTGCTTGACGGCCGCACCATCGCCGGGATCACGCTCGAAGGCCACCTGGAGGGGGAATAGTACCGCATCCTTGACCACAAACTTCTTCACCTTGAAGCCGGTGGACAAGTCAGCCGCCTTGTAGACGGCGCCCATGGTGGCTGATTCATCGGCATTCAGATTTTTGCCCAGCTCCTGCTTGATCAGCTCCTTGATGGTCTCCTGCACGCGCGGCACACGGGTGCCGCCGCCAAACAGGATCACCTGAGTGATCACATCCAGCGACAGATTGGAGGTGGCCAGCGCCTGCTCCAGCGGCTTGGTGGTGCGCGGCCACAGATCGGCGCACAGCTCCTCCAGTTTTTCGCGCGACACCTGCAGCTTAAAGTCATGATCCTCCAGCAGATTCTCGATCTGGGCATAGTGATCGTTGTTCGCCGACAGCACGTTCTTCAGGCGGCCCGCCTCCTTGAACAGTTTGGCCAGCGCCCGTGGGCTGCCGGTGACATCGGTTTTGGTCTTCTTTAAAGCATTAAATTCCTTGGCCAGATAGTCGCGCAGTCGCAGCTGTATCTCTAGACCGCCCAGCGTGCGATCGTAGCCGACGCCCAGGACCTGCACCACCGGATTCGTCTCCTTGGTCTGTTTGTCCTTGACCAGCTGATAGCTGACCACCGCCGCGGACGTCTTGTAGGCGCCCATGTCATAGAAGAGGAAATACTGTGCGGTCTCATTGATCTCGCCGCGATGGAATACGCCGTAGTTGAGCGCCACGGCCGCATAATCGTTGATCAGCTGGAGCACCTTCAGGTTGGCCAATTGGGCGGCCACCAGCAGAGCCTCGCGCTCCGCCTGGCCAAAGTAGCCGGGCACGGTCAGCACACACTCGGTGATCACCTGCTGCGTGGACTCCTGCGCGTACTCCTTGGCCTTGATCAGCATCTGGGCGATCAGCTCCTCCACGCTGAATTCCTCGGTCTCGCTCTTCCTGAACACGACCGTGTTGCGCTCCTTGTCGCCCACGATGGTGTAGTAGGGAAAACGTGATCTGTGAATTGAGTGAACCGTTAGTCGTTGCAGGTTGGAACGCTCGAGCCGGGCGTGTCCGACCAGCAGATACCCAGCAATGAGCTGCTCTAACAAACATTCGAGTGCATTGAAAATTCATTCTTGAATAACTTCCAAGTTTATTAGATTTATTGTCCTTTTCAGGACTTGTTCCTCTTAAAGTGAAGATAATAATCTTAAAGTAAAGATAAATATTCTTAATCAAGAACATGTATATTAAATTACACATTTCTAGCTCTTATAGTCTCCGAGATATATAAAAAAAAAACCTTGCTTCAAAATCGATACTTATCGATATTAAGAAAATAGTGCAAGTTACTTAAAAAATTTTGAAAACTTGTTCTGCGTATGGTTTACGAGAATATGTATTTGAAATTTCAAGTTTCTAGCTCATATAGTTTCGGAGCTGCTTTTGTCTGCCTGTTATATACGTTTGCACCAGACCATTTACTGTTTACCAAATTCCAATAAGTAACCAGTTAGCTGGTATTAGACGACGTTGCCTTATTGCATGCTTTTCGCACAGTTTCAACAGATTTTCACTTATTTTCCGCTGAAGCGGGTGAATTTATTGATTACTTATCTATTTATATTGTAAGCACAGCTTTTAAGCGCCTGATCGGACTATGTTACTTTCATTTTTTGAGTGCTTAGACATTTGGGCAGCTGAATAACGAGGATAGGGGTTCGAATTCCAGGTTTTGATCTAGCCGAGGGCCGTAGCAGCCAGTGCTAATTACAAACAGTTGGTTTGATAGTTTTTAACTATACTTTAAGTAATATTAAAAATAATTGCATTTTTGACACTAGCTGCATGTGGTTTTTTTTTCATTGTGTCGGGATTTCAAGCTCGAAAAAATAAAATAATATAACAGTAATAGTAGTAAATATAATAATCAGCCAATCGGATGAAGTGAAAAAAATTAAATAAATAAATTAAAAATTAAAAAAAAGCTTTCCATTTTCCAAAGTAGTAAGTAAAATTGAAATAATTTTAATAATAATAATTCAGGATTTCAGGCAGGGGCACGATGATTCGGGTTGCCGGATAATATTTAATATAATAGTAATAGCAATGAAAATCAATCAATAAATAAATAAATAAAAAAAATGTAAAAAAAAAACGATGCAACTGCTTTATGTCCATTTTCCAACATTGTAAGTGAAAGCAATTTAGGCAACGGAACAGAACGAGGAATCGGATTGCCGGCTAATGATGTTTACTAGTAATAGTAACAGTAATAGTATTATTAAAAGTGATAATAATAGTAATAATACTGCAGAAATAATAATAGTAATAATACTGCAGTAATAATAATAATAATAGCAGCTTCCTAGCTTTAGCCCGTCCTTTCTTGCTTGATTTTCATTTAAAGCAAAATGTAAACATTAACATTAACATAATTTACAAGTGTGCCAGCTGTTAACAATTGACGTTTACATTGCACGGGCCAACTTAACATGACGTGGCCCGCACACACACACACACATGCACAAGCACACGGACACACACAGACGCACTCACCTGTACAGATCAACAACGGGATTATCGATGGTCTTGCCGAGCAGATCCAGCAGGTAGCCATAGGCGGCCGCCGGTTCCCGTATGCCAATCGTCTGCGCGTCCTCGCCGAAGGTGCGCACATTGTCGCGGAACGCGAGTATCGCCGGCGTTTTGCGTTTAGACTCGCGATTCAGGGCGATTTCCATTGGGACGCCCGGCGATACGACGCCCACTTTCATCCATTCGGTACCCAAGTCCACGGACATCACGGCGGCCGCATCGATCCGCTGCACATTGAATGCCATGATGCTCAGCAGCATCAGCAGCGGCAGCGGCAGCGGCAACGGCGACATCCAGCCGCGTCTTTGGTCGTTCGCCATAGTGCAGAATCACTGTACGAAAAGACACACATATTTTACATAAATACACACAATACACACAGATGCAAAGTCAGTTAGTTGGGCACGAGAGCAATAACCTCTTGGCCGCTTCCTTGTTCTCTCGCCAAAAATGTCGTTTCGTTCCGTTTTCTGCCAGCTGGCAGGCCCGCCCCTCCCCCCACCCGCATTGATGCCGCCCCTGTTTTGTGTTAACTTACGTGTTTGTTTGCCTCTTGGTTCCTGGGTTGAGCAGCTGTTGTTGCGATTATCAGTTCTGGACACGTTGAGTTTCAGTGAAAAACTTTGCAATTAACATTAATGAAATCTCGCTAGCCCAGCTAAGTAGCCGCCGCTGTTCAGGTGTTGGGGGTAACGTTGAAGAAGAAGAAGAAAGCGTTGACGTGTTGATTTGGAAGTGAACGCCAGATGTCGATTATATTTGGCAATTATCGATAAATTATGCATGCACAGCTGTTTTTAGTGTATCGCAAGAGCGACAGATGGCGCTAGCCGCCAACAGTGCACTGCAATGTTAACTAACATAGACAAAGCTTAAATACATATATGTTATGTAAGTGTAATAGCTTTTTGCAATAAAAAGGAAATAGTTAATATAGGAAGATGTACGATAGAGACCACCATAAAAGTGGAAAATTATATATATTTTTTTATTAACGACTGTACTTTTATGCCATGTACCAATTTAAAATGGGTACAAATGGAATTTTGAAATTTGTACCTAGCTCTTAAATAATCTATATACAGATCTCGGTAAATAAGTTGTTTGTTTAGGCAACTGAATATCGAGGATCCAGGCTCGAATTCCATGCAGTGATATTTAAAAATAGTTGCCTATATAGTTTATGACTATATCCCCTATGCTTCAAATTAATTATTAATAATAACACAAATAACAATAATAAATCGACTGTTCACGTAGTCAAATATATACCCAATATACTCTGGGTTTGGGCAATGTCCGTCTTGTTGTCAGTCCGTCTTTCCGCATGAACGCAATTTTTGTAGCCGCTATGCAAGCTAGAGACTTGAAACTTAAAATATGTACTCGTGTATGCCCGCATCAGATAAACCGTTCAGATATGTTGGCTACGCACACCGGGGGCGTAGCAATTTGCGAAAATCGATATATCTCACTCGGTTTTAAAGCTAGACAATATAACTTGTTCAATTACTTTGTCAAAACTGACCCGATTTTCATATTTAATTGCATTTTGGTCATGATTTGAACTCAAGATCGATTCTGCATTTAAAATATATGCAATTTTGAAAAACACAAATTTTTAAATTTTTTTGGTAAAAAAAAATGATGTCCTCCACCGATACTTATTTTGGAATTTTTTTTTTAAATTTAGAATTGCAAATTTTCATTTTAAATCGGTTGACTTTGACTTTGTCAAAAGTAAAACGATTGTCAAGATAGATGGCATTTTAGTCATGGTTTTTCTTCGAGATTGAATCTGCATTTAGGCCTTATTGAGAACATACAATTTTTTTTGGTAAAAAATCATGTACATTCGCCCCGGATTTAAAAAAAAAAAATTTTAAATGTGCATCTTGAGTAAAGTTTGTATACATAATGAATTTTGATAATAATGGGATACAGGGTATCTCCAAGTCGGGCACTCCCAACTAGAACACTCTTGTTATATGTATATTTTGCATATGCAACATTTCACCCGCTTATAAAGTCAAGCCAATAACAATTTATCTGTGCCACATACTGGACATACTGCTTAATCAGCACAGATTTCAATCATTACAGATATTCAACCTACATAACTGGCCGCAGCACAGTCCGTACCTTCGTTCCACATGCTGACATATGTCAAAATATATTATTATCATACCCTACATATCGTGATATATCGCCCGCAGTTCGACTTTGTGGTTTCTTGTCTTTTCTTTTGGCCGGGCAAGCACTTTTTCCGATTGTAATGCCAACGTAAGTGTATCCCAAAGTCAAGAAGTCTCGGAAGGGCCACTTTCTTTGGGTGCACAGAAGTGGAGCACTTCTGATTTCAACATAGCAACGCCGACTCAATCGTATAAATAAATAAAAATATCACGACAATTGATCGAGACAAGCGAAAATTAACCGAAGAACAACAGTTTTCTTTGCGCAATTTCGTTTGGTTTTTTTTTCGCTGATCTGCGTTTTCCGAGCTCATAAAAGATTAGCTCAATTCCACAGAATTGGTTAGTACACACAGAACGAACGTCGAGCATGTACGGAGCGCGCCTTTTAACGTTGTTAGCCATTGGCTGCTTGGTGGCCCTAGCTCCCGCGGAGCAGGCCGCAGCCAGCAATGAGGAGTTCGAGGATCTCAACATCCCGCAGGAGCAATTAGACGAGCGCTTCTCACGCTCATCCCATGGCATTCCGGCTCAGGCCTACGGACCACCAGTTATCTACAACTCGCAGTCGAGCTACTCAGCACCAGCCGCTCCGAGCTATTCAGCACCCAAAGCTCCTGTATACTCAGCTCCGAGTTATTCAGCACCAGCCGCTCCAAGCTATTCAGCACCTGCCGCTCCGAGCTATTCAGCACCAGCCGCTCCAAGCTATTCAGCACCTGCCGCTCCGAGCTATTCAGCACCAGCTGCTCCAAGTTATTCAGCACCAGCCGCTCCAAGTTATTCAGCACCAGCCGCACCAAGTTATTCAGCACCAGCCGCTCCAAGCTATTCAGCACCTGCCACACCAAGTTATTCAGCCCCGGCCGCTCCGAGCTATTCAGCACCTGCTGCTCCAAGTTATTCAGCACCAGCCGCACCAAGCTATTCAGCACCCAAAGCTCCAGTATATTCATCTGCTGCCGCTCCGAGCTATTCAGCACCTGCCGCACCAAGTTATTCAGCACCAGCCGCTCCAAGCTATTCAGCACCTGCAGCTCCAAGTTATTCATCCCACGCCGCTCCAAGTTATTCAGCACCAGCCGCTCCGAGCTATTCAGCACCTGCCGCACCAAGTTATTCAGCACCAGCCGCTCCAAGCTATTCAGCACCTGCAGCTCCAAGTTATTCATCCCACGCCGCGCCAAGTTATTCAGCACCTGCCGCTCCAAGCTATTCAGCACCAGCCGCTCCTAGCTATTCAGCACCAGCCGCGCCAAGCTATTCAGCACCTGCAGCTCCAAGTTATTCATCCCACGCCGCTCCAAGTTATTCAGCACCTGCCGCTCCAAGCTATTCAGTCCCAGCCGCTCCCAGCTATTCAGCACCTGCCGCTCCAAGTTACTCAGCACCAGCCACACCAAGCTATTCATCCCACTCCGCTCCCAGCTATTCAGCACCTGCAGCTCCAAGTTACTCAGCACCAGCTGCACCAAGCTATTCATCCCACTCCGCTCCCAGCTATTCAGCACCTGCCGCTCCAAGCTATTCAGCACCAAGTTATTCAGCACCCAAATCTCCAGTATATTCAGCACCTGCTGCTCCAAGCTATTCAGCTCCTGCATCTTCAAGTTACTCAGCACCTAAGGCACCTGTGTATTCAGCTCCTGCTGCTCCTAGTTATTCAGCACCTGCTCGTCCTAGTTATTCAGCACATGCTGCTCCTAGTTATTCAGCGCCAAAAGCACCTGTATATGCACCTCTATATTCAGCACCGAAATCTTCTGGCTATTCGGCACGTATGTTTAATCCCATGTTGACCTCTACCCAGACCGCAGGCTATGGGCAAAAATCAGGTGGCTACGGAGGTGCTTCCATACCAGCACCAGCTTGTCCCACCAACTATCTGTTTAGCTGCAAAAGCGTTTTCACACAGGCGCCTTGCAGCCAAGCCCCGGCATACTAAAAGAAGCTGACAACGAAATAAAACTGAATAAACTGTACAGAAATATAAAAATAAGTTGTTAATGCCTTTTTCCACATGACATTTGCAGCTGAAAAGGTTGCGATCTTAGCACATACGAATCACAAGATTCAATTACAAATATCGTGCACAATTCATTCGCATTGAAGAACCGTTTCTTTAACTTCTCACCCACAGAGCAATGCACTCTTTATATTTACACAAACTCTCTCGCTTTCCACAGCTTGAGGGAGCCGCAGGTTGTGCAAAGAATTCAAAACACTTTAAATTGTGACGTCACATTATCGGAATTTTCTGAAGTTTCCTTTAAAACTCTCAATTTTAAAAGAGTGTGACGTCACAATATCGGTTTGTGCTTTTTTTTTACATTGCGTTGCAATCGGTAAGCGTTAAATTTGTGAGTTGAGTTGAGTTTTTATCCGATTCTTCCTCTATGATATAGGGGTCAGATCAGGACAATTTTGATATATGTGCTGTGTGCGCTAATAATACGGATATAGTCTAAGTTTCATTAAGATAGCTAGCTTATACTACTTTAAAAGGGAAATTGTCGTTATTTTCATACAAACCCGCCGTGCGCACACAAAATTCCGATAGTGTGACGTCACAATTTAAAGAACTCTGAATTCTATGCATAACCTGTGGCTCGCTCAATCGTGATTTAACTTTATGCGGTCGCTCTCTTTGGTTCATCTTATGAAAGGCAAACAGCGCTCAGAGCGCTCATCATACTTGAGTTGGCGGGGGTGAGCAGCACAGTTACAGCTGCCAGATAACTTAGCGCGCTCTCTCTCTCCCTCATCTACTCTTCAGCCGTGCTTTGTTCGTGTGTCGGCAGCAGCTGATTGCGGTCAGCAACGAGTCGCGTAACTGTGCAGACGAGCGCAGCGCACGACGGCACGCGGCGCTCTTGTGTGCTCTCTTTGGCTCTCAGTTGCTTGACGGCCATGCCACGTCCCGAAACAACCCCGTGTGTGTGTGTATGTGTGTGTGTGAGAGTGTGTTTCTTTTTTGTCAGTTTATGTTCTCTGCTTGAGTCGGGTGGTTGCTGCTGCTCCTGTCTGTTGCGCTCTGCATCTGAACGACAATACAGCTCCTGTCTGGTTTGGCTTGCATTGGTTTTTCCCATTCTGGTGCAGATGGACGCACAGACTTTGCCAGCGCCGGCGATTGTGTGGGACGAGGAGCACACCGTCAAACTTATCAAGGCGTACGAAGCGCAGAATTTGCTTTGGAATCCGGATAATCGCGGCTTCGTGCATCGCAATGCCCGGCACGACGCGTGGAAGGCGATGGCGAGCGTGATGCGAACGAGCGTGCGCGATGTGAAGCGAAAGATGAATTCGCTGATTGCCGTCTACAGATCGCAGTACCGCAAGGGCGTCGCCAATCCCCGCTGGTGGGCCAGCCATATGGCCTTCCTGTTGAATCCGACCAAAGCCGTCGCTCACACTCAGCCAAAGGTAAGATAAACACAGAGCAGTAGAGAGGGAGAGAGAGAGAGAGAGAGAGAGAGACAGAGAGAAAACAGTGCGCTGTGAGACCAAATCTCGAATACGATCGCATTTGTAATTGTGTGTCTGTGAACACATACAAACATAAAGTTACTTCCATTATGTATATATATGTAAATTTCAATGTTAATATGCTGCGTATTGTTAATAAGTATTTAATCATTTTTACTTTTATTCTCGTTCTCGAAGTGAAAAGAGTATATTGTATTTGTGCAATGTGCATTCCTTATAAATACAATTTTTGTCGCTGCTATAGCAGCTAGAGACTTGAGACTTTAAATATATACTCCTGTATAACCGCGTCAGATAAAGTCTTAAGATTTGTTGGCTACGCCCACCGGGGCCGTGGCAATTCGCGACAATTTATACATATATCTCTCTCAGTTTTAAAGCTAAATAGGCCAAATTTTTGCATAACTTTGTCAGAACTTAACTGATTTTCAATTTCAATGGCATTTTGGTCATGATTTGTCCTCTAGATTCTGCATTTAAAATATTTGCATTATTAAAAAAAAAAATTTTTAATTTTTTTTGTTAAAAAATCATGTACTCCCTTACTTATTTTCGGACATTTTTTTTTCAAAATTTAGAATTGCAAATTTATATTTTTATTAGATTGTGGTTGCCACAGTTAGTATACAAAATAACTTTAAAAAGTTTTTGAGGGGGTCGATTTTTTTTTATCAAAAATCATGCTAAAATTGACAAAAATTTGGACATGTAAATCCATATAGATCCCATATTTCGAACTGCCATAACTTTGCCAAAATTGAACCGATTTTTATGTTTGATAGCATTTTTGTCCTCTAAATTAAATTTACATTTAAAATATATGCAATATTGAAAATAAAATGTTTTTTACTGAGTAACATGTCGATCGCTCCAGCAAATGTTTGACTCATTAATTTTGATCACTTTTTGCGATCTTTGCAGCTGAGCACAATCTCCAGCACGTGTGACAATTCCGAAAACAGCGACATTTCCATCTCGAACGATTTGAACGACAGCGAAAATGAATTTATTGCTGTGGAACCAAGGAAGCGTGTCTATCATTCGGCATTCCAAGAATTTCGCGCTGAATTCGAGCCACCGAAACGTATAATCATTGTGGAGGAGAGCAGCGACAATACGATCAATCAGAATCCCATTTGCGATGATAGTTTCCGGCGTGCCGAAAGTCCGACCGTGCCAGATAATTCGCACGTCAGTATTGATAGCGAAGATATCGCACTATATGTTAAATATCTGGAGTGTAAACTGAAAAAGTATCCATCGCACACCCGCAACGCCATACAGTTCCAATTTAATCGGATACTCTATGAAGCCGATATGGGCTTACACGATAAGTCAGACTCCCAAAATTCAGCGTGAGTATAGACTATATATAGATACCTCGATGTTGTGTGGTAAATAATAATTTTTTTTTTCATTTATAGATAAAGTTACAGCTGATGAAAACTGCATTTGGAGCGATTTGACGACTACCTTTAAGGTTTCTTTTTAAGTTCGATTTTAATTTGTGATCAAAGCGATAAGTTTTAGCTTTTTTTAATAGCTTATATACCCTTGAAGAGATTATTTAAGTCTATATATATATATTCATGATCAGTATCTACAGGCGAGTCTGTAAGTTGGCTCTTCATAAAATCCGCACTTATCGGGTCAATATATATGTATATATATAGAGAGAGATTGAGAGTTTTTTCATGTACTATTCAGTAAAAGTATACTCAAAATGCAAGATCTGATGAACATCTAATACTACTATATTTTACAGCTCCCACATGAGCAACAAAAAAAAAATTAATTTTATTAAAAGAAACCCCCTTGTTAGTTTACTATCCTATTTGAACAAAACTATACAATAACGAGATCAAGCCCAATAAATATATGCATGTACTTTATATATAGATGTATAGATCCGTTGTAATAAATGCTTTAAGTCTATAACACTACGTAGATAACTAATCGTGTTTGCAGCTTCAAAGCAGCTAAAACTTTTTGACGCAACTGTTCAGGTTTAAGCCAATTTTTTTTGGATAATAAATAATAAACTAATTTTAATTAAAGAATAATTAGAATATATTTCACATATATTAACATATACCCATATAATAAACGTACATAGATATGGGATTCGTATTTATTATCATTACTGCAAACCCAAAAAAAAAAATGGTTCGATTCACGGTTTGAATCAATTCGTCGCTGTCAGGTTTGGTTAGTGAACCAGATTTTCTACATCAATGAAGCCAAGGAAAATATATTTTTTTAAGGAGAGTATTTAGCTTTCTACCTTTTCTTTTAGTTAATTTTTAATTAGGAGATAAAATACATCTATTTTATGCCACCCGGTTCCATCCCCACAAAATCCATAAAGTTTTAGCGACAACTCATTTTTGTTTCTTATCAATTTTATTTTCGCAAATTTTCTTATGTCGTTTTACTAAGAATTATCACACTAAAAAGCAACTCATAATAAATACGTACAATTATATATTTGGTGTATATATGTTTTGTATGTTGTATATATAGTTTATGTTTGTTCTTGTTCTTTTTGGTATTTACTTTTTTTGTTGTTACTTTTTTTTTTTACTATTTTACAAATATTTATTACTATATTGTTTTGTTCATTATTCTCTTTTGCGGTCTATATATTCCATTAAAAAGCACTTATGTATCCTTAAATTTCAATCGTTATGTATATGTCATATTAACTAACATCTACAAGTATATATCTCTATGATTCTAAGCATTAGATTAAATCATCGTAAGTACTGATCGAAGTGAACGAGAAAAAAAGAAACGAAAAAGTTTCCGTCTACAAACGAGCATATATATAGTAACGTGATCGTTATCGTTATCGTTATCGCTATCGCTGTCGTTATCGATATCGATATAAAAGCATTTCAGCCTGCACAAAATGTGTGTTTTGTGTGTTTGTTTATTCAATTGGTTTGTTTCTCAGCTTACTTAATATAACTCAAGTAAATCTACGCAGAGAACGTGTCATAAAACTGGTCCATAGATTAAGAGGTATTACTTAGTGTGTGTGTGTGTGTGTGTGTGTGTGTGTGTGTGTGTGTGTGTGAATATTTGTGACAAACAATATTGAAAGAAAAGCAACCCAGTTTCACTGAATTTGTGTATGTTAGCAATTAAATTATTATAAATTTAAGCAAATAAAACTTTAGTTCGCAATTCTACAGAGTGTCAAAAGGAAGAAACTTATGTGGAAGCTTATCTTTTTTTTTTTAGAGATGTTATACATTTTGGCAGACATTCTTTACTACTTCTCGAACCCAAATACCAAGCAGTAGCTGATGTAAAAGTGGATACCCTGTTCCTAATTAAAAAAAATTACTTTATGGCGCCATTTATTTATTTGCATGTGTCGCTTCTCTCTGCATCTTAATTTCTTCAATAACTATTTAGTTTTCTACATTTTTTTCTTTACATCAGGAATTTATATGCTTGAAATAAACGTAGAGCTTTGTCAAACTTTTTAGATTGAATACACTGTATTTGAAGCTAGTCTTTAGAAATTTCGGGATAAAAATTAGAATTCTTTAAATAAGTTTTTCGTTCTGAAGCTAAACATTTAAACGTTTATACTTAATTTCAGTACAAATTTCTTTAAGTTTTTCTCTGAGTGTTAATAAAGTTAAGAAATTATACATTTCTTTCGTTTCAAACTTTAAGCTAACTGATTATACCCATGCCGCATGTAGCTTAAAGAATAGAGGGTATACAAAACAGGTGGTGGCTCAAGTAAAACGAGCCACTTTTCGTTTAAACCAAATTGTTGTTGTTATTTTCGTTAACGCTCTTGTATTTCTGCTGTTGTTTTTCGGTTAGTTGTTTGCTTATTTCGTGTCGAATGAGGTTCAAGCTCATCGAGTCGTTGAACGGCTGCGGCATTGGCCACGAATCAAAACACCCCCCTTGCCCCTTGGCTCCCCACCTGTTAACAAAAAAAAAAAACAAAAACAAAAACGCGAGCTTTGAAATTTCAAATTTGGCATTCAAAATAGCGAAATGCAGTCAGTCAACGGAACAGTTTTTATGGCTGCTCTCGCTCTCTCTTCTCTCACTCTCTCGCTCTCTCGCTGCCAACTCGTTGTCTCTCGTTTTGTTTGTGTCGTTTTTCAATCACATTTGACCCCCAAAATGCGACATAACCCTGAGCTGGGTCGCACCTCACGCAAAGTTCAGCTAAGCAAATCGCCACCAAAATTTTGTATCTCCATCATTTGGATGATCTCATGGTAGAGCCAAACTACAAGGTTTCCAGAGAGCTGCTAACGCATGCACTTAAACTCGATCCAATCATTTAAGCAAATAGAATTGAAAATAAAACCTTTACTAATCAGTTAAAAGTGAAAACAAAAGATTCTGATAAAGCTGGAGGATGCATTTCAGTTAATGCCATTAACATTTTGACTAAATAGTTTTACAAATTTATTGACTACGAAAAATATAGGTTTGTATTTTCAGAATATTTTTGTGCAAGTTCTGATCTAGATAATTTCGGTACTAATAAAAATGCCAACTGGAAAGGGATTGCCTCACATTAATCGCTATATTAATGTGGTTTTAAAACCTTTTGAAATTTTTTCATTATGGTACTTATAATCTTAAAGCGCTGCATGGATTGAGTTTTTAAAAAAGAAAATAAAATAGTTTAAAATCTGATTATTAACCGTTTCACACATCTCTCTACATCTTGGCACTGGGTTCGAATCACGTACAGACTAGTAAATTTACAGTAAATGTAAATTCCATCAAACTATTATTCTTATCAAGAAGTCCAAGGAAGTCAATTAACAATGACAAAATACGCTATATTTAAATAAGAGAAGCAATAAAATAATCAAATTCCAACGCTAAAATATAAATATATGGAATGAAATAAAAATGCAAATAAAAAGAATGCGATTATATATATCTATATATATATATATATTGATATATAATTTATTTTTGTAGCTCTGTAACGCTTAGTAGAATTGCTTGAGGCATATGAAATATATTAACTAAAATGGAAATAATTGTCATACGCATATATATGTACGTACTATATACTCTATATATGCATATACTCTGATGTACGTCTACAATTTGTCTAGTTAAACACAAAAAAAAATAATACAAAATAATGAAAAAAAAATAGTAATAATAAGATTAGGTTCAAGTTTAAAGGAAACTTAAGGTTAAAGTTAAACAAATGTTGTGTTTTCCAGATGTTAACAAGATAAGGTTTACACTTAAGACTATGCGCTTGGGTTTTTGCCATTACTTGTGTGTTGCTTTCTTTCAATCTTTCATATATAAATTTTTTTTTTGGCAATTAAAACAATACTAGAAAATAATAATGAATCGTATAATGTATGTATTAGTATATATATATATATATATACCACATATATATTTATTTATGTATAACTAGGCCTAGCACATTCTTTGGAACGAGGCGCCGCCAAAGTATTTAAACAATACAATTAATTATATATTATTTAGTTAGTTGCAACAATTCTTGTTGTTTATGAGAATTTTATTTTTTTGTTTTTGTTTTGTTTATATTCTTTTTTTGTATTTTTTGTTTGAGGCGCTGCAACTGAAAACGAAAACAAAACGAGCCATATACAATAATATAGAAGAAGAAGAACAACGGAATAAAGAAACACAAAACGAAAGCTTACGATTTATAGAAGAGAAATGCGAAATAAAATCAATGAAAGCTGCGAACGAAAGTTGCAATGCAAGAGAGTGAGAGCACGAGCGCGAGCAAAATTCTCTCTTATGCTGCGCTCACGTTGAGCCCTGCTTGCAACTCTCTCTTCGACACAACACTAATACCAAATGCTCTTTATAATCTAAATATATATATGTATATGTATGTATGTTATGTACATAGATCATATGTTTTGTTTGTTTTCTTTTTTATATATTTTTTTGTTTACTTATGTTTGAATAACTCTTAAGCAAAAACTTAAAAATCTATCACAGCCATTTTTTTCGAAGAAAAAAATTGATTTTTTGTTTTTTCTTTTGTTTTGTTTGCCTTAAATTGTTTGTTGTTGTTTGCCCAATTTCTGTTTAATAGTTAAATACTTATTTTTCTTTCATTTTTGTTTTTTTTTTTTTCTTGAATGCACTTTTGATGGTTTTTGTTTTTGTTGCTTTGTTGCGTCAATATTTTAAAAAATTCTAATTGCACTTTTTGTATATTTAAATTGCTATTTTATAATCCATTTCACGTTTGTTTACAATTTCTTGTTGTTGTTTGTTGTGCACAGAGTTGTTTTTTTTTATTTTTTAGCAAATTAGCAAATAAAAAAATTTGTTTCTATAAAAAGGAAAATGAAACCGTTATCCTGACAATAGCCCCCCTCTAACCCTCCCAACCCGCGCACCCACGCAGCAGCATTCTCTCCAAGAGCACGAAAGAGAAACCGCCAACAGCTTGGCATTAATTTTAAGAGAATTTCTTTTCGTTTTTAACAGGTGCGCAGTGTGACCTACGATCACAGTTTGGTTGCTGTTAATATCGGGTATTATGTTTTTTATGTTTTTCTAGTTTTTGTTTGTTTACTGTGTGTTAAGCATTAGTTGGCTAATTGGAATTTCGGCTTTTCCTTTATGATTTTGGTATATTTATTTAGTATATTATAAACGGTTTGGTCTAACGGCGTCTTGAATGCTTTGGGGGGAGGGTCTGGGTGGGCCACAAAACTGTGGGTACAGCCTATCTATAGCAAAACTTTCAGTTTTTTTTTAGTTTTTGTTCTCTTTAGTTTTTTTTTTTGTGACTAGGAGAACAAAATCATGTAGTAAATTAAAATTTTTTTTAAATGATTTTTTTTTTAATAAAAAAAAATAGGCAAAACAAAGCGCAATAAAAAATATTAATAATAAACTTTAAAGAAATTCGTGGCCTGGGTAAAGCGGCAGGAACTATTTTTTCAGTTTTTTTTTTATGAATTAAAGAAGCGAAATTGCCGGAACTGTAAGAAGTGCCAATGTGGAACCGTTTGGGCCATGCTTGAAATTAACGCACGATTTAACGCTGGGCGAGTATTTTTTTTTGTTTTTGTTTTTTTTAACGATTGGAATGTGTGCAAAATGTGGAAGTTGTATTGAGCTGAGCGTTAGATCGTGTTCTTTATAATTCACAAGTGGTTTATGCCCTATTCGTTTGTTTTTTTTTTTAGGAGAGCTGGCACAAGCTTAAGGAATTTGTTAGTATATTTTTAATATTAGTTAACTAAAACTGACGCCTTACCCTAGCCTAACTTCCTATTTCTTTCTCTTTCTTGCTGCATGTTGCATAACTCTGCTATTCTGAAAATTTGATTTTGTTTTTTTTTTGTTACTTTGTTTTTGTTTTTGACTACAAATTCTTTGATTTTTGTTGTATTCTTTTTTTTGCTGATTTTTTTTTTTAACAAATAAAATGTGATTAAACAAAAGTTTTGTACAAATTGCGAGACATTTTATAATGACAGGCGACAATTTGTTTTGTTGCTCATCAAGTCGGCGCTAAATATGTTTTGTAATACTGTAAAAAAAAAACACGAGCACATGTGACACCGACTTGTTGCTAAACCCCCCGCCCCCCTACCCCACCCCCTTCTGCCTGGCTCTATAATAGACTCCCCCACTTTCCCTGTCCCTCGTATTGTTTAGTATATTAGCTTAGATTAAGTCTTAGTTTTAATTAGCGCTAAACTAAACCTAGAAAAACTCTTTGCTCTTTGTCTTGTGTAATTGTAAATGTTGTTGTTGTTGTTGTTGTTGTTGTTGTTTGTTTGTTTGTTGCTGCTTTCAGGCCAATTTGCTGTCCCTGTGGATTGTGTGTTCCTCTCTTCTTCTTCTGCTTCTCCTTTTACTGATACTTTCATGTCTCCAGCGAGGTGACAACCAGATTGTGGAACACGCTCGCCGACTCGCTCATCATGGCCGCCTGGCCGCACGAGTCGCTGCCGCTGCTCGGGGGCGTGGGCGTGCCCAGGCGCAGCGCGTCCATGATGACCTCAAAGTCCTTTTGATTCTGGTTCATATCGAAATCGACCAGCTCCAGGTGGTCAGCGGTAGCATTCAGCTTGACACGCTTGCTGCTGTTGCTCTGCTCGCTGTTGCTGCCGGCGCCAGCGCCGGTGCCGCCCACGCCGAGCCCCACAACGTCCAGCGGACAGTCCTCGATCGCCGAAATGAGCCGCTGCGGCGGTATGTAGAACTGGGAGAGCGCCTCGCGCACCAGGCGATCGCTCTCGTCCTCGCTGTTGCTGCGCAAGCGCTTCCGGGACGCCGACAGTGCCGCCTTTTCCAGCTGCTCGGCGCCCTGGGTGATCTCCGGATCGATCAGCGGCATTGGTGCATTGATCGCGCTCAGCTCCCGGTCGAGTATCTCCAGATCGTTGACCAGATTGCTATTCGATAGCTGCCTCTTGCGTGACGTCACAGCAGCAGCGGCGGGCAGAAGGGAGTTGAGGGAGGCGGAGACGGAGACGGCGGAGGCGGAGCTGCTGTTCGAGTTTGGCGAGAGGGAGGTGCCGTGACGCGACGGCGGCGTCTGATGATTCTCGATGGAGAAAATGGTGCGTACGCCGTTGCCACCGTTGGTGGCGCCACCAGCGGCATTGACATCTCCATACGACTTGTTGTTGTTGTTGTTGTTGCTGTTCATTGGCTTGGCGTCGTCCATGTTCGGCTGGAAGAGGTTCTCACGCGCCAATTCCGTGCTGCTGTTGTCGGTTCTGTGGCACAAGAGAGCGAGAGAGAGGGAGAGAGAGAAAGTGGTAGGGAAAGTTAGTTGAGTTTGTATGAAAAGGCAAAAACGGTAAAAAAGTTAAATACGAGAAAAACCTGTGCAACAATCAAACACATACACACACAAATGGATGCGTGTGCGTGTGCGTGTGTGTGTGTGTACAAGTGCGTAATTAGTTAGCGATAACAAGCATCGATAACTTTCGTTAATTGAACTGCATTGAAGTTTCCTTAAATCTACGCATATCGATCATAATCAATGTTATCGATAACCTAATCACAATTAATAATATACGATACGATATCGATTGTGGTCATTCACAATTTCGACATATTTTAGAAAGCCTATAGATTACATTGTTTTCAAAAATAAAACAATAAGAATTTCAATTTCATAACACTTATCGATAGCATCGCGATTGCCAGCAATCAACAGGCAAATCACATTCTATTTTCAACGCATATGCATATGTACGTTTCGATAGCAGAGCGATTTTGTGTCAATAACAAATCGACAACCATCCAGAAATTATCGATATATATATATATCGATGAATACCGACACATTATTATTATTATTACTCTTATTGTATTTTTGTAACACATTTTGATGACTTCAACTATTATAATTTATTATTCGTCGATAACATATCGATGACAGCTCGCTTAATCGAATCAAATTTGCACAAGTTACGCAGGCATAAAAAACTTCCATTGACAAATATGCCAAAAGTGTAAGAATGTACATACAAAATGTATGTATGTATGTCGCTGTCAGTTTTGCAGGCCAGTATGCTGGTCGTCCGTCCGTGGGTCGCACTTTAATTAACTGGGCCAACTGTGCGCCGCTTGGAGCCGTTTACAACAAACAAACCAACGAGCGCTGGCGGGCAGCAGCGAACTTAATTTCAGCTAATTTCTCTTTCAATAAAAGCGCTTGACACGCCCCCAACCCCCCTCCACCACCATACTCCAATCTCCAACCCACCCAAACCAACTGGCGAATACTTTTTTTTTTTTAGCCAATATGCCAAACCGTTTGAAGAAGCAACAGGAAAAAAAAAAGAAGAGAAAAACACAAATGTGAATTAAGGCAGCAAAGGTAGAAGACAAAGCCATCAACGAAAATAAAGAGTGGGACGCATTAAAATGCGCAGCTGGGCATGTCAATGCTCACTATTAAAGCAGAAAAGAGCAACAAACACAAACACACCAACAACAACACACAAACAAACATACACACACACATACACACACGCACGCACTTAATAACTGCCAAGAATGGCACGGGCAAGGTGCACGAATCAGGGGGTTTCGAAGTGGAGGTGCAGGCGACGGTGCGAAAAAAAATAAAAGCGAAAGTACATAGGAATCTGTATAACAGTGCTCCAGTAAAGGTTGAACGAGTGCACAATACCCTGTACGCTCATACAAATTAGAGAAGACAACAGAAAAGCAAAATACAATATACGAACAATTGATGTGGAAAACAAAGTTCACGAATCGAACCTAAAGGAAAGACATTGGTTCGAACCGTGAACCGAACCGCCGACGAATATTTTTGTATGTAATAAATATGAAAAATATGGCATCTTCGGACAGACCTGGCTGCTGCTGGCTACCAACAACTTTCAAGCATTTGCACAACTTTTTAATTTTTTTTTACCAATTTTCAAGGGTATAAAAACACAAAACGAAGCAACGCAACGCTGAAGAAGAAGCAGTAGCAACAACGGCAACAAATCGCGCGTTCCAGAGCTTTATAGAAACCAAAACCAGAAAGCGTACAACAACAACAACAACAACAACAACAACAGCAACAACAGCAACGTAACAAAGAGAGCCAGCGAGCGCGTGGGGTTGGGAAGCACACAAGTAAAAAAATATATATATATATATGTTAGTTTAGTTGTTGCTATTATTGCCTGTTGACTGTGTTGCGCGTACCGTTAACTTGAAATTATGGCAAGCAGTGGGGGATTGGGGGGTTGGTACAGAAATGAGAGCAACGACAGCGAAACAGCAGCAGCAGCAGGCAAAAGGGTAGGCAGCAAACTAAGCAGCGGCTCGCTGACCAAAAGCAGAAGTCGAGCAGAGGGCAAAGCTAAAAAAAAAAAAAAAAAAAAAAAAAAACCATAACAAATGCAGCGGCGGCAGCATTCATTGCACAAGTGACCCCAAAATAAAAGTTGCCAACTGCAAAAGTTTACTGCGGCGGGAGGGGGGTAGGAGGAAATTGTATGCTCGCTCTGCTGTCATGCTCAAGTGCTTTATCCATCATATTATGTAAAATAAGAGAGAGAGAGAATGAGATTGAGAGAGAGAGAGCGCGCACCTTTTTATGCCATGCCAGGCATTCCTTTCAAGCTTACAACAAGCATGCGGATCACAACAAGCACAAATCAAGCTTTGCTTTTCACCACAATTTTACAACATCAATGCGCTCGAGAGCGAACTTACACGCGCTGCTTTTTCGAGTTCTTCTTTGACAGCAATTAGTAGTAGTGGTAGTAATAAAGCTTTGATCAACACTGTGGGATGCCGCTGACATTGAGTAGCTAAAATGAACAAGAAGCAGCAGCAGCAGCAGCAGCGGCAGCAACAGCCAAAAGTTTTCCGAAAGTGTGAGAGTGAGAGCGCGCACTTAACACAATTGTCGTTTGTCTGCATTCGCGTGTGGGGTGCGTGCGTATGTTGGCATGGCATGCGACCGATAAGCAAACGGTATTGTCCACTCTGCTCAATAACAAACTGACGAGTGAGTGAGCGAGGGGGCCAAGCTCTGCTTACTACTTGCTGTTGTTGGTGTTTTTGTTTGTTTGTTTTCTTTTTTGCTTTTGTCTTATCTGTGTTTTCGTTTTGCGCACGTTTTCGATGATGGTCGGTGTGTCCGCGCTGTGGCGAAATATGCCGCTGTCTCTATGCGTGTGTGTGTGTGTATGATTGTGCTTGCTAGAGGGGGGAAACACGCACAAGCAATTCATATGAAAATTGGGGCATATAAAGCGCTTCACCTGGACCCCACCTGTCTAACATTTGGCGTTCTGCTTCTATGGATATTGTTTCGAGTTCAAGGCTATTAAACTCGTGTATTTACAAAATAATCCATCATTTTCCAAGAAAACAAAGCGAAGGAAATGAAAAAGCAAGAGTGCACGACCAGAAGTTAGCCTGTTAGCAGAAAAACAGTGTTGGTAATCGATATTGAGAACTTTCAACTTTTGAAATTAAGTTTGTCTAGCTCTAGAATTCCATGAATTCAATAATGAATATTGCAGCAATAAATAAATCAATAGAAAACTATATTTTAAATCGCTTCTTTTCTCCAGCTTCGTTTTTTATACATCCATCCTCAAACTCATACTTCGACACAAAATAATAATAGTAAATTAGCATATTGATATCCAGGGAATATATGTATGTAAGTACATATTTACATATGTATGTAAATAGAATCGAAACTCTTTCTACTTTATATTATGCACTTTAACAGGGTATTCAAACGAACAAGTGGAGCAGTCGGAAAATTTTAAATAAAAAATGTGACACAATCGAACGACAAGTGCAAAGAAAGGGGGAAAACCGCGACGACAAAGTAGAAGCAGAAACAGAGGCAAATGGTGTAACGGAGTCCACGGGTGCGGGAGGGGGGATGTGGCGAATGTAGGACGAGGCATTCGCATTCGACGTGGCGCTGTAGGGGTCGCTTCGAGCCGCGGGAGGCGTATGTCACTGACAACTTCATTTTGCCGGGGAGGGCGCAACCTCCCGCCCCCTTCTCTCTCCAATGACAACTCGCAACCAGATACATGCTTACCATCATAGCCCATCTCCATGGCACACACACACCGCCCCCCCCCCCCCCTCCTCCTCCTCCTTCCCCTTTCCTACGCCCATTTTTACTGTTGCTTCGTTTCGGTTCGTGTGATTTGCTGGCCATGCAAATTGAATTTAAAGTGACTTTAAAGAGCGAATTCGCTGCGGTTGCCCCGTTAACTTCAACAGAGTTCGCTGCTTATCTGGCTTGCGAGAGCGACAGCAAGAGGCTCTCACGCTCTCCTTTACTTTTTCTTTTGCGCTGTGGACGCTTTTGCTTATCAGTTATTAACTGTTAATATATACGTGTGTGTGTGTGTGTGTGTGTGTGTGTGTGTACACTGATAAGCAATTACAAATAGCAACAACTATGCGAAAATGCAAAGAGCGCGCGTGCCTTCAGTTAAAGACAAAGAAATATAACACAAATATATCCGGCTTTGCCCGGACCAAGAATTTTATTGAAAAAAACAGGTAAATAAAATTTAGTTTTTACGATCACTGATTAGTCAATAGTTTTATTTTAGACAAACGGGCTTCACTATTGATATTGATCAAAATGATGTATGTATGTATTATAATACCCTCTACAAAGGGTATAAAAAGATAATAGCTTTAAAAAAAAAAACACTTAATTGAAAGGTATTCATTGGAAATGCAAATTTTGATTTATGAAAATTCTAATTGTCGAGCGCATCTACTTTTTGTATAGATGCATAGGTATGTATGTATGTATATGCCATCATGAAGAAGAAGAGCACCCCCTGTCCAATTGTAATTGTATAATCTAATTGTTCTAGATATTTTAAATGTTCAAATGCGCGCGCCCAGACGCAAATGCAAATGGCACACGCCCCACAATTGTCTGTCCGCCTCTGCATGTGTGTGTGTGTGTGTGAAGTGGGCAATCGCTGCTTGTGGTGCAATCGTTACCGAATAGATGAGATGAGCAACAAAAACAGCAACAACAGCAGCAGCAGCAGCAATAGAAACAACAACAGACAAGATAACAGAAAACTATAAAAACGTCGTCGCAGTCGCGAATTATTACGACGCCGCAAAATGGGGCGATGGGTTACAAAATGTGTGCAAAGAGCAAAACGAACGAACGAGCGAGAGACCGAACGAACAACCGAACGAGCCAGCGAGCGCCGCTCTCTATGTCTTTTCCTCTCTTTCTCGGAGACTGTGTGTTGGTGAACGCGATTTGTGTTTTAGTAGGGCGCCTCCCCGCCCCTGCCAACAACAGTAAGCAGTTGAATAGGCATTTGTTTGTTTTTTATTCAAAATCCATTTTAAGCAAAACAAAATATACTTCTAAATAGTGTTTCGATAACAAATGCAAATCGATAACTAATTATGCAAAGTACGCTGCGCACAATTACAACTCTGTAAGGCAAATATGTGTGTAAATATGCTAAGTATTCAAATAAATATAATAAATGCATGCATATTGTCATTTTCTTTTATAAATTTCTCCCATATGCATTAAGCGCTTGTTTTTCTCTTGTAATTAAATTATCGATTGCTGCTGCTGCAAGGCAACTTCAAAGTAATAAGCGCATAGGTAGGTAAATGCATGTATGTCAGACATGCATACAAACATATGTATGTAACTACATGCATACATACAAACATACATATGCAAGCGTCTCGCTGGAGAAAACATGTCAAACAAAGCAAAACGAAGCAAAAACGGAAACGCAGCACACGAAACGGCAGCAACAACAGACGTCGACGTCGACATCACCGTCTTGCCAGCAGCGGCAGCGGACAACTCTCTGCCAAGAAGAAGCGAATCAAAAGCTAAAAGGAAAAACTGCGATTGCTATGAATTAATTTTTTGGCTGCGCGGAAAAAAAAACAGCTTCAAATGTATGTGTATGTGTGTGTAGTAACGGCATTTTATTTGTTTTCTTTCCTTGCGCTTTCCTGGCGCGCTGAGCCAAGTGAAGAAAAGGAAGCACAGCAAAAAGAAAGCCAAAGCGACGCTAGATGATAGATGACAGTTGGGGGGAGGGGAGCTATCAAAAGAGGCGTATACATACGTAAGACGTAAGTAATCTTGACATGTATACGTATATACATATACAAAGTAACAATGTTAACGGTAAATAACATATGGTAAAGCCAGGGAATACAAAACACAATTGCGAATTGACAGCAACAAAGGCAAGCAAAACAAAAGAAATACACAAAATATGAAGAACAACAACAAAACAAAAAATCAAACTGTGGGGCCCAACTATTTAACGGCAAACGCCAGCAGCAAAAAAAATACAAAAAAAAATAAATAATTAAGAAAAAAGAAAAACCCAGCGGCGTGCCGAAACGTAAACACACTCGCAATACCTGCCTAATGTTTAAGTAATTTATTTACAGACCGAATATCTAACGTCCTAGAAACAACCCAGGCAATTTAAACAAATTGCAACTTCGCCCATGGACCGTGCATCCAATAACCGATTAACTTTTATTGAGATATGCCTATCTTGGAAGCATATTAAATGGCAAAAGATTAGAGATTATCCATGCACACTGCATTACAAGCATTGGCATGTGCAACGGGCATGCATACAGTTCCCGCTGGGTGCGCGGCACTCTTGCAGCGTTGTGTGAGTGCAAGAGAGAGACCGAAGAGCATAAGAGTTGCATTCATTAAAGAAATTAACAAAAACAATAGCTGCTAAAATCACCGACACACGCGCAATTTCGATTCGCACTCAATAATTCATGTGTGTGTATTGCAACAAACATATGTATGTATGCATGTATGCATATAAATACATTTTTTTCAAGATCAGCTCAAATACAGTTTGGTGTTTTTGGTTTTTTCTTCTGCAGAAATTCTTTCGTAATATTTTGTGTATGTGTATTGAAAAGTTTTAATAACTCTTGGACTTTGTATGGCTATAAATAATTTATACGCACACACATACACATAAACATGTTAATGTCGTTGTGTGTTTGCAAAGTCTGAAGGTTTTGGTTGCGTTTTGTGTTTTTGTTGTTGTTGGCATGTGCTGGCTTTGGTTTCTGTATGTGTGTGTGCGTAGAGACTCTAGAGGTGCACACAGCACACTAACAAGAGTGATCTGGTCGGGATTGCCCGACTGGCAGATACCCTGTACCCAGCTGCGAGCTGCGGAACATACATATCCTGCATTCATACATCATCTTTATGAAACTTTCAGGATTGAAAATATTAAAAAAAAAAAAGCTGGATCAAAAAAGTTTATCTGCGTATGTAGGACTTTTAGTCATATAGTTCATATAGAACATATATAAATCGACTCAGCTAGCCGTCCTGCCAGCTTTCTACCCTGCGCGTTACATAAATTTGTACAAAACCATTATACCCTTAGCCATTTTCAAAGGCTACAGCGTATAGCAACAACGTGTGCTATCATCGCTGCTTGTTGTTGCTGCTGCTGTTATTGTTGCTTTTTGTTGCAAGTGGAACGTGATTATTTCAACGAGCGCAACGTCTTTTAGCACACTCACACACATACACACACACTGTGCATAAATATGAATGTATGTGTATGTATGTGTTTCTACAGCTTGCTTTGATTTCTTTTGGCTTTTCTGTTGCCGCTATCTGCTGCGAAGGTTGTTCCCCACTGTATTTGGGTGCGCGTGTTGTTATTGTTGTTGTTGTTGACTTTTAAGCGCTTTTTGTTCTTCGTTTCATTTTTTGTTTTTGTGCTGCTGTCTTTTCTAATTTGTTTGGCTGATTGACAGCAATAACTTTATTATTGACTATCGCACAAAATAACGCAAGCGATAATTGCGATCGATTTATTTGTCATTTGTTATCGAAATTATATATATATATATATATATATATATATATATATGCAAAAATGTACTTTTGATTACTGATAGCCCGTAGTTGTATTACAATACAACACTCCCTTCCAGGTTCTACCAAATATTTAATGTCTACAATAAGACAAATAAGAAAAATTTGGCGAAAAAAAATGTATATTCAATGCCAGAATATTAATTTACTTATTATTTCGCGTACATCTGGAAGGATATTAAATCATTTCTCTTATTTTTTTATTTCAACACATCGGATCGAGTCGTTCGCGCTCGTGTCACGACACGCGCCCAGCTGCACGGGGACAACAATAACCATTTTTTTTGCGTTTACTTTTGTTTTGTTTCGCTTCTTTTGCTTTGATTTTGTCTAGTTGCTGCCTCTTTTCTTTCCTCTGCTGCTGTTTTTAGTTTCGTTTCTGTTTGAACTGTTGTTGTTGTTTAATGTCTCTTGAGTATCTGCTTTTGCTTTGCGCTTGGCCTGAATGCATAAAAAAAACAAATACTGTGCACGTTCGCTATAATGAACTAATTGCAGTCAAGTTGATAAATACTTTATATATTCAACTTTTGCAAGAAATGTTCATGGTGGAATCGGATTTTTATTTTTCACATTTAAAGCATAATTAGCCTGTTCGCTTTAACGAGTGCTTACTGTAGCCCATTGTTGTTGTTGTTCTCATGCGGTAACGTCCTTTGAGCGCCTCAAGTTACAGAGCAGACTTGTTGGCCAAAGAGTTATTAAAAACTAAACCAAATACGAAAAGGCAACAGAGAAAACAGCCAGAAGCACCGTTATATCTAATAAACAGCTTTAGTTTTTTTTTTTTCTCATTTTCCTTAATTCTTATACTACTTTTGATTGCAGCCTATGTATTTAGCTTATTCCAACTATTTTAAGTAAGCGCTTCGATTCTCTGCCCCCCCTTCTCTCTCCCTTTCTGTTTCTCTTCACACGCACTTTGGCCTTTCGCCAAGCTGCGAAGGTTGCGCACGCTCACGCACAACTTTTAAAGGGCAATCGCGTGTGCGAAAAGGCGTGGGTGCTAAATAAAATATATATTTAGCTTTTGTAGCCACTTTCCGCTAGAACTGGCTTTAAATTTTTTGCTTTTTCGAAAGCAGATTTCCACTTAATGCAAACAAAATTTAATGCCCTTTCTTTTTTTTTCGCGAAAATTTGGCAACACTGGCGCACACTTTAAATATTTTAAAGTGGCAAAGTATTACAGAAATACGCACGTGTACACACATACAAATATGTATACATAAACATACTTATGCAATGACGTTAGCAGGGCGCGGGTTGGGTTGGAGGTTAAATCATGTTTTATATATTGTAAAAAATTATCTCCTGTTTATTTAAAGAAAAATATGTATTTAGAGCCCCCCAAAAGAAATCCTCCCTACCCCACTGTACATATGTAAATGTTTCTTTCCATTAGTCTACTCACTTTGGCAAGTTCTGCAGGTAGCGCATTTGCTTCTCGCGCCGCAGCTCGTCGGTGAGGCGGCAGTAGGTGTTGTTGATGCAGACGCTGCGGCGCAGGTTCGCCTCGGAGTCCTTGATGCGCTCGAGCTTGTGGGCGCACAGCTGCAGGATGCGCTTGCGCTCCTCGCGCTGCCGCAGCTTGGGCGAGATCATTGGCACGCGCGACCGATGATGGTGGTAGCCGATGGGCGGCGAACAGCGCGGCGGCCCAAACATGTCCGAGTCGTCGTCGCTGCCGCCGTTCGCTGCGTTTGTGTTGGTCGGCAAGGTCATTGTGCGCTGCGTCTGTGTGTGTTTGTGTGTGTGCGTGTGAGTGTGCGTGTGTGAGCGCAGCTGCGTGTGCCTGTGTGCGCGTCGGACTCGCATTCAAAGCTCTGGCGCGACGCTCTTCAAGTCTCTCTTCTGCTCTCTTCTGCGGATGCTTCTTTTTGTAGCTGGAGCTGCTTCTTCTTGCTCAGTTACTGCTGCGTCTTCCCACTGCACACAAGGTAAACCACAAATCGTTCATATGTTTTTTTGTTTTTTTAATATTTTTTTGTATTATTATTTTTTTAAACAAATTTGAAGTTTTGTTAAATGTTCTCTCTCTTACAAGAGTTGTTTTTGCTTTTTAAGCACACTTTGTTTTTTGAAGTTTTAGGATTTTTGACAGGAAGCAACGATAAATTTGTTCTTCTTGTTTGCAATTACAACACACGTATGTACGTATGTGTGTGTGCGTGTGTGTGTCGGCTCCTCTTTACGCTTTACAGCTGCGTGAGATTTCACTTTGCTTTTGCTGTATATATAGCATGTGTGTGTGGCCCGTTATGTTTCGTTAAGTTTGCATTAATTTGCTCGCTCTTTGCTTTTTTGTTGTTGCTGGCATTCAAATTCAAAATAATCCAGGAGTTTTGAATTTAGCGAGGGGCCGCAGAGCAACCAAAACATTTGTTAAACCCAACAAAAATGTAAAAAAAAAAGTGTTCTTATTTTCTTCTTTTTCAACTGTTAAGTTCAGGCACTCAATTGACAATTGCAATTGAAGTTGGCAGCCTTTCGGTTTTGACTTAATTACGTTTAGTACTATTTTGTTTTATTTTAACCTTTTTTGATGAACGCGCGGTGGGCAGTGCAAGTGCAGTTCAAGAGGGGCGGGGGCGGGAGGCGAGGCACAAAAGTCTTACAAATTGTTTGTTTTATTTTGGAAGTTTTTAGCTTTTCTTGGTTAATTGTAGGCGCCTGTTGAGGTTGCGTGAGTGAGTGAGAGAGAGAGAGAGAGCGGAACGTGTAAGTTGGGGAGCGCGTGGTTTTTCTGTTGTTGTTGCGTTACTTGTGTTACTAGGCCGAACTTTGCCGCTGCCACTTGCACGTCCGCACAGTTCTCGCGTTCGATGTGAACTGAAAACTGAATGAATGAAGCGCACGGGCTTTGGCTGGCATCGGCAGCAGCGACGGCCGTTTTGTTGCCTTTGGCAGCGACGTCAGCGTCGACGTTGACGTTGACGTCGCGCACAGATGTTCAACTAACTTCGGCTCGGCCGGCATTGCAGCCCGCACGTACAAACGGAAGTAGCAGCCGGCAGCGACGTCGCGTCGACGCGTCGGCTAAGCCGAGCCGAGCCGAGCCAGAGCAGAGCAGAAGCGCCAGTCCAAAGAGCGTAAAGAGAGCGTTGCCATACAGCATAAAGAGCACACTGCATGGCGTACGTGCGTGATGTGCTCTAAATATATGTACGTGTGTGTGTGTGTGTGTGTGTGTGTGTGATACGCAAGATTTTGGCACTGTTTGGCAGTGTGTGTGTTTTGTCCGTTTGTCTGCTGTGCCATTTGTAACGGAAGCAAACACACGCGCCGCCTGCGCCAACAGAGAGCAAAGGGTGGGCGGATAGTTGGCCAAAATTTTAAGAGCCTCTTGTTGTCTTCTGTCGCTGCCGCCGTCGGCGTCGATGCTGCCGCTCTGGCGGCTTGGCACGCGCTTTGGCAGCGAGCATCAATTTATAGTTTTCTTTTTGCACAAATGTATGTTTGTATGAACATGTGCATGTCATTTTTGGCTTTTTGTTTTTATGATGTAAAAAGTAACTGGCCTTAAGCGACAACCGTTAGTGTCAACATTTATTAGGCGGCCATTCTTGCTGCCGCCGCCGCTGCTGCGCTGCCCCATCATCAGGAATTGTTATTGGTAACATTTTTTTTTTTTAACAAACTGTTCTTAATATGCATTTGCATGCATGCACATTGTATGTACATATATACGTGTGCGTATGTGTGTGTGCTTAAATACTTGTAGTCACTTTTGGCGCTCTCTTTATGATTGTGTCTTTTCTTGTTCGGCCAGACAATGCATAAAGTTCTTACAAACATACACACACACACACACACACACACACACACACTTAAAAGAGAATCTTGTTGATTATTATGATTATTTCGCATTGTTTTTGTTGTTGTTATTATTAATTGCTGAATTCCTTGAAACATTTGCGACTTGCGCTTTTTTATTTGTTGTGGTGCCAAAAAAAGGGGCACAAAACAACAAATATTTTAATCTAGCGATAAACAATGCAAAATACAGTTTTCTTGCTAAACGTCATGACTCAAATGTTTACACACATTTTACTGTGAACCGAGTGGGTGGCGACAGCGCAAAAGTGAAGAAGCAGCAGCAGAGGCCGAATAACAGCTCGCTAATAGCTTCTGCCGACCAAGTGAGTGTTTGATCAAATACCGAGAAAAGAAAAATAACAGGAACAACAAAAACATAATAATATACTGACCCACGATTGAGAGATCTAAAAAAAAAGAACAGTTCCGTTACTCGGCACTGAAACAAAAGAGCGCGATTTAAGAGAGTGTGACGTCATAATATCTGTGCTTTGTTTACATTGCGTTGCAATCGGCACGCGTTACATTTTTAGCTTGTACACTATCTATGTACAGTGTATCAATAATGTCTTCGTACAGCAGATACATATGTTTAATTTTGGTAACGAAAAAAACTATTATGCAAAGGGTTGACGAAAAGTCTTAATGCCGTTTTGTTTACTACTAGTTAACTTTATTTAACATTTACTGCAATATGCTTATTACATAAACACCTAAAAGTGCTCTAGTCGGGAGTGTTCGACCACCTTGCAGACCATTGCCTGTACTCTGACCATTTCCAATGGGAGCAGGGTATAAAAACTGAACTAACCTCATTTTGTTTTTATTTACGACGAACTGACGCACTGTAAAAAGAGAGCTAGAAAGAGCGAGAAACATGTATGACGTTTTTTTTTTCTTTCTTTTTTTTATTATTGTGTTTTTCTCGACCTTGCAGGCGTCTGTTCGTATTATCTACAGACTTTTACTTGCTGTGCATAAGATACATTCATGTACATACATACATAAATATTTATATGTACATATATAAGGAACTGTTTATTTGCAAAAGTAATCATCACTAGAACGCTACAAATGCCGCCGATTTCATTCGCTTTTAGTTCAATGTCACACACATACACGCACACGAACACATACGCACATGTGTCTGTGCATCCTTTGCATTGCATTGACCTTTAGTGGCCTTCGAAATTGCCCCTGGCCCCATTGGCCAAACGCTTGCTCTTTCTACCTCTCTTCCTCTCCCTCTGCATTAGCCCTTTTTGTAGGCACGTATGCAGCGCCCTGCATTTTTCAAAGATAAATTCAAATTACGTAATTAAGCAGGCCTAATAATTAAGTATTTATTGCTTTCAATTTGCTGCACGATAAGCGACAGCCCAAAAAAAAACCAAAAACAAAATTGAAACGCACTCATGCACACACATACACACACACAGTCAGACAGCGCTGACGCACGCTGAGCTGCCAGCGACAGCAGCAGCAGCGACTACCTGCGGCGACTGAGCAAAAAGAAATCACCGCGCTTTATTTTAAGACGGTGTTTTTTTCCTCTTCATTTACTGTTGCTGCTGTGTTCGTTGGTGAGGGCGGGGTGGCATTGCAGGCTTTAAGCAACAGCGAACGCAAGAACAAACAACAACAACAAATGGAAGTGAAACGAAAACGAAAACTGCCCACTGCCAAAGCAATAATAAAAACAAATATAACAACAGTGTTAACGCATATGCAGCAGCCGACGCCGCGTCGTCGTCGACGCCGTCTGCATTTCACACACAATTCGCCAAAGTCGCGCTAAAGCCAAACAAAAGCACAAATCTCAAAGGTAGACGTGCCGCCCATGGCCTATAGTAGGAGTTGATCCCGTACATACAAACAAACATACATACATATGTATGTACATGTTTTGTATCGCATCTACAGCAACAATTTAATTATCAATAACATATTTAAGTTTCGTATGCCGCTTGCCCGCCACTACCACCGCAAGCTCATTGTTAGTGTGTGTGTGTGTGTGTGTGTTCTTTTTTCTGTTTTGCGCGCACGTTCTCTTTCGCCGTTCGCTCTTCGCATTTGCAAAAGCAGCGACAGCGACTCAGACACAGTGGACCTGGTTCTTTGCAAAAGTACAATTATTGCAAGTATGTTAACAATTAAAATATATTCAAACTAATTAGACATATGTACTGAAATTACAAAATATTCCAAAATATATTAATTAATATTTACATGTATATATATTTATACAATTTAGCTGTCTTATTTTTTCTTTTTTTTTTGTCTCACCGGCAACAATTAAAAAAAACGAGTACAAATATGTGAACTACACCTAAGCAAGCAATGCTACACATATGCTACATAAATAGTCTGCAGCATCATTAACATTCCATACAAATTGTCCCACTGTGCGCCGTGTGAATGAACGTATAAAAAGTGAGAGCGCGTCGTCGTCGCGCTCATAAACGAAAATCAATGACTCCCAATGAGCGTCGCGTTGCCCCACAACGTCGCCGCGCTCTCCCTTGCGCCGCCTGCACATTTCAAAAGCAAAGCATTGGCCTGCTCTATTGTTTTTGTTTTGTTGTTGCTGTTGCTATTTGTTGCGGTGGCTTCTTCCTTCGTTCGTTCTTGTTGTTGGCGGCCAAAGCAGCGCAGTGATAAATGCGTCAGCGTCAGCAGTTTCGGCTGCGGTGCATGTGTTTGTGTGTGTGTCCTGTTCTTTTTTGTTTTTGTTTTTGCTGTTGATTTTGTGCATTAAAAATGACTTGTGTTTGGAGCATTGTTGAATTGACTCTAAGTATTTAAAGCTGATGCTGCTATTCCCTCACACACACATGCCCTCGCGCAGACGTCAGGCCAGTTTTCGTTGTTGCTGCTGTTACTGCTCTTGCCATTTTACAACGTCTGCGGGCGCTGCTGCTGCCGCTGGCGTAGACGCTGCCAGCGTCGCCGTCGCCGTCACCGTTGTCGGTGCTTTTTACTGTATGCCCTTCACAAAAAAAAGTGGTTGTTGTTGTTTTTGTTGTTTGCTGTTTGTGTGTTTGCCTACATTTTATATGTACATACATAATAGTATGCATGCAGCTCTGTGTGTGTGCGTGTAATATACATAAATTTGGTCATGTTTGCAGTGCACAGAATCTATTGCAAACCCAAAAGGCACAGGCTAAAGGGTAACGTAACGGTAATGCGACCAAACGAACGACCGGCGAAAGCATATTCCCATGCTCTCTCTCTCTCTCTCTCTCTCTCTCTCTCTCTCTTTCTCTGCCTGGCTGTCTGTCCGTCTGCCTGTCGCTCTCGTTGCTCGGGCACTCTTTGTGTTTATGCTTAACATTGATACGTGCCACTTTTCGCCGCCATCAGAGAGAGATACACACACACACTCAGGCACACAGCAGCGGCAGCAGAGGGACACGGGCAGCTGGCTAAGTTTGTAATTAATTGCGGCCTTGCCACACACACACACAACGCAACCGCCCGTCCGCCCCCAACGTTGTCTGGCTAACGCTGCGGCCGAGACGTGAGAAAGCGCTCCGCTTGTCCGCCTGGCTGCCCATTGCTGCCGCTACCGCTGTCGCTGTTTTCTCTCTTTTGGTGGCCCAGCATAGACCCGGCAGAGGGCACTCGCAGTTTGAGCAGAGAAAGCGTGCTAGTTACAGTTGCAATGCAAAGCTTTGACTCCATATTCCGCTTAACCCCCACCCTCCTTGTTCAAGTGAGCAAACGGTGGCCTAAGAGCAAATACCGCCGCAAAGAGCGCAGGCTCGACGTGATCATTTACTAATTGTTTGTGTGCGCAAATTCTTTGTTTAAAACAGGCTCGAACCAGAACATGACATAAACAGCAACTAACTGAAAATCACTGAAAATGAACTCAGACACATGCATACACTGTACACACATACATATTACATGTGATGTGTTCTGCTCTCTCTCTCTCTCCCCCCTAGTTCGAATTCGACTAACTACTGCAAAACACAACGAATCTTTAAATATTTAGCAAAATATAATTTTAAGCGCCGTTGCCTTTGCTACACCTTTATCGCTTCTTTCATTTGCCCTCAACAAAAAACAAAAAAAAAAAGAACTATCTAGTCGGGTGTAACCGATTACCCAATACTAGTTCACTGTATAAAAACAGCTTAGAAGAGACGAAAAGAGTCTTATCTATTATTGTTATTTTGGAAAATATTAATTTTTGGAATTTGTGGGGCCGAGAGTGGACGTGGCCGATATTTCTCGTCTCGATATTTAGAGGAGGTCAGCAGAAAACTGCCTTCCAAATGGTTGGAGATATGGATTTTCTCGGATTAAGTGTAGTCTTAAAACTGAGGGAGACATGTACATACATACATTGGTATATCGATTTTTATCGAATTAACACTTTATCTGACATGGGTATACACTCGTATATATTCCAAATTTTAAGTCTCTAACTAAAAAAATGCGTTCATACGGACAAACGGTCGGACCCCAAGACGGACATAGCATAAACCCAATACTGTCTTTTCACTTCGTGAACGAGTATAAAAAACAAAAAGAAAACACGATAAAGCAACCATTCGCTGCTAGTGCATATGCTTCAGCTGTCTGGTCCGCCTGTGTGCATGTGTGTGTGTGTGTGTGTGTGTGAGTGTGTGTGAGTGTGTGTGTGTCTGTCTGTTCATGCCTGTGCGGCTGCTGCTCACCTCTCACTCAACTTATCGCATAATCGCGACGCATTGTCAAGACTGACTGTGTATGTGTGTGTGCGTTTGTCTGTGTGCTACTGAGAGCGCGTGGCTGTGTGTGTGTACATACATAATTGCCATTGCCGTTGCTGTATTTTGTTGTTGTTGGTGCAGCCACTGCAGCAGCACTGCAGTCTTTGCTATTTTATTATTGTTTTGCTTTGACACGTTTCTGATTTTGATTTGTTTTGCATAAGCGTCAAAGTAAACGCAAGAACAGCGCCGTTACGTTAATGGAAACTCACCAAAACGACGGCAACTCTAAGAGTTGAGAAAAAATAAATACAAATATGGTTCAAGGTATTAAATGATTTCGTAATCTTAATAAGCAGATGTCATCGAATTTCATGTGTGTGTGTGTATGCATGTAAATACATACTTGCATACATATGTGTGTACATACATACGTAAATACAGTGTCTCAGCATATTTCGTGTAAATGTAATATACAATTTAAAATTCATTCCGTTTTATTTGAAAATTTTGGTTTAGTTTTTTAATTTATTACGTTCTGACCAAAACAATCAAAAATTCTGTATTCAAATTTTGTTGATAACTGTAATAGTTTGGCAACTGAATGCTTATTACATTTTTGTATTACATCTGCGAAATAAGCTGTGAGCCACTGTACGTATTACTTATTGTGCTCAACTGTTCTATTCTCAAAATATTATTTGTATTTCATTCCGTTTCATTTCATTCCGCATTGGGTCATTACTAAATCCCCTTGTGTTTTTGTTGTTGTGGTTTTTTTACTCCAATTGATTCTCAAGTTTGTTTGCGACAATTCGGAATCATTCCGGCAGCACATATACAGCCGCATTCGTACGCATGTGTGTGTGTGTGTGTGTGTGTGTGTACACATGTCGAAATGATTTTCATTTCCATTTATTGTGTTATAGCTTTTACTGCTGCTAGCGTCGCCGCTGACTTCGTGGTCGCTTCTGTTATTGTAATTTGTGTTTGCCGTTTGCGTAGTTTAAACCTGTTGGCTGTAGTTGTTGTTGTTGTCGTCGTTCTTCTTCTTCTCAGTTTGCTGTTGCTGCTTGTTGTCATGTAGGAATCGTCGCTGTCGTGCTTGTACCGTATGTCCAAATGCCGCACGGCATATTACACATGAAAAACTTACCTTTATGTACATACATACATACATGAATGTATTTGCATATGTATGTATATGTATAGGTATGTATGTATATATATATATACAAATAAATATGTATGTATGTACTTACACAGATCAAATAATGTAAGTACATTCATGTATACATACATATGAGTATGTATGTACATACACATACAATATATACAGAATGTCAATAAAGTGTTTTTACTAGCAAGAAAAGACATGTTTTAAGTTTATTTGCAAATAAATGTACTTAAAATTGAGTATTTTGTTTCATGTAAAATTTTTTTTTGTATTCATCATTTTTCTTAGAACTAAACTGCATAAAAATAATTTTAATAACTTTGTCCAAACATTTTATATGTACGTTGAGCGACAAAAGTCTAAATACGACCCCCATTATAGCTATCTGACAAGCCCAACAGCATATACATACATATATGAATGTATACAAAAAAAAAAAAACATAAACATGCACACACATACATACATTTCAGTGCTAAATGCAGCATTTAGCATAGCATACTTATTTGCGCTTCAATTGTATGCGTTTACAGGGTGCTTTCAAGTCGTAGTTGAACGAACATCCTAAACTATTTTATTTGTTCGATTTGAAGCGCATGAACGCGCCTCAAATTACAACTAAAACGGCAGCAGGCAATAGAAAAAGAGAGAAAAGCAGCGGCAGCATAAAACAGAAACAGTTTTAAACAGACACACACATACGACTGTGTGAGTGCGGCCCAGCACTGATTTGCCAATGCTGCCCATTGTGCACGAGTATTTACATATCAACAATATGTGTATGTGTGCTTATGTGTGTGCATAATAACACACACACACACACAAACATATGTACATATCATTGCCAATTCGGCGGCGCAATTGATAAGCACTTGTGACGTCATGGCAGGTGAAGCTTTTTTTTGTTTTTGCCTTCTTTTTTTGGTGTTGTGGGTAGCCGCCCAATGATCAAAAGCCAAACCCGTTTCATCACGCACATGGGCCGACGCAGAAGCGTTTGCCAGACAGCGCAAAGGCATTAACATTAACATAATTATGTTGGACTCCAGTCTAAACTGTATACTAAGGCACATGCACACACACACACACATACATACAAGCAAAGAGCTGCTCGTTGGAGCAAAGACAAATTGATTTAATTACATTTCAAATATGTTAACAAGCTACAACAACAGCTACAACTGTAGCGATAACAAACGAAAAATGCACACGAAATGGAATTTCCGAAAATCATAAACATAGCCGACCGCAACAAAAAGCAACGCTACCGTTGACGTTGACGCTGCGCTGACGCTGCGTCGCTGCCAACGCCACTGGCGACGTCGACGCCTATGCCCGAGCGTCGACCTGTATTCGCGCGCGCTTTTTACGTTTGGTTTGTTTGCGGGCCTCTGGCATACAGATGAATGCCTCTGTGTGTGTGTGTGTGTGTGTGTGTGTGTGTGTGTGTGTACATGTGCATACCTGTGCCTGCCTGCCTGTGTGTGTGCGTACTGTGTGCAATGTGTCTGAATGTGCATATGTTGCTATTTAGCTTGGGCCACTGAGACTGACGTTTGTTTTTTTCGTATTTTATTTTTTTGTTGAATTTTTTTCTGCTTTGTTGTCATGCGAGAGTGTGAAGCAGGAGCGACAGCAGCAACGTCAACAGCTGGCGGCTATTGGACAGGCCAAAGCGGCTTTATGACCATAAAAGCCATAAAAAAGCATGAAGAGCAGCAACAAAAATTGAACAGCTCCAAAGAGAGCGCCAACACAACAACAACAGCACAGCTAGCATTGAGCGCATATTCAGCGAGTAGCCAAAAAGAGAGTAGAATAGATATTAAAAGAGAGAGCTAGAGAGCGTTGACAATTTTATTCGATTTGCCTGTCGTTGCTGTTGCTGTTGTTCTTGTGCACGCCGAAGGGTTGTGGGTGAGTGAATTAAGTGCGGGGGGCAGAAGACATAACGGACAAGGTTGTAAGCATGTGGCGTCGGTCGGCGTCGACGTTGACGCTGTGCGTATGCTGCTCTGTGCGTGTGCACGTATCTCTGTATGTGTGCGTGTGTCTGTGCGTTTATTTCGAGCTTTTCGCTGGAGTTGTTTTTGGTTTTCATTATTTTTTTATTGCCACTTGCGTGTGCTGCCATTTAGCGCATTTAATTTAATAATTAAGTCGCTGATGAAGAAGCGCGGGCGCTCTTTAACGCCAATACGCCACATACACACATATTTGTATACATATATGCATATACATACATACATATGTATGTACATATGTAGACTGCTGCTCCCTTCTATTCGCTTGCTGGCCGAAGGCCGCAATTTGCCAGCTTGCTTTGCCTCGCAGCGGCGGGCATAGCAAATGCAGCGCCAAAAATGCTTGCGTACGATTGAAAAGAGACGCAAGAAACGAGAGCAGAGCACAGCATAAGATCATGCTCTCTCTCCGCCACAGACCGAAGGGCAGTGGGAAAAGTAACAAGAATATTTTGTAATTAACACGGTAAATGCCGATTACGTACGACTGGCTTGGCTCAGCTCGGCTCGTGTGAAACGAAGCGGAGTTCGTCACAAACGATGTTCACTGCATTGCGAGTCCAACATTTCGACAACGCGTGCCGAAATTTGTAATCTTCGAAAAAATGCACAAACAAAATGTTAAGGTCTTAACCCGTTCCTTTTATTGTACACACAGTCTTCCAATATTGTTTCGTGTAGCAGCTATTTGCCTTTGCTAACCAACAAACTGGCATACAAAGGATTGACAAAAAATGTTTGAAGGCAGTTTACATATTATATACAGTGGCTCACAGCTTATTTCAACCTGCACCTAAAAACTTTAACTTTAACTAAACCAAAACATACACACATATGTATGTATGTACATCAAAATTATATAAATGCAGATTGTTAGTCTAATGCTTGCACATATCAAATATGACTTCATTTAGTTTTTGTTTATTTGTTTATTATATTATAACAATTAAAAGGGGAAACAACGGTAGCTCTCTGCAAGTAAATTTTATCCTGTATTAAGTCGAAAGCTTCTTTTATTTGATTTGTTTTAAATTTGTGAATTGGGCCATTTTTGCTTGTTTACCAGTTAGAAAACTAACTCATTGTCGTACAATGGCCTAAATACCTACCTAAAAAAAATAAAAAACAACTTTAAAATAAATATTACCTTGAAGCGAGCATTTTATACAAGGGGCTAATGCCCGAAATAACGTTGAAGTCTTTTTTGTGTCTTGTTTTATTTATTTATGTATTTTTGTATTTTTTTTTTATTATATTTTGGCGTGGATGGTGACATTGATATAACTGCTGCGTCAAAACGTTGGGTCATTCGCCTATCCGCAGTCTAACGAGGCGAGGAGCGACTGTTATCGAGTTATCAAATCGGATGTGACATAATCGAATTAATTGTTAGCTGATGCTACCAATTACCATAAACACAGCCACATATTAGTTTCATAAAGTAACTGCAACTAAATTATTTAATACAAACACAAACACGCACACACATATACATACATACATATTTATGTATATCCAGCCAAATTGGCGGATCAGTTCTCGGGCGCATTACCAAACACTTTCCCATTGGACACGCGGACACCAACAATTATCTTGTCACCCATCTCGCTGCTGGCTCGTTATTTGGCAAAGTAAATATACACTACATACACATGAACAAGTATACGCGCACAGTCACCCGCCCACTGCCCGTTTACTCTTTTTACGGTTACACGTGCGTGCGTCGTCCTCGTCATTACCCTATGCCCCCCTCCCCCTCCCCACACCCCACATCCCACTCTCGTAAAATCATCAACACTCGACAAACCGAAACAGAGCGCAACCGTTTTGCTGCCTCTCTCACTCGTTCACGCTCTCTCTGCATTTTTCGTGCGCGCTCCCTGTCTGTCGTCTCTCTTGGTGTCTTTGTAGCGGCTCTCAATACTTCAGCTACTTCGTGTGTGTACTTCGATTTCGGCTTTGGCTTCTCTCGCCGTGCTGTGTTTATGCATACACTTGACTAAGCAATGATCATATTAGCTGTTGCAGCGCTTCCGAACATGCAGAGCTGCCTCGCACAGCTGCGCTTAAAATAAACTAAAGTTAATTTAGACAGTGTAAAAAAAATATTAAATTTTACTACAAAACCTGTTATTCAGAAAACCTGAAACTGTTTAAGTTATACTGCTCTTTGCTGTTAGGCACGTGAGTGTGTGCGGAGTGCGGTGTTATGCTATTCTTGTGATATTTTACTTGCGGCCGTTGTTGTTGTTTTTTATTGCGGTTTTGCATTTAGAAATTGATGATGATGCCTCTTTGTGTTTGCGTGCGTGCATATGTATGTATGTGTGCGTGCGTGTGGGAACGTTTTCCTTTTAAATTGAAACTGTAACACGAAATGTGCGCGTGTGTGCGTCTGTGTGTGTGCAGTAGTAGTAGTACGCACAAGTGGCCGTCCAACCCTCGGGCTCCGCTTGTCCGCTTGCGGCGTGAAAAAAAAACAACATTTTATGGTCTTCTGTTTAGCTTTTGAGTGGCTTTAAATGCGTTTTTCGTCTGATTTTTATTTGCCTCGTGTCCCTGTCCCTGTACACAAGCACACGCTCTCTCATACATACATATAAAGCATTCTTAGCATATTTCGATTGATATCTTGTGCATACATATGCTCAATGCATACCTGCCCATACGTACATACATATGTTTGAAAGTATATTGTATGTAGTCTATTACATTTCGCTTAGAAGCTGTTTCTCTTTCTCATTGTTTATGCATTTTCGAAATTTAGTGCCCTTGTTGTTGTTATTATTATTGCAATACGTGTCGTGTTAACTTTAATAATAATAATAATAATAACAACTTTGAGATGAGCAAGAAAATGCCGGAAGTTAACGCCGCAGTCAATACGTATGTATGTACGTTAACGTCGCTGTCAACGTCGCTGCCAGCGTTGCTGCTGCCGCTGCCAAAGGCGCGACGTCGCCGTTGACGTTAACGTTGACAGCAGGCGTGCTGTGATGCTGATGATGACGCCGTCACCTTCGACGTTAACTACGACGTCGACGCAGCCGCCAAACGAAAGCGTTGACATTGTTTTTGTTTTTTTCGATTTTCGTTTTCGCTGGTTCTTATTGTTGTTGTTGTTGTTTTTGCGAAAACAGCAACAATGAGCAACAATTATTGTTGCGGCGCATTTCGAATTCAAATTGAATGTGTTGTTGTTGCTGCTGCTGCTTTCAATTTATTATTAAGCAACAGACAAAAACAACACGCGCCCGCGCTGGCAGCGCTGCCACTCTTTTTGTTTATCGCATGTATGTGTGTACATACATTGTATGTATGTATGATTGTGTGTGCGATGTGCATGAACAATTTATCCATAAATAAATGAACTTTTCTCGCATTGAAGCCGTCGGATTTCAAGATGAACCGACTTCAAAAGACGCCCAAGAGCAGCCCCAACTGATCCCCAATTGAAACCAAGATCAACTCAGTTAGCAAAAGGTCGCCAATGATTGTCAGGTTATCTTTTTACATACATGCATACATATGTGTGTAACTGACTCCCGGATGTAAATGCTTTCAGTGGAAATTTGCTCAGTTTGGCAGCGCAAGGGGAACTCTTTGTCTACGAATATACACACACTGATGGTCACAATAATAAGTACATATCCATGCCTTTCCTTTCTCTGTACAAATAATGCTTTTAGGCATAATTGTTATCTGGACATCGAAGAGAAAAAATTATTATTACTATTACCGCTTTCTATTCAAACCTGTAATAGTAACTATGCCATAACCATAACCCATTTCGGATCTTATGCTCCAACTATAATAATCTTTTCCATATAATAAGTAATGCTACTTTTATACTTAGTCTAAAAACTCTCTCGTCCCCGCACGTTATGCGGCGCGCCCCTCGGTTGGGCGGGAGGTGGGTGGCATTTTGCCTGGGTCCGCGCGTTAACAAGTCCTTGCTTGGTATCGTTAGTCCATTAGTACATCTACGTCCAATATATATACACTTCCAATTAAATTGAAGCTATTTGAAGAGACCAAGGGAAAGTCATAGACGTGTACTTATTATTTTCACCATGAGTGTGAATACCAATAATGTCTTCTTACAGCAGCTGTGTATGTATGTATGTATGTTTGCCTTTGGTAACAAAAAAAACTATCATGCAAAGGATAGACAAAAAAAGTTGCAATGCAGTTTTGTTTATCCATTAGTTAACTTAACTAAACAAAAAAATATCCAATATGTTTATTAATACATATTAAAGATAAAAATAAAAAAAACAAGTAAAATAAAATATAAGAAATTAAATACATACACATACATACATATGTACATGTATTTAAGTATGTTTGTTTACTTGTTCCTCTGTCTTCGCATTTGGGTCAGAGCCTGTTGACACAAAGCATTTAACACTTAAATGGGTTAAAATGATAAACACAATATCATCACAATAAAACAGAAAAAAGACAAAATCTAATAACATTAAGCAGCAAATAGGCGAAAAGTATGGCAACTACAACAGCAGCGAGCGAAAAAAAAAACACTCAGCAAAACAAAGAAGTGGAAGACCATATTTATTGCCTACCTTGGCAGAGGGTACCACAGTTTTGTCACCCAATGTGTACACTGAAAATTTTAATTTTTGTAATAATAATAAATTAACGTTAAATTAAACAATATGTTGCCTGAATTTGGTAGTAAATTAGTTAGGATATATAGGAAAAATATTACAGTTTAATATAACCTCGCAAAAACAAAAATGTATATAGCGCACATCTTCCAGAGGTCTGCAAGGGTACTTAATCTTCGGAGATAACCGTTCATTCTCGGTTTTTTGTTATATGTACATATGCTTTGCCACTGGCATGCAAAAATCCAAATGCTTAAAGAAGAAATTGTTGCTGTGTATAAGTATATGATAAATATATACATATGTACATACATATGCAACTTTATGTATGCATGTCATACGTCATACAATTAACATGCATGCATACATAACATGCATGAAAGGGGTACATATTTACATGCATACAAACTCATAAGCTAACATAGTAAAAACACACAAAACACAACAACAAAAACAAAGCAAAACCGCTAAATTACAACAACAAGCAGCGCAATAACAACAAAAACATCAGCAACTCATTCGTGTGACGATTATCTTGAAATGAGACCATAGCACACACGTACATACGTAAGTTCGTACACACACACACACACACGTACACGTTTACAACTACAAACGCAAAGTTAAACGGCCGCGCGGAACAATGACGACGCCGACGTTAACGTCGCTGCCAACAAGTCCCACAAGTCATTGCGCTGAGCAACAACGACAACAACAACAAGCAACAAGGGCGGAAGCAAGAGAAAACCAAAAGCCTAGCCAAAAGAGAACGAACGCACAACAAAGAGCTGCGCTGAAGCTACGACGCCACGTTCGACGCTAGCAGCGACGTCGAGGTCAGCACAAATACACACACACATACGGACATACAAACATATATACAAACAAAATACATAATACAAATGAGCGAACATTTTTCAGCCGCGTGGTGGACCAGGGAGGTGGTGTGTGGGGAGGGGGGCTTGTAGTGAGTTAGGAGGCGCCGTTTGAATTGGGACGCCCGCTTGCGCTTGCTGATGTTTTAGCTTCCATTTGATTATTATTATTTCTTTTTTTGGTTTTTTTTTGTGAATTTCGGTGCGCTGTCGCACGTTTTGTTTTACGTCTCGTCCTTAAGCCAAAGAGAGCGCCCTTCACTCACCAGTCAATTTTTAGCCTGACTGTGTGCCCATCTCCGTAACTGTGTCTGTCTCTGTGTGTGTGTGTTTGTGCAATTATACTGGTTTGTTGTCCATAGCCGACGGAGCCGACAATCAAATGTTGCTCTGTGCCTGTGTATGTGTGTCTGTATGTGAGTGCAACGATATTGCCTGTGCTGCTCTTCCTCTGTCCACGGCTATGTCATCACCTATGCGGACTCTCTCCCCCTCGCTGCCAATCGACCTCTCTCACTCCAGCTTTACATGGATTTTGCACGCTCGCTCACTCGCTCGCCCGTTCGCTTTGGACATTTACTGAGACGCTCCGTTGCTATTGGTATTGGTATTGAGTTACTTTTCTGGGCTAATCCCGAGACGAAGACGTCGTAGTTGTTGTTGTTATTGTTGTTGCCTGTCACTGTTCGTCTGCGTGGCAGGTGAGGGCCAGAAAACTTTCTAAGGTTTCGCCGGAGCCGTTTGAAGTAATCATTGCCCATTTTGCCTCATAATTAATAATCAACGCTTGTGTATCTATCAAGATGTGTACACACCAACACACACACTCACTCACACACACACACTTACAGAAATTCGTGTGCGTGTCTCTGTCGCCAGGGGAGGTTGTGGAAGTTGAAATTGAAGGGTGGCCAACAATTAAGCATGGATTATGCTGGGAACAGATTTGTTTAGCGCAGTGCTGCCAGATCTGTGAAAAGTATGTCATAAATAACAAGAAAAAACTGGGGGGGGATGTAATCCAAAATCCGAAATATTCTTAATTACAATACAATAAGTTTTTTTTTTTGTTGCCAATTTTCTTTAGTTTTGAAAACTTTTGGTCTATAGAAAATTTAAGATTGAAAATAAAACATATTACAAACTGAAACGATCGATATGTATGTATGTATATAGGCACATATATAGAGCCCGGACGAAATATACGGATAAATGCCATGTTTTATCAAAATGACTTCAAAATTAAGATCAGGAATACATGTGTATGTACTTTGTACGTACATACTAACACACGTACATACATACATATATACATACATACGTTCATGGGTACGAAGATGTTTTCTTTTGTATGCGCTACAGATTTTGTGACAAAATTATATTACCCTCTTCCCGGGTATAACCATGCCCCTTACATGAGCAGCTGTTCACAGGTAGGCACACACACGCGCATGTACATATGCAAGTACGAACAAGCGCATTCTTAGTCTCTCCCCCTTCCACCCAACAAACACACACGCAGTGTGTTGTCAGCTGTTTTGCTGCTTATCAGCGGCGTTGTGAGACGCAGCGTGACAAAACAATTTACAGCAACAACAACAACTGTATTTACAGCTTCGATCAGGCTTAGACAGACAGCACGATCCCCCAGCTCGGAGGTTGATAGCGTCTCCCCAGCCCGCAAAGAAAGACGAAAAAAGGCAGACACATAATGCAGACAGGCAACAACAACTTGCCAACATCAGCAGCGGCAGCGGCAGCAGCAGTGGCAGCAGCAGCGACGCCAGCATCGGCAGCGCTGTCCAACAACTTTTGCCAAAGAGCGTCAGCAAAGAGCGCAGCAAGAGTGTGGAGAGCGCGCGAGAACGGCGCTTAAGAGTCGAACGGCGTCGTCGTCATAAATTTCAAATGCTATCAGCTGTTAAAAATTCATATGTACATCTGCGGTCGCTGCTGCTGTTGCTGCTGCTGCTGCGTCTAGCGCCAACGTTCGCTGCAGCTTCAGCTGCATGCGGGAAAGCCGCACACATACACGCTTAACGTGTGCGTGTGTTTATGCTCTGAGCACAAAGTGTCGTTGCCATTGCGATAACTGTGCGCGGAGAGGGGGGCCTGCTCTTGCTTTTGCCTTGCCTTTGCCGCTGCGATGAGACCAATTAAAGTACAAGCGCATTTTTATTTTCTTTAGCGGCAGCGACGTCAGCGTCAGTTCTTATCGCTGACAGAAATCAGTACAGAGTCGTTGTTGTGTGGGGTTTATTTTTATTTAGAAGCATCGGAAGCCCAATTTTCAATTGGAAATCAGTTTGGAGGTAACAAAAACTTTGTGTCCAAGAGATTGGCACAGATAAGTAACGGGACAGTGTTTTGTCACAGACGATTAACAAAACACCCCATTCACACACACACGCACATTCGTATATGTGCATACATGCATACGTATGTATGTGTGAGTATCCATCCCCCTAGAGACGTAACGATAAGTGCTCAACTACAGTTATCGAAGGCGTAACCAGCTCTATATCAAACGTTTGAACAATGCGGGGGGTTGGAAGGAAGAGGGGCGGGGGGGACGGCACTCAGTGGAGTTGGGGAAAAACCTAAAATGCTATGGCTCAAAACAAATTGTTTGTTTCCATACATTGGGGCAACTATAATTAGAAAACCATTTTCTCTGGCATTTTCCCAAGCGTGCGTGTGTGTGTGTGTGTGTGTGTGGATGGTATCTTTTATGGATATTTAAAGAGCATTTCTTAGAATATTAAAAAAATGGAAAACAACATTAAAAAGCGTTAGAATACGTTACAGATCAATTGGTAATTAAACGTCTATAAAAAGTACATGCATACATATACATTTATGCAGTTACTCATAATAATACAGTTTTGTAATTAAATTTCCAAGAATTTTACTCAATTACTTGCTGAATATTCTTATTTTAATCATGAATCATTTTTTATATTATTTCACCCTTTAATTAAGTACAAAATAATAATAATAATAATAATAATAATAATAATATCGTACTTGAAATAAGCGTATTGTCTGTTAAGTGGAGGTACAAAGAATTAGGGTTGATTTGTCAACCTGGTTTTCCACATCCCTGAGCTCAGGTTTTGATTCGAACCTTGAATGGAACGAATAATTAGTATGGCTTAAGAAAAAATAAAAATTTCAAACTTGCTTTTATAACAAAATTACCAAAACAATTATATAAAAATGCTTGATTTAAATAATTTGATCTAATAATTCTAAGAAATTATGATTTAATGCTCTGTTCATGTTTTAAGAGAGTATTATGAATGTTTCGTTAAGTGTAAAAATAAAATAATTTTAAGTTTGATGCAAAAACAATCTATGAATAGCTCAGCTCTGATTGTAATGTCATAAAATAAGATTAGAAAAATAGGTATATGTAAAAATTTACTTTGATTAAGTCATAATAACATGACTGTAATAATAATAAATCCATAAATACAAATGAATTTTGCTTTATGTGTTGCATAAAATTGTGAAAACCTGAGCCTAGCTAGAGGATATCTCTCAGTCGAGATCGTTTATTAGTTGTTTCAGCTGTTGCCAAACAATGTGATTTTGTTGCTCGGTCTACAAGGCAGTTACCATGCCGTCAACAAGACGCTGACGAAGAACAGCAAAAGGACAAGAAGAAAATGTTCGCTCCTTGAGTTCCTTATTTTTTATTTTTTCAATTCAATTCAGAGTTTGAGCTGGAAAAAAAAGGCATTTGGCATTGTGTAAAGAGCAGTTTATTGTGTGTGTGTGTGTGTGTTCGTGTGGTGGAAATGTTTTCCCATTTCTTTTCTCCATTTCCCATTCATCTATCGATTTAAGTAGCTATCGAAATATCGCCAGAACATAACCCAACAATTTGACATTTGCATTACAATAATGCCACAACAATCGCCCACTTACAACATTTTTATTTAAATGTATTTGTGTATGTATATGTGTATGTATATGTGTATGTATATGTGCATGAATATCGCAGCCACTTAAACTAATTAAAACCATGATTGCTCGCCTAGGTGGTTCGGGGGGTGTGGGGTGCTGGGCTAATGGGGTAATGCTAGCGAAAAGCCCTGTAAATGATTTTGCGGGCTGGCGGGCATTAAAACCATCCACATCAAAATCGTGTATCGACAGCGACAACAATGCCAACACGCCAAAACCGCCAGCCTTCCCCTGACGCTCGTGCAGCCCCGCCACCCTCCATCCTCCCCCCCCGTTTCAGTTACCACACCCCAATGCCCCTTAGCTCTATTTCTTGCAGCTTCCGGTTCGTTCACATTTCACGTCTTCATTGCGCGCCACCCGTTGACACAAGGGGCGGGGGGAGGGGCCTGCACGGGGTCGAGGGTTGTTTTTTGCGGCCACTCTTGGACCAGAAACAGGACCTGAAGCCGGCCGCTGTGTGTGTGTGTGTGTGTGTGTGTGTGTGTGTGTGTGTGTGTGTGTGTGTGTTGGTTGTGTGTGCGTTGGAGTGTGAAGAATCAACACATACTTATTTAAAGTCGCCGTAATTACTCCGAACCACTCACCACTCTCTCGCTCTCACTCTCTCTCTGTCTCACTCTCGCTCTATCTGTTCAGTCTCCGCGATCCGCAACATATCTCTCAGCTTCTCAGGACTTTTCTCAAAACACCTAATCTTAGCTTTGACCTGACGCTGGTTCAGTTTTTGGTTCTAGTTCAGGCTCACGCTCTCTGGGTCCCCAGGGCAGGTGTGTGTGTGTGTGTGTGTGTGTTGGTGTGTTTGTATATACACTGTAAAGTCCACGCTGGTAAAGTGCAGGTAAAAAATAAATAAAATAAATAAATACCTTTCATTCGTCGCATTGGTGCGCTCTCAAATTGCATTTAGCATATCGGGCAAATAGGTCAACCCACACATAGATTACCAACGTACGCCTTTAACCCAAATAAAAATACGTAAGAACATTGCAGTAGGGTGTCGCCGACTGCGCAATACTCGTTCACAGTATAGCAACGGCTTAAAACAGTCGAAAACTGTTTTAAAATTTTAATGGTATTTTGAGAAATATCGATTTTTTACATTTTTGAGGGCGGGAGTGTTTGGCTTGATCTTAAGAGTCGGTCAAATTTCTCGAACTCTAAAATTATGAAAGATATGGATTTTCGTGTTGTACCCGCCCCCAAGGAATATAGATTTGATCGATTTGCCACGATTATATTTACCAAGATTTAAGTCTCTAGCTTCAATAGAGGGAAAAAATTGCGTTTATATATTGCACAAACCCAATATACTCTTTTCACTGCGTAAAGTGTAAAGTGTAAGTATTAAAAAACAAGGAGCAAATCTAGGTAAAGTAAACCAGATTCTTGTTTAGCCCAAGTAAACTACCCATGATTACATGAGCAATCGTATAACTAAAGTTCAATTTAAACGTATGCAGGACCTCTATAGCATATAGCGCTGTCGTACGTTGTCTGAAGTTTTCATTTAACATATTATATTTGAAATAGTTAATACGACATTATACATTATATGCATATATTATACACATTAGGTAAATAAGACATTATATATTTTTTTCCTACATGAAAAACTGAATTATTAAAAATGTTTAATTTTTTTTAGGAAATCAATACTGTTGAAAGGGGGTTTCTTGGCTGCAGCTACATATAAAAACGCAAACAAAATGTGTATATTATTTTTAAAAATTTACTCGACTTATTCGTTAATTCCTTATATTCCTTAATAAGTTACACATGATTTGATTTGTATAGTTTTTGCATATAAGTTAAATTTTATCATTAGAGAGTTCGTTAAGTGATTCGCTGGTTTGCTCGCTAGACAAGTACGAAATGTGGGGTCTCTATAAAGGACATGGGCACATATTGACGCCTTTTCTTGTTGCATGCCACATCGGAATCAGAATTAAAGGCAGGCACCTTCTTGACTGCGTTTCGTTTAGCCAGATGCTTCATCAAATAAATGAAAAACAAGTAAGAACGTTGCAGTCGGGTGTAACCGACGGCGCTGTTCCCACGGTATATAGTTTTTTTTTACCAAAAAAAATTCTACAAAAATTTTTGTTTTTAATAATGAATATATTTTAAAAGCAGAATTTATATATATGTATATACATATGACAAATCATGACTAAAATGCCATCAGACTTGAAAATCGGTTCAGTTTTGACAAAGGCATGTGAGTTTGAGAGCTTATGTGTCAATTTTTTTTTGTCAATTTGAATCCGTCCAGAAAAATCTTAGCACTTTATCTTAAGCGGGTATATACGAGTTTACATTGCAAATTTCTAAACCCTGACTTTAAATAGCGGCGAGAAAACAACGTTAATACGGAGGGACGGACATTGCTCAAAACCCAATATGCTCTTTTCACGTTTTTATTTGCCATTTACAAACAGGCGCTTGAATTCAGCATGCCCAATTTTAGCCATTTTACGTTTACAGGGTATGGGCATAGCAAATAGTTTTGCTGGCTCTGTTTCTCGGTTTCTGGTTGCCTGCCGCAGACCGAGTCGAGTTCACTGGGCTTGGGACTCCTTTTGTTGGCAGCGCTGTCGCTGCTGCTGCTGCTGCTGCTGCAGCAGTTGTTGCTGTAGTTTGTTGCCTTTTGTGCTGTTTCAGATGTCGCCGCGCCCGCCGCACGTCTGCTGCAGTCGAGCGTTTTCGACGCTTTATTGTTTTGTACCTACGCCGAACGGGCCCGCAACCTGCAACCCGCAACCCGCGCCCCGCAACCCGCCATCTGCGCAATGCGGGGCGATATGGTGTTGATGTTGGTGTTGGTGTTGGTGTTGGTGCTGGTGTTGCTGATGATGGCGATGACGATGGTCGTCCTTTGTTGCTGCTGATGTTGTTGTTGTTGTTGTTGTTGTTTGCTGACGATTTGTTCACTGCAGTGCTTTGGCTCTGTCGTTGACGGACTGACGCACTGAATGACAGGCAAACGGCTGCCATCGTTGTCCTCGGCTCCTGTTTCTGTCAGCATGCTCCAACGCATATATTCTTGCATCATATCATTTACGTATTTGTATATACTATATGTATTATATCATCGAATCCATCCGCCCCCACCTCCATCCGCACTCAGCTTAGGCGCTTGAATCTATGGAATTGGGATTGTCAGCTTCTGCCGCAGCAATCAGTCAAATTCGGTCAATAAGTTGAAATATTGATTGAATAAGAATGAGTTAACTGACGGCATTCGGTATTTACAAATATGTAGGTGGTAACCCAATAAATCAAGTGACCATGGAGGTTGTCTGGTGGTCAGGTAAATTTGAGTTTGTGTTAGAAACTTGGAAAACTCGGCGCTGTCCATAAATATGTTTAGTCTATAAAATGTAATTTATTGTCTTCCATCTTTCATATATCAAATAAGATAAATTTTGTCAGCATAGAATACAGTTACATTTATTTTAAATAACAACACAAAAATATTGTATGTTATTTTTTAAATGAATGTGAATGTGAACTTTATTTGGGCACTATATTGTTACCATATTTAATATAATAATAATTAATCTTTAATGTTGTTACATTTATGTTTTTTACTTATAAAATGTAAAAAAAAAGGCAAGTAAGAACGTTGCTGTCGGGTGTAACAGACTGCGCAATACTCTTTCATAGTATATTAACAGCTTCAAACTGTCGAAAATGGCCTTAATATCATAATTGTTTTGGAAAATCTCGATTTTTGTAATTTGTGAAGGCCAACATTTTTCGGCTCGATCTTTAGAGGTCATCAGAAAACTGTCAACTGCCAAATTTTGTGACTCTAGCTCTAAAATTAAAAAAATATATAGATTAAATCGATTTGCCACGCCCCCACTTTTATGCAGGTATATACGAGTACACATATATTCCAAATTTTAAGTATCTAGCTTCAATAACAGACAGGCGGACAGACACTCGGACATGCCACAAACCCGATATACTCTTTTCACTTCGGGAACGAGCATAAAAAGTTCAATATAACAATATATATTAGTGTAATAAACGAATTATAAATAGAGCTGCTGACTTCCCTTAAGCGTAACAGCGATTTCGTGGCAGCTGTGATATCATCGTCGAGAACCAATCTTAAATCATGTAACAAATCGACTGACGTCTGCAACTTGTGACACGTTTTCGTTCTTTTCCCAGCTCTGCCATTCCATGGCCATTCTTAAGCGTTTCATATGGGTGCATTCAGCGTGAGTGAGTGGCTCGTTTGTTATTCCATTTAAATGGCAAAGAGATTGATGTAATTATGAGCAGCCCTTAATGCTAGGTAAATCCCATATTTTCATTCACAAAACAAAGCAAAAAAAAAAAAAACAAATGAAAATGAAAATGAAAATAAAATGAAATAAAACCAAAAATCGTCGCCGGGGTCCAACGGAAACATCACATATGGATGTGTGTGTATATGTATGTGGTGTGTTGCCCCCCACTCCTGCCCCGCGCACAATTCGAGTTTGAGTTTTGAGTTTATTTCCATTTTTCACTCCCTCCCCCTCCCCCTCTCCCGCTCCCGCTCCCGCTCTCGCTCCCTCTCCCTCTGCCGTGTGTTGTTGTGTTTTGTATTTCAGCGCTTGTTCGTTTTTATCTTTTTTGTGAAACGAGTTCTTTAAACCTTAAACAGAATTCAAGACACGTCAAATTGATTTTCATCTATTTTATTTACACGAAAGAAAAAAAGAGCAGAGCAGAGCAGCAAGGAACAAAACTAAAGCGAATTACATGGAAGCAGCGGGTACAAATTTCGGACGACATTTCGTAGTATATCTCAGCCTGAACGCGACTGTGTGTGTATGTGTGTGCGTGTGTGTGTGTGTGTGTGTTTTCAGCTACATCCTCAGAGCCTGGCATTAACTTGCCTACATTTTTAGATACACACTCACGCACACACACGCACACACACACACACGTGCAGCCGACTCGTTTGCATGTGTAAAACTGGCTTTGGCTGTGGCTTCGGTTTGGTTTGGTTTGGTTCCACCCACTCACATCAATCAGCACAATCAGCATTTTTATCTTTATCGCCCTAACGGAGATAACGACTGCTTAGCCTCTTAGCATATGTCGTGAATATGTCGAGAGACAATCATAAGGTCCTTGATGGGTCTTTTAGTACTGCTAGAAATATTGGCACATTGGGATTATTGGCGATAACTACATAAATATGTGTATTCAATAATCTATTTCAGCTTTGAACAACAATTAATTGAAAATCATAACCATGAAACGCAGTTTCAAAGCTAGTTATTCTTATTCTTTGCCTAACTTTGTCAAAACTGAACCGATTTTCATGTTTAATGACATTTTGCCCTTTAGGCTGAATCTGCATTTCAAATATATGCATTATTCAAACTTAAATTTTTTGGATCTATAAAAAAAATCACGTAAAAAAACCTTTCCCTCCACTTACTGATTTTCGAAATTTTTTTTCTTTAAAATTTAGTACATTTAGTATAAAAACAACATTAAATGTGATTCTGAGGGCGTACAATTTTTTAGTTAAAAATCATAAGCATAACATACTTAGGTATAATAGAAAATTTGCTTTTGATATACAAATTGTATATACAAAATAAAAATTGATTATGTATGTATATTCTTTAGGTAAAATATACACACATACATAAAAAATTTTTTTTTAATAATTTTTAGATTTGTGGTAAACATTCATTTACCATAGAAATATAAATTTGGTTTTTTATTCATTATTATTGGACTAACACAAGTGCTTTTGAAAAGGCGCGGGTTAAGTACACTCGGGAGATCCCGTTAGTTGGGCGCTGTGCAAATAATCATGCTAATCGTTCCAGTTCAAGTTCCAGTTCCAGTGCAAGTAGAGCATTAATGAACCTAAGAATGTTTCGGCACGGTGCATTGGCTCTGCTCAGTGTGTGTGTGTGTGTGTGTGTGTGTGGGAGCAATAACAACAACTACAAAAGGCGGCAGGTGTGTAACGCTCTATGTGACTGCGCCTAAGTAAACGGCTTCGGTATTATGTGTGCATGTATGTATGTATGTATGTATATGTTTTTGTATGCGCTTCTGCTGCTTCTTCTGCCACATGTGCCGAGCTGTGTGTGTTGTGTGTGTGTGTGTGTTTGCATTTCAACTGCAGCACAAATGAACGACGCCTGGAACGACTCGTTCTCGGGCCAGTAGTTCCTCTTGCACTGGGCCTTATGCCTCATGATGCGGCATGCAGCAAGCGGCAGCTACTCGACAAGCATCTCGCATCCGACATATTTGATAATGAACCTTTAATAACCGGCAAGAGGATGGCGAGGACGCGTTGCGTTCGACCCGCCGTACGGGGCTGGATACGGGGGTAAGCCGCACAGGGCGCCCCTATGATGACGACAACCGAACGAGACGCACACAGCCAGACACATACACACACGCACGCACACAGAGACAACGTTGCTACCCAGATGGAAATGTGCTGCACGAAGACATGCTCTTTGGTGACTAGCCGTAAACTTATACAACAACAATCTTAGTGTTTATTTTGCTGCTAGACACCCCAGATGACATGTCATCAAGCTTGTCGTGTACAGTATGTATATTAAAAAAATGTTTAAGTAAAAATCAATTTTAAGCATTAACAGCTGAGGGTAAGAGTTTGGACAGCAAGCAATACAATCTTCTCTGAGAGTATAGCTATTATATTCATTATTTAATAAAGTTTTAGTTTAGATCCTAATGGGTAAAAATCATAGATACTCAATTAGCGCAAAAGAATAATGTACAAAAATGCTCAAAAGAGAAAGTGCCCAAAGACAGGATTGCTGACATGTCAAGCAGCGTGTCCTGCAATATGATTAGGGCATATTAAAACTTGCTTGGCATAACGTATTACGCTTATGGTGCGGTCAGCAAGATGCAGATCATGTAAGAGGCCATGATTTGCGGGATGCACATTTCCAACTGGGTTAACTGAGGCGAGCGCAGGTTCGAAATTTGCAGGAGCTAGCGGCAAAGCCAGAGACGAAGCCCTAAACGTAGCCGGCCGGTGGTGTCACAGATACTTACGTCAATTGTGTGTGTGTGTGGGTAACTTTTGTACACATACACACACACCACGAACCATTTTGGCTCTTTTTATTTGCGCCCGCTTAGCCACAGCCACAGAGCAGCCTCAACACCAACTGGGCCCCTTGCCACGCCCTGACCAGACACAGTGCGCCAGATTTGATGAGCATAACAAGAGCAGGCATTTTTCATTTTGTTGCAGAGCGACGTTCGATTGCTCTAACAGATCTGATTTACAATTAAGTCAGTTTTTATTGACATAGGCTTTTTTTTACCGTAGCCAAGATATACGAAAAGTAAAGATGTCTTTAAGGTTTTTCTTGAATTAATTTGTATATATTACAAGATTAAACAACTTGAGAACCGTCAGTTGACCACATAGACAATTTTTACTGTAAGGAAAATCAGCACATAAATGAGGTTTACTTAAAAAAAACTTGAATATTTCCAAAAAGGAAGCAGACAGTGTAGTTATACATTATTTGATGTTTTCATTTCATAAGAGTCTCAAAATTATTGTCCAAGTTGTTATACCCCAGATAATTTTCGCAAAATCTCCTACGCTGAAGGAAAGTATATGAAACCCAAAGAAAAAGAAGCTAAAAACTAAAAAAAAACAGAACTGTAGGTAATACTTTCATAAACAAGAGTCTCATCAACATGGAGTAGCTAAAATTTTGATGTTTGGACAGCAGCTGTTGACCCCTGCCAAAGGGATGGAGCGAAAAGCGTGGGATTATGGTGAAACGAATGAACTTTGCGTCCACTTGACCTAACTGCGGGGCAATAATCTGTCAAGGTTAACACGAAACTGCTATAAATTATACATATATACATATGTATATAAAATATATGTATATAAAATATATGTATATAAAAGATATGTATATATTTGAAAGTGACATAAATATTATATACATACAAGTGGCTCACAGTTCGCAACTATATATAAGCAGGATAGAAAATATATTTTAATGGCACATTATAATTATAACAAGAAAGAGCCTTGACAGATATGGCATTTATTATTATATATTTTAATAATAATATATATATATATATATATATATATATATATATATATATATATTCTTTTATATTACTACATAGCTGTGCGATGTTGAGGGGAGCAATATCTGAGTTTGCTTTAATTTACCTTTAAAACGAATACGTTTTCTTAAAGGAATCCAATTTTTGACCGATTGTTTGTATGGCAGATATAAGATTAAGTAGGCTAATGTTATTGTAATTTTGGGTAGATGCACAATACATTTGCTATTTGACAAGATTGGTCAAAATATCTGTATTTTTCACGAATAGATTCAAATGGACCGACTCCGAAATATGTCAAGTTAAACTAAGATAATCTTCAAATTAAAATTAATGAAATTAATAAATAGATCGAGTTGGCTTTGGATACTGATCATGAATATATATATATATATATATATATATATATATATATCAATGAAATTAAAACACCCTTTGCAAGGATATAAAAAATACTATCTATACAATCATTTGAAATAAAACACATTCGGAATTGGTTCTAAGATTATTTCATATATATAGTTTCTTTCTCGACAAATCAAGTTAACGGTATGGAATATGTTTGTTACTTTTCATAGACACATTTATCATGGTTGATTAGCATTGGATTATATTAAACTAAGCACTTATGCATATGAATCCGGCAATTTGGAGGCATCGGCATTATCGTAACAACCCATATCGGCCTTATACAATATGCAATTGATATGGTATTGTACCGTATATTTGGTGTTCGGGGTATATTTGCCAAACTTATTGCCCAGATGCTGCAGAAAGCTGGCATCATCGTTGGCCACTTGCATTGAGCTAATGACGGCATTGTTAGCCAGGCCAGCTGCGTTCGAGCTGCTTGTTGGAGTGCCGCCAATAACACTCGCTTGTTGTGGGAAATTTGTCATTTTGAATGGATCCTCATCGACGTTACTCTCTGGGTACAGAAATGATTCGCTGGTATCAAGCAGTTGGTCCGGCGAATCATCCATCACCTCGTGCAGCTCCTCCTTGCCAATGTCAACGCTTTCGAACTGGCTGTTGCCATTGGGAATGGAGGTCTCATCTTCGAAATCATCCAGGCATGCTTCCGGCATGGGCAACTGAAATGTCAAAATAGAATCCGTAAGGAATGTATGTCAAAAAATATATGCAAAAATACAAAAATCAAAGGAATATGGAATATTATGAAAACAGCAGTATGTATATATATTTATGTATATATATGTTTAATATTATTGAACAACATAAATTAAGTTTATTTTTATATTAGGGCTTTTAGGCATAAAATAGCCTCTTCTGCTGGAATATACATATAGAAAAAAACTAAGCAGCAGAAAGGTGTTTGAATTCTAAAGAGTAAATTATATTGATTTTTGGGTTATAGTATTTTGCTCAACAGTACTTTAATATAATATAAAATATAATCAATATTTTATTTGGGGTAAAATACAATGTGAAATTGGTAAGAGCTCAAAATGTACGGGTAAAATATAGCCCTTTATGTACTCAAGCTTTTCCATAAATATATACCATTTTAAATGTACATATATATATATATATATATAAATAAATACTTATAAAAGTACATGTATGAAACGAAAAAAATGAATATTATTATAGCATTGAATAAAAAAAAAACATCAGAAATAGCTTTAGTATAGACAAAACAAATAATTATTTGGTAATGGTAAGAGAGAGATAGCGAGGGATCTAGAGAGGATAGGGCGAGAGTTAGAGCCATCGGATCTGTGTTGTTAGTTACCTGATGTGGGCCTGGTTCGTCGAGTCTGAATACCAATTTTTCCTTTTTGCGCGAATTCAAATGCATATATAAAAATTAAAATAAAAGCAAAAGATAAAGATAAAGCATGGAACGAAATTATGAACTGAACTGTCTGTTCAGATAGTGTGCATATAGCAAGAAATCTTACCGATTTGATGACCAATTTACGTGGCTCGCTTTCGAACTTGAACATGGACGAAAGGGGGCCAGCATCTGAACCGGATTGACTCGGATTTGCGGATCGGCGACGCTGCTTCTCGCGCATCACCGAGGCGTACGTGGCCGGGTGTTTGCGCTTGAGGTGGCGCATTAGGTTCTCCGAGTGCCTGCCCGCCATATCGAACAAGCATTCTTTGCATGTGCTTTTGCGGATCTCATCGTTGTAAATGAAATGATTGTTAACTGGATTTTTATAACGCTTTAGCGACATTTTCAACAGCAACAGCGGCAATTATAAATATAATTATAATAACAACAACAACAACAGCAACAACAATAACGACGACAGTTTCAGTTTCGACAGCAAAGCGTGCGTCGTACTTGAGATTCGTTCGTTTACTGAACACAGCTGAGAGCCAAACCAGAGCAGAAACCAATTTATGAACCGGTGCCAGGCGGCAATGACAGTTAGTTGCCTCTCGCTCGCACTCGCACTAACGTCCCATCGTGCTATTCTGTAAAGAGCGCACCGCAGTGAGAGCGGTTCACAGCGAATGGTTCGGAGAGAACCATAGAAAAAATAAATAAAAACAACAACAAGAAAAAAACAAACAGAAACAGGCGCATTAGGTAAGCTCACACACACAGACGCACGAGCGACGACGGCATGCGACGTGTTGAACCGGTTTGAAACGGTTTGTGTGTTGTGCTGAGCAGTTGTTGTACGTGCATTTGTTGTTGTTGTTGTTGTTGCTGTTGTTGCTGCTGTGCGCCTAAACACGTTGTGGAATCTGAGGGTCATTTGTGTTTCTTTCTCAATGTTTCTCGTCGTGGTTGTTGGTGTTGTTCAGCCAGTCAGACTTGTTGAAAACAACAACAACAACAACTGAAACAAACACAGCCAAACAGCTGAGACAGTTCAAATCTAACGATTGTGGTAAACAGCTTTGTAGCGATAAACATGAGGCCCACAGTTTCAAACGAAGAGTGCATTAAATTGCACACAATTCTCAAGTACAAATAAAAAACTCCAATCAGCTGACTTAAGGAACCGCTCTTCGGTTTCGTTCATGAACAACTCAATAATTAAACGTTCATGTGCGACTGAACATTTAAAGAGAACAAACTGATTAAGTGAACAGTTTGGTTCACAAATCATGTAGTTGATTATACTTAGTTCACAAAATTAAAATTAAAATATAAAACTTGGTTTTGTTGAATTACGATTTTTATTGACAGATTAAAATTGACAAAAATGTGGACGTAAAGCTTCCATATTTGAAATTCCCATAACATTGTTAAAACTGAACCGATTTTCATGTCCGACGGCATTTTAGTCAATATTTGTCTCTAGATTGAATCTGCATTTGAAATATATGTATTATTAAAAATAAAATTGTTATATTTTTAAATATGTTGGTAACAAATCATCAACCTCAAAAGCAGTCAATCGAAAAGAGACAAATATTTTTTAAATGAATGGTACACAATAATTAGTTGAAGAAGCAACCGTGGGTACAATCCCATCAAAAGGAAAATTCCGAATTTTCCTCATAGTTTTTGAAGCGCATCGAAGGTAATTTGTACTATTTGGTATTCGCAGAACAGATGCGATATATTTCGCGGAAAAGCTTATGAAGTTTACGCAATGGAATATCCGAAACGATGGATACAGGAATTGGCCCTCATGCCTTTCCTTCAGTCACAAAAAATTAATCACAGGAAATTGGAATCTCTTCAACAACAACAACAACAACAACGTCAACAATAACATTCAAAATAGATCTTTTCTGTACATATCAACTCATCAGGTTGTAAATATCTATATACATATGTACGTATCCCAGCGGTCGTTAAGGGGCGCCCACGACCACGCCCACGGCTTGCTTTGAAGTCAGTTGAAGCCGGTTGCGAACGGTTTTCGCAGGAGTGTCACTCCTTTTCAATCGGAGGGGGTCGCTTCGGGTCGGTTCAGTTCGGGTGTCGCTGCTGCTGGTGCTGGTGCCGGGTGGTTGGGATTTTGTCCTTGTACGACTTCTGTTGCTTCAGCCTCACCGCCCACACACCTATGTATATTAATATATGTATGCACAGTGAATACTCTCAAAAGCATACAATCAGTGTTTTAGATTTCTGTTTGTTCGTTCTGAACCAATAAACACGCAGAATAAATTCAAATAATTGAGCAGCTTATATATTTTCATTTAAAATTTATATATATTTGTACTTTTTCAAACTTTAATACATTTCTTTATATTTTAATAGTTAATGAAAATAATTGTTTAATCAAATATTTTTTTTTTGATTTAAGAAACTCAACCATGCCATTATGTCTCATTAAATTAAACATTTTTTGTATGTATATTGCAACTAATAACCGAAAAAATTTGTTGGCCTAGGCAGCTGTCCGTTCGTAGAGTTTTCACTGTAAATTTATATCCACCCCTGTGTGGCACACACATAGACTTAGTCTAGTGCAAAATTTCTGTAGTATTTGGCTAATGTTCATGGGCCCGTTTCATCAATGTCACTCTTCGCTCTATAGCCGGAACGCCTTGCCCCTTGCCCCTTGCCCCATGCCCCATGTCCCATGTCCCATGTCCCATGCCACATGCCACTTGCCACATGGCAAAAAAGTAAGCGCAAACTTCTCAACACCAGGCAAACAACTTCTTCGTGTTGTTTCCCACTCATCCTCAACCTCCGCCTTTTGCTCCTGCTCCTTCCACTTCTTCTTTGCCGCTGCTCGGCCGCGATTTCCGTCTGAACACAAAGCCAGCCAGCAAGATACACATATATAAATACATATACATACATACATACATATATATGTATATACACACACAAATGTGTGTGGCGGGGAGGTTGTGTCAGTCGCCCCCTTTTCTTTTGGCATATCGAAACGTTTCGGGGTGCGCTCTTGTTGCAGACTGTACATACCCTTTATGGTAATAAAACATAGCTGCTTTATCATCTAGTTGATCGTTTGTATATTTTATTTTATACAAGGCTGCAAACCGATTTGAACGTCAAATTCTAAAGCATAGACTTTCAACTCTGGTTTACAAAAAAAAAACCGACCCGTGAACCAATCTATCGACAATTTTTTTTTTTTTTTGTGAATTAAAGATTCTAAATAGTTTTAGATAATATATTTATTTTATTTTATTCTATTTTATTTTGTTTATAAATTTATTAAAAAAAAAATTATTTTGATGATGACATGCTTTTCCTTCTTTCCCCGATCATCAGTCATCAATTCTATACTATTATTATTGTAAATAAATTATTTTACAGAGTATTTAAAGCTTCGGCTTGTCGACTGCGCTCTTCGGCTTAACTTGATTTTATGGCTCTGTTGAGTGTCCGTCGCGACGCTTGAGTACAAAATCATTTGACTAAATTTGAATGGGATTGTGGGCCAGTACTTTTATCTATCCGGTCGTGAGACTCACGAGTAGGCCCTGAAAAAGTGCTGTCAATGGGATTTGCTTGTTATTTCAGTAACATTTCGAAAAATCTTGATACTTGTTGGTTTTTTTATTTTATTTTTTCGTTGCCGTTGAAGATACAAAATTTAATTGAAATTCAGAGGTAAACTTAAATTGAAAGGTCTTGTATAATATTTGGACATAATTCGCGTAGTTCTAAATTTGCGCTCTAAATTTGAAGATGGGTGTTGTTCGGTGGTTCAATAGTTTATTTAGCGTTAGGCGTATGGACATGTCAACGCACTTCATGGCCCATCGCCTGAGGAGCGCACTGATCCGCAAAGTATCCTGGCTGCAGGTGAGCCGAGCTCATGTTAAACTTAACATTAGCCTGTAAGTTGGCATTGCAGACGCAAAGGCCGATACAACAGCTGCCCACACGCCAAGTGGGCGGCAGACTGGGCAAACGGACACCCAATGCCGATCTCTGGCGCACACAGAAGCTGCGACGTTACGAGAAGCCGTTGACCAACAGCGGCACAATGAACGCACCGCAGAGCTCCACGCCAGGCCCGGCCGGAAATCGCAGGATGATGAGGACACACAAAACGAACGTTCGCCAGGAGCCCTGGCATGTGCGCGTGGCCCTGGACAGCCGCTGGTGTAACTACAGGCAACTATCCGAGAAGCGATGATGCGGCGCCGTGTGTGTGTGTGTGTGTGTGAAATGTGGGTTGCTCGTTGTTTGCCGATGCCTAGTTTATGGTGTTTGGTCAATTCCCATGTGTAGCTGATTTCACCATCATTAAAATCATCTGAATTGCCGCTTGTGACATAATTTGCAGTCATCTGACCCCATTCAGCGGTCCCAACAGCGTGTCCAGTGTCCTTTTCAAAGGTTTCAGCATACAGTACAACACGCAAACTGCCAAACCCAAACCCAAACCCAACCAGCCCTCCCCCACCCCCAACTAAAAAGGTCAACGAAGCGTATTTTATGAATAGATTGAAAAAACCCACCCATGGCAATGATGTTAAATGCCCTTCTCAGCGCAACCTATTTGTAGGTTAAAAAGCTAAAGGACACTAATGAACGAGAGAGTCAGCGAGCGAGAGAGAGTGTTAACACGGCCCAGCTGAATGAAAGAGAGCGCTATAGTCGGTACAGTGCGGTATTTTAAAAGCTGCCTATGCTCTTTTTTATACTCGGTCACGAAGTGAGAAGAGCATATTGGGTTTGTGCACTGTCCGTCTTGTTCAAAATTTGCATATATACTCGTGTATACCCGCGTCAGTTATTGTGGTCTGGAGGCGTGGCAATTCGATTTAATCTATATATCTTCCTCAGCTTAAGAGCTAGATACATAAAACTTGTTCAGCAAGATTACTGGTAGCCTGTAAGGATCGCACAAATAATATTTTGGACTTGCCCACTGGGGGGTGTAGCAAGTCGATCAAATTTATATATCGTTGGTGCGGGTAAGCCGCGAAAAATCATGTCTCACAATTTTAGAGCAAGGTTGCCAGACTCCCGTCCCCACAAATTATAAAAATATATATTTTTCCAAAATAATAATAATCAAGACCGTTTTCGACAATTTTAAGCGGGTTTTATGAGTAAATTTGAATGAGTATTGCACTGTCGATTACACCCGACTGCAATGTTGTCACTGTTTTTTTTGTTGCTCAAATTACAGAACTTAATAGTTGTTTACTTAATTGATTTTGCGGGCTAGACTGTTGGTCCTATGTAAGCCAGGGGTTTTCAATAGTTCTTTAAGCCCTTAGTAAAGTTGTTATCGAGAGAAGAAGCAGCTGTTTGGGTTAAAATGGTGACAACAATATCCGAAAAATAACTCGAAGAATTGTTAAACCATAGTTGGGCTGCCTTTTATCCTAGGAACTATATATGTACTATATATTAATATATATTAACCGTAGGATTCGATTGAGTACTACGAATTATATGTATTTACCCATAAAATAGTTAGAAATAAGAATATAAGTTTTCTATTTAGTTTAAAAAAATGTCTAACTTTAAAAAAAAAGTATATATCTTTTTATAGTTAGCAATCAGTACTACGATGCTACGATCTTAATTAAGCAGAAAAACTGATTAAAGCTTCTCGACTAATTTGTGGCTGTGGAAAGACTTAAAAAAAAATAATATATATATATATATTTATCCAGTTTTTTTAGTCTCATCTGGGGGGCGCTATATATATTTACATAAATATATATATTTTTTATAATTTTATATATATAGACTTGAAAAAAAATAAAATATATATATATATATGTATATATATGTATGTATATATATATATATATTTTTTTTTTTCAAGTCTATATATATAAAATTATAAAAAATATATATATTTATGTATATATATATATAATATATATATTTATGTAAATATATATAGCGCCCCCGCAGATGAGACTAAAAAAACTGGATAAAACTCAAGTAGCAAAGTAAATAGATTGCATTAATGGGTTGTTATGAATTGCTATAAATAAGACCCTCGCATCGGGTTGGGCAAATGGCGTTGACTCGATTTGTGGCCTGTATTGCTCTCATAATTGTATAAATTTTTATTAGTGCATAGCTTAAATTAGTACAATATACTTAATGTATGGGTGTGTGGTGCATGGTGTATTGGTGTATAGGTATAAGTGCCGTTAGGCGTATGCATATGTGGAAGGCGGGTGGTATGTATTGGGGGGGTTGGTGGTGGAGTTGGGCAACACTAGCTGGCGTTGCCACTGCGTCTAAATTGTCCCTAATCGAGCGCACAATATTGACGTATCTCCACATAGCCGCAGGGACGCTGACAGCACTCGTGTATAGGACCATTCTGTAACGGCCTATAGAAGGTCTCGGCGGGTGCGAAACGCTTGGTTCGCTTACCAAAACTTTGGGCTGTAAAAAGCAAGATATTTCGATTAGATGATGACTGAAATAAAATGGAAAGAGACAAGAATCACTTACGATAGAGCTCGGCCAGTGAGACTGTCTTGCCCTGACAGATGAGATTAATGGTTTCGGCTAAATCTATGCTGCAGAAATGCTTGCGCTCGAAATCGTCGGGCGTGAAGGCGATCGGATTGCCCGCCACCAACGACAGGCCGAATGCCACACACACTACTGTGGCCAGCAGGGGCAAGATACTAGGGCTTGGCAGCGAGAAAGTCATCTGCAATGGTCAAAGATATAATTATCATTTCAATTCAAAAAATTCCACAATTACAAGTTTATCTTTAAGTTACAAGCTTTCTAACATTTATACTCTTAACTTTCTTTAAAACAAAGTTTATTTTTTTTAAAGCATTATTATTTTGGATATTATTTTTATTATTGTTACCAATTTCTTCTGAGTGGAATCTACATAATATTGTTTTTGTGCAGTATATTATCTAAGATCCAGTACTTCAAATATATGAACAAAACGGATTTGGCTTGGAATCCGAGCGTAAAGATTAAAGATTTTAACCATAACTAATAATAATAATAATAATAATAATAATAATAATAATAATAATAATAATAATAATAATAATAATAATAATAATAATAATAATAATAATAATAATAATAATAATAATAATAATAATAATAATAATAATAATAATAATAATAATAATAATAATAATAATAATAATAATAATAATAATAATAATAATAATAATAATAATTATTATAATAATAATAATTATAATAATAATAAAAATAATAATAATAATAATAATAATTATAATAAAAATAATAATAATAATAATAATAATAATTATAATTATAATAATAATAATAATAATAATAATAATAATAATAATAATAATAATACCGTCATTAATCAAATTTTGTGATTAATTCAAGTTTTGTGGTATCAATATTCGGCGAACGTAGAAATTGCTTGGCTTATTTCAAGAACTTTTTCTAATTACAATAGTTTTGCATAGAGAATCCCATTTATATCCTGCCACACTATATGACTGAAAAACTCATATGTGACCTATTTGATTATGTGAAGTAGTTTCAGTTTGATTGATTTATGCAAGTGCTCCCAGTGTTGCCAGGGCTTTCACATCGTCGATATGTCTAAGTACTGACTAGTACTACGTATACCCCGCAGACTCACGTATCTCGGCAAGTCTGCGGCGCTCACATCGAATCGCATCGTATGCGTCTGGGCCTGCTCTTCTTATCAATATCAAATATTATTGTGTTTTCCATTCCTTTCAGATTCTGTTTTTGTTTGCGTCGTGCGGCCCAGGAAATATTTACATAAACTTCAATGTTTAAAAATAAACCCGAGCTGTGCCTTATCATTTGGAACATATTTATTAAAATAAAAAATAACAATGAATATAAAAATACAAATTGAAATATGCGTGTGCGCATTGTTTGCATAGTTTTTTTTTTTTTTATATTTTCCTTTTTTCTCTCTTTTAAAAAAATAATGCCCCATTTGAGGTGTCAGCACCTAAAAACTACAACACATGCAATAAGTATATACAATCAGGCCCGACCATAATACTGAAGCATGTTATATTGTCTTGTGTACGCGCTATGTGGTTCAATGTTGTTTTGCTGAAATATATATAGAGGAATAATCCAGTATTTATATATATAGTACATATATATATATATATATATATATATATATATATACAAATATAGAGCTCTATGTAATTTTAGAGCCCGACAACGAGTGTTAGCATTAAGTCACGAGTGTTGAGTGTCAAGCCAACCAAAGAGCTAACCACCATCCCATCTGACATCTATAATATAAATATAAACATAATAATATATAATATATAAACATTTGTACATATTTATAGTATATTTTCATGGGAACTAACGTTTCGCTGTAGTTGAAGACCAACATGAGGGCAAGGTTGCGTTAGAGTCAAAAGTTGTTTACAGATAGTGAAATTCCAATCTGTAGGATTGCCCAAAAATTTGATTAGCTGTTGAATTGTCGATTATTTTGAGGCTATTACATGTAATTGCTTACACGTGGCTTTATCGATTATAGAGGGGTAGGCAATCAGCTCTATTAGACTATCTCTTACTATCGTCAAAATGTCCAAATATTATTGCTTTAAGATAAAAAATTATATATATTCTTGATCAGGTCGACAAGCTTAGTCTAGTCTAGCCCGTGACCGTCTCTTCGCCGATCTGTTTGTTTCTTTCAGCTATCTTACTGCAATTTAAAATTTGACATAGATCCGGCATTAAAGTCGGGTGAATCGTATCATTATATCATATATATAGCAGTTGGTCAAAAATTAAGTTTTTGTGTGAACAACTTTTGTTTTTTTAAACCTAATATAAACATATGTCTTTTATAGAAATATTCGGGTTTTCTTTGTGTGAAATATCCATAAGTATAGAAATAAATTAATTGGGATATTTAATTTTCTTTCTCGTTTGTTTTTTTTCGATTTTCTCTGCCAATTATAGTTATCATGTATCTCCCAGAATCTTGTAGATTTCATGTAGCATACTTTTCTGAAGACAATTACAAAGAGTTTGTAGTTTTTTGTCAAATTCAAAAAAATCGAAAACTTTCTTATATCATATATTTTTTTTAAATGTAAGATTTCAAATAGTAAATAGTCAATAGTAAATTTTAAATAGTACTTATTCATGTTTGATAAAGTTTGTAAATGTGTTGTAGTAAATGTATGTAAATGTATGTAAATATAGATGTAGTATTATTAGTTAACTTACTTTTGCGTGCTCAATTTGTTGATCGTTGGCTAAATGTTACTTCCGTTTGGATCGTTTAGTGTTTAGGGTCTAAATACGATTGTTGTCGAGCGCGGTTTTTGCAGTTTTTAACTTATCACTTGCTTAAGGAACTTTCTTTTGGTTATCGTTCTTTTGCAATCACACAGTTTCAAAAATCACAATTAATTGCCACGAAAAATAATATTTAATAACATGTACACATATATATTAATGAATATGTATACATATATAAATAAATGGAAAAAAATAACAGGTTTTCCAGGATACGGGATTGAATATTTTTCAAACACAAAAACCGTACGTACGTGCAAAAAAAATATTTAAAAAAAAAACGTTGTACAATAATAATAATAATTGTGAATGTTATTATTATGCTTAGCTAATTGGTATCGATTATGGTTACGATATAAACAAGAGAGTCTGGGACAATGTGCGGGCGTGTCTTTGGAGTACGTTCGTTAATCTGCTTGATGGTCACACGTGCTGATTTGCGATTTTGTTGCATTTCGTGGTTGCAGCTCGGCTGGTTCTGCTGGCGTTGCTGCTGCTGCTGCTGCTTCTGCTGGATCTGGATCTGGATCTTTAGTTGGGGTCCTGAACGCAACCAAACGAGGACTGAAGCAAGTGGTCGAGCGCACGAGCCAACGATGCGGCTGGCTTGGATTTGGAACGCGCTTTGATGATCAGGCTCGGCTCGCTGATCAAACGACTTGCCCAAACACGCTCGCCTCTCTCACGAGCTCTTTCGCTGCTGCGGTTGCTCTCACGCTCTCTATCGCTGCCTCTCTTTCTGGCACCGCCACTCACACACACACACACACTCGCTCCTGCTGGCGCTGTGCTGGCTGGCTGCTGTTGTTGTTGTTGTAGTCGGCGGGGCTTTCGCTGACTAAGCTCAACGATTATTTCGTGTCGTTGCTGCAGCCTTCTTTCTTTTTTTTTGTTTTCCTCGGCTATCCGAAGATCGGTTCGCCCACGCCTTCGGCTGTATATCGTGCGTCGCGCTATCGTTCGGCAAAATCAAATAGGCAATCAGCTGCTCGCTTATTACGAAATCGTAACCTCACTCGCGCTCTCTTGCTCTCTCTCTCTCTCTGGCGCTCTCTGGCTGTTTGGCGCGCTGTTTCGCTTAGTTGGTTGGTTTGCCTGTTGATTTGTTTGCCAGTGTTTGTGCTGCTGGGCAACGGCGACGGCAACGGCAACGGCTTCGGAATTGATGTGAATTGTATTTTTAGCAACCAGTGTGCTATAATTAGACTCAGACTCCGACTCAGACTGTAGCCGCGGTCTGCTATGCGTCTTGTTGTTATCTCACACACACGCACACGCACGCACGCAAGTACACACACACACACACACACTTACACTTACTCAAGGCACTTGCAAGATTTGTTTGTTTGTTTATTGTTTGCTTGCTTTGGTGGGTTGGTTTGTCACTGCTCGTTCGCTGTTACTTTTGTTTGCTCTACTATTTATCGTCTATTTGGCAATCCTGCCGTTTCCTGCATGCCTCCGTCAAGCGATTTTTTATACACGCAACGCAGCGAAATTCGATTGGTTGGCGATGTTTTCTAGTGTTGATCAATTTCTAAATTGCACAGCTACAGTTACAGTTGCAGTTGCAGTTTCTGTTTACTTGCAGCAGCCTTTTTTTTATTTATTTTTTTTAAATTTATTTTTTGGTGCACTCGTTGTTGCTTGTTGTTTCACAGCCAAATTGAAAAAGAATTCTTTGAGTGCCGCAAGCGCCGCACGAAGCCTCGCCTTGCATCGCCTCAGCAGCCGAGTAACCGTTGCGTCGATCTCTGAAATGATATTTATGAAGCCCACATATACATACATACATACATATTTGTACATAATTCGCATTACTGTGCCCCAACTGTGCTTTGCACTGCGCTCGCACGCTGGGACCAATTCTATGAAAAAGTATTGTACATATTTATTTATTTATTTTTTTATTTTATTTATAATGTTTGTCTTAGCCGAATAAAGGGAATATCAGCCAGAGCTATTTAAAAATATTTTATAGTTTTAAGAACTTTTTATTTTTATTTTTAGTTTTAATAATATCAGATTATATTACCGAATCTTTAATTATTATACCCTGAACCCATTGAAAATGGGTATAATGGTTTTGTGCAAATGTATGTAACAGGCAGAAGGAAGCATTTTCGACCCCATAAAGTATATATATAAACTAAACGACTATAGATTCTCCTAATCCACAAGCAGTACAAGTTTATAATTATTTTTAAGACTTGGTTTTCTTGGCATATCTCGGAGACTATAAGAGCTAGAGTAATCAAATTTGGTTTAATATGTGCTCGTAAAGGATACGCAGGTTATACATTTTTGGATTTTGGATACCTCCCCGCATTCGCCTCCCATATCAAAATACTACAGACTTGCGCTTGGGTTTCTACATAGATTTGGATGTTCTCAATGAGCACTGGAAATTTCATAACGATCATACTCTCAGTTTAGAACTTATTCAAAAATTCATTTTCAATAGTGGGTGCGTAGCCTGCTGCGTGCGTTTGTGTGTGTGTGTGTATGAATGGAAAGAAGTTTAAATGCATTTAACAGCTCGTCGCTGGGTTCAGGGTATCTCCTAGTCGGGAACTCCCGATTAGAGCCATTTTACTTGTTTTTCTTTGTATTTATTTTAATATTTCTTTTATTTTTTTTATTTTTTATTTATTATTATATTATATTGTTTTATTATAGTATATTATTTTATTATAAGATACACATTTTTATTTTACGAGTATTAATAATAAGCTTCGGCTCATGTGTCATATTGTATTCCCGAATCTTTATTTTTTTCTTTGTACAGCTTTTATTATTATTTTTTTGTTGCTTCTTTTGTTTACCATCTTTATTGGTTACCCTCAAAAAGTGTTGTCCACGACATAGAAATCAACAGTGAGGGGTCACTGTTGCCACACACACACATACACACACACACACACCCACACACACATACGCACACACAGCATTAGTGATTATGTGTGTGAGTGTGTGCTGTATTCAGCATTAATAACAATAACAATGACAATATTAATAATATTTGCTGTTGAACAAAGTACACACACACACACACGTACACCCGCACACACACCCGACACACACCCGCACACGCACACACTTGGGGAGTGCAAGTGCATTTTGTGTGCGTTATCGGTTTGAGTACACGACGAACAACAATGCAAACAAAAAGAAAAAGAACAACTAGAGTGAATCCATCAGTGACAGAAGCATCAACAGCATCTCCCTCACTCGCTCGCTCGCTCGCTCGCTCTTTCTGCCCACCCCGCTGGGGTCGTAGGCAGCAACATTATTTTTTAACCTGTGCACTTTTATTGATATTGTTGTCGCTGTTGTTCTGGCAATTATAAATGGCAAACCAGTTGAGCAAATGCCTTGCCGATTAGTAGCTGATAAGCGAATACAAAAGCAAGAGATGCGTATGCACACAGAAATGATACGCAAGCTGCACTGTTATCGACTTATCGAGTATATATGTACGTATATATATATATATATATATAAGACAGACATATATTTATAATATTTATTTCAAGTAATTCTCTAGAGTTTTCAGTATTTGTCTCGCTCGCAAGGAGGCAAACCGATAAGACCTATGGGCGAACTTGTTTTTGTTTATTATTTTTATTATTAGTTAAATGAGTTTTCCCCGTCACCAGGCACTGTTTTAGCACTACCAATGTGCCTAGTTTTACTGCAGATAAATGGATATTTTTAAATTTGGGCTTCTTGAGTCTTAGAATGCCCAGTACACAGACCCATTTGGGTCCTTGGCTTGTTGTCGAGCGTCTACAAGTATTACGCACACGACATGCGTGCTTCATACCAGTGTGAGTGTACACAGTAAAAAATGTTGCTTTTCATTCAATTTGCTATGGTTTTTAATTTGAACAAATTTTTCAAAGTTTTAAAATAGTAACCAATTTTCAAAATGAAATTCAATTTCATATTTTAACAGAATACTTTAAACTCTTTGGCTTACAATTAAAATAAACAAAAAACTACATGGGTGTTTAACGAGATACCTCCGGTTTGTTTCCTGTAACATTTATGTTCGAAAATTAATATATATGATTATCTAATCATCAAAAACAAATTTGAATTTTATTATAGATATAAAAAATAATTAGATGTTACTTGAAACTTCGGATATATACTCGTGCATACCCGCGTCAGATAGTGTTGAAGGGGGGTGTGGCGAATCGCGAGAATCTGTATCTAATACAGTTGTAGACTACAGATAACTCTTTTTTGGGATGTGTACATTTGTTGTGACCCTGATGACTGGGATAGTGTGAAGAAATGATCAATTTATAAAACTATATTTTAAGTGTCGTTAAATTTTTGAATATTGTACCAATCAGGGCTCTATATTATTTTATTTGCAAAAGAGAAATTTGATTGATGCCAAATTGATTTTAATGAATGTAAATCAATTTTGGACAGATTTTAAAAATATATGCCAAAACAGTTTGAAACCCAAATTTTGTACAGTGTATACATATGAAGGCATTTTTAAATGGAAGTGTGTGCGTGTATGCCATATGTGAGTGCTGCTTTGATAACGTTAACGCTCTCTGATAAGACATGTTGTTGATGTTTTGGTTGCTTGGGCTGCGGCTGTTGTTGTTGCTGTTGTTTGTTGCAGCCAGCCGTGAACGAAGAACGGAAACCCGCGACAACGACAACGACAACGACGACTGCAGCCTGTGGGCGTAATGCCAGTGAAAACGTAAACAACGCCAACGTGAATTCAACGTGATCTAGTTTCCATTAAAAATAACAGCGCGCGCCCAATCGTAGACCCCCCTATTTTTAGCACAATCTGTCAGAGACACAAAGCTAGCGCCACAGAGAAAGAGTGTGTTCGTGTTACACAGAGAGAAAGAGAGAGGGAGAGAGCGGTGAGCGGGAGAGCAGTATGCATGCGCTCTGCTTTGAGAAACGTTTTCAAGTCAGAGTTTTGTTTTTTTGTGTTTGATAAGCGAGGGTTGGGAATACTGAAACAGCTGCGGGGGGAATACTGCTGTGTACGCAACAGGGTTCAAAGTCTAGACGATGAGCAAGACCCAACGAATTGACAACTTTTTGGACTGTACAAGTAGCATTCAAGTGGGAAAAAATAATGTGTGTTCCCATCTACACAGGCAAATAATAGAGCGAATAATAAGAATACAAATAAAAAAAATATTCGTTCTTAAAAGTAACCTACATAAAAATGTATATATATATGAACTGAGCCATTGTATATTTTGATATAAATATAAAAAAAACCATAATGGTATGCCAAGGTAACGATCTATTTTACAAACTTGTTTACGTGCATTAAAATATTGGGAAAATAAAGACTTAGTTAACTTAATAATGGCATAACTTAATAATTTAATGCACTAAAATATTGGGAATCTTAAAGACTTAGTTAACTTAAAGTAGATCCTTTATTTAACCTGCATATACAAAATTGTTCACTATAAGCCACACTTACAAAACTGCTAAAAAGATCTGTAATTCTACAAAATTTCAATTTACGATTTTAAAAATAACCTGGTATACTCAGTCAAAGATGAAGTTCAAAACTTGTTTAGAAACTAAAATACATATATTAAAATTCTTCATTCAATCTTTTAATTTTGCAGAAATGATCAAATGCTTAGAATATTTGAAAAACTGGGTTTCTAGAAACAAGTCGTTAAGGGATTGTCTATAAAAGAAACATTCTTTAAATAGTCTACCTGCAAACAAATTGCTTCAAAAATTTAAAAAAATCCATATCCAAATTTTTCATACAATTTAAAATTCGGTAAATTGCGTTATTAATTTTTTAGTACACTTTTAAAATAGCTCGGTCATGACATGTATACATATGTATATACATATGTGTTTATGTAACTAATTTGAACTAACTAATACACAAGGTACATTTACAAATATGCGCAAATGATCTAAAAGACAGGAAATTTCGATCTAAAAATTCTACAGAATTCCATGGTATTTTTGTTAGCAACGAAAAACAAAGAAAAAATTATTCACCGATCTCCTGGGACAAACTTGTTTTCCTTTTTCCAGTGCCGGGCGAATGTATGCGAATATGGGAGATAGAGTCTCTGAGACAAGGACAGAGATATATGCATGTGGAGAATGAGCGCGAACCGCGGGCTGATAAGGCTTGTGGGCGGCTACTCCAGTTGGGGGATAGATGGAATTGGAATCTATGTGTGATGATGATGACCAGATGATGGCCAGAGGCGGCCCGGCGTGCAAAAATTGTTTACTTGTGCTAAAATTGGATCTTCATTGATTGACAAGCGCGACAAGTGGGCGCCAGTGCAACACTGCGACTCAGACGCAGATTGTTGACCCAGAAGCGTGCAGGGTGGCGGCGGGCGATACCAGACGAGCCTAGACGAGAGTCCATTCCAGACACTCACTGCATCAGCTATTATAATAACAATAACAGCAAATGTAAACAAATAACAAATAATAAACATCGCGGCAAATTCGCGTCGAATATGTGAACTTTGCATTTATCGCCGCCATCGATTTATTTAGATTTTCAATATTTTCGGCTAAATCGGCTGTTTGCCAAGCCCCGTCCAAAGGTCCATTGCAATGACCGCCCGAAAACATTGGTCAAGGTTATAAAGTAAATTGTTTGGGCAAGTTGCTAGGGAAAACCCTTAGAATTTCAGTTCAGCTGATCAGTGGAATATTCAAGATCAAACTAAAGTTTAATTTTAAGATTTTACGTTTCTTTTATCTCAAAAAAAAATTTAATATATAAAATGCATTAATTAGATTATTTAATTAATTATAGATTAAAGATTAATTAGAAAAATATAAATAATGTATTCGGACTATGACTATAAATGCATTTCTTAAAAGAATTGGTTCAGCTTTGACAAGCTTTGACAGCTTCTCGTAGCTTTAAGATTTTCCTTTTGCCATGAACTCAACCAAAAAAGCAACATCAATTAATCCACTTTCGCATTTAAGTAGTTTAATGCATATTTTGTTCATTTGCATGTAACCAATAAAAAACTAATTTTTAAGATATTTAAAGAATATTTCGAAATATATATTTATACCAAAAAGATGTAGGGATCTTTTTACTGAATGACCCCTTTAAATATTGGTTTAAAAAAATGTGCAAAAATACTGTCAAAACAAAATCCGCAATTTAAGTAAAGAATTCATAGAGATTAGTTTTTTAAAGATATAGAAGTAGGATGTTAACGAAGTGCCTTTTCAATAGGAATTACACCAATAAAAATATATGTATTGTTTTTAAATATCTTGAGTTGGTTTTGGAATATAGATTTATACCAATTTTCAAACCCATATATACATATGTATGTATATAGTTAGTAGGCAAAGAAATTCTTATCGTTTGCATAAGGCATTGGGTTGAAACATAACAAAAGAGCTTGAAAGGTAGTCCGTTGGATTGAATAATTCAATATTGGACAATTTATTTAAAAAACCCTCAAAGCGAATAAAGTTGAGTTTTTGGACTGAAAACATAGAGTACTCTCCGCGTTTCAGGTGAGTTGGATAAACCTGTTGCTGTTGCTCTCAATAAGAGCAGCACAAATCCGCAGAGCCGGAGCCATGCCTATGCCGGATCCGCCCTTTTTGACTGACTACGATGAAGACGATAATGTGCATATGTTGGATATTGATATTGACTTTTTGAATGACGCCCTAGTGGTGACATTGACGGAAGACGAAATGCCCAATCAACTGTACGACGAGCTAATGCCTGAAAATCAGAATTTCACTGAGAATGAATTAGACTACATCTTTGTAACCCTTAAGTTTCTAATATAACAAGTTCAATTTGCTAAAATAATATTTTATTTTTTTATTTATTTATTTTTGATTACATAAATTGTGTTAATTCTAGCTTTTGACATCTGGACAACTATCAGCGTTGATTATAGTCCTGTACCCATTCAGTGCAAATGTATGTAACAAGCAGAAGATAGCATCTGTGACCTTATAAAGCATACATTACTTGATCAAGAACCCAGTTTTGAAAAATTGTTAATTCCAGTTATTCGTGTATTCTACTAAACACAAATTGTTTTTCTTTTATAGCTATCTACTGTTATTCATATTCGATAGATATCGATTTTCAGACTCGGTTTTAAGCACATATGTATCTTGCAAATTAAAGAGCTAGAGAACTTAAATTTTATATTTCTATTCTCGCATATTATTAAGATTAAGAATATTTCACTTACTGAATATCTATATCTACTGCCCCATACCCTGGAGGGTATCTCACAGTCCGTCACTTTTGACTAAAGCACTCTTATATTTTACTTTTCATTGAAATGTAAATTTAAAGAGCAAAATAACAAAAAACAATGCAAAATTATCGCGAGTGTCAATAAACTGCTATACGACCGCTTGACCTGTGCCAACAACAGCAACAACAACGGCAACAAAAGCCACCGCAACAGCAGCAGCAGCGACCTTAAGCCCCAAAAATGCTGCCAACGGCCATAGACACACATTTGGCTGCTGGGAGCTTGGGCTCATAGAACCGTGTGCGGAGGTCATGGTCAGGATGCGTAAGCCCCTTCAGGCGTGCGACTGCCAATGAACTGCAGGCGCCATTGCACAGTGGGCCGAAGCGATCAAAGTACAGCTTAATTTTGAAAACCTTGAAAGGTGAAACGTTTCGTAGGGTATTGTTTGGATATGCTAAGAAAATGCTTAACCAACATGAATTATGTGAACAGAATGTAAGAGTAGTCTGATCGTGTTTTAATCGCTAAATTGTAATATATATATATATATATATATATATATATATATATATTTAGGTGGTGGAAACTTGGTATAACGTAGCTGTCTCAAAGTTCTTTATTTTTTGTCCAATCGATTTCTAACTCAATTACAAAATTAAAGAATTTAGGAAATCGTGCTGAACTTTCCCTAGCAGCATTTTATGTTGCGCTATTTAATTAATTTGCAAAGTTTACTAAAATTTATGTTTTTGAAATTAAAGCACAGCCTAAAATGCGTTTTGAATCGTAATAGGTTATTGTGGACACGGTTCGAAAAAAAGGTTTGCTGCGGATACAAATTTATAAACAATAGTGATTAAATATATTTTATTTATAATCTGTGGTTACGCATAATGGTCTTAAAATTTAATAAGTTAAATACAAAAATATACAAATGTGTTTTTTTTTAAACAGTTTTTTATGAATTCGAATATACAGAAATATATTTTGTAATAGATCGTAATTAGTAATTTTTTTTACAAACAACAATTTATAAATTTATATTTATAAATCTGAATTCAAAGCTTAGAATATATCTAAAGGCAAAATTAGACAACAAAAATACATTATATATCTAATTTAGCGCCTGCAATTTTTAATTGTACCCACTGTGCTTTGTCGGCATCGTTTAAAAGCCTGTTTCAAGGTCAACGTTTGGCCCATAAAAAAAAGACAAAAAAAAAGGAGAACTGAACGCAACAGAAAGCGACGCAAAATTCATTTGGCGCTCAGGTTGGGAGCGAATGCAGCGCAAAAACTGGGCTTGGCACATAACTGTGAATTGGGCACTTGAACCATGGAGGCCGTCGCTCTGTCTGGGCGCTGCTGTGGCGGCCACGACCTTGGGCGTCAGTTTGCTATGGGGCCGTTGCACCTCCAAAAAAAAAAATAAATAAAAACAAATCGGATGCGTCGCCATTGTCATCGGTTGGGCGTTGAGGCGTCGTTGGTTGTGCCTTGCGTGTGCCTGGCTGTGCCAGGCTGTGACCTTTGAACTTAATCTAGAGATTCAGCTGTGCCTGGCTCATGAATTGGTTGTGGAAATCAACATCTGTAATCGGCACACGGCAATCACTTGGGCGGCGCGTGGAGCCCCGCTGTAAACAAACAACAACTCATTAGTTACATACGACTACATACTCTATATAGTATGTACAAGCGTACATATGTATGTATATGTATGTGTACTACATGGATTACATACATTTTAAAAATATACTGTATACTGTTTTTAGATTAGGAATACAATTAACCGCATTTCGATCATAAATTGTAATCAATTAATCATTGACAAAAACTATGTATCAGCTACACATACTGACCTTTAGAATATTATCTGCAACTAACAAATAGTTGCAATAACAATATCAATTAATTTTAATTAATTCGCTTGCCTATGTCTTATATTTAAATCAAATTAAATAAAGATAACACTAACTTGATCCCATTTGCAACCGCTGCCACATGTGGTACAAATGCGCAACAACTGTGCCAATACTGGTACTCAGCATCTTTTTGACCACCAAATTGTACTTTTTTCTTCAATGGTTTTCAAATAAAAATTATTAACTTCTATTTCTTATTTGGTACAAATATTAAAAAGTGTTATATATATTTATTATATTGGAGTTAATGTTATAAAAGTCGTATGCATATGCGAAAAATCTTATAATATTAAAATTTGTTTTTATTTTAGCTTAAAATGTACAAAAAAAATGGAGTTATACGTTTTTTTCTAACTACTCCAACATACAAATTTCTTTGCAGTGATAACAAAAATAAATCTAAAATTAAATTTAAGGTGCTCTTAAGCTTAAAATGCAAAGCAAAGTGTATTTTGTATATTTATGTATCTCTCTCTAAATATAAGCAAAAAGCTCATTTCAAATATATTTTGAATTTGGCGCCTTGGCCAGAAGCGCGACACCTGTCGTAATGTTAGTGTACTATGCAAGTAGCATAAGCTGTTTCCGTAGTACTTACACTGTATTAACAGTGCCAAGCGATGTGAGTTGCGATAACATTTTAAGATGAGTATCGGAAATCGATATTAAAATAGGTTATCAATAGGTTATCTAAAATTCAATTCAAATATTTGTCGCCAAAAATACGTTTGGCAAATTTGAAAGGATCATGTTAGTTTTGGGAAAGTATTCGAATAAAATGCTTTAATTGGACCCAGAGTAATAAAATGTAAATCAAATTGCTGCCAATACGTTGACCAAATTTAAGTATACATTTTGGCAGAGATTACATTGACTTTTGATGAAGTTGTGGCAGTTTAAAGACTAAGAAGGGTGTTTCAGGAACTTAGAATTTTACAAGTCGAAATTTTTGTCATTAATAGTAAAAAATGCTCATCTGTACATGTCAATGTGTTACCGAAAGTCTAAAATTATTTGACACTCAACTCCAAGAATTTACTCGTTTGGCACTGCTATACAAATTTTAAATCTTAGTTTTATTTATTTAATTTTTTAGGCAATACATATATATATGCATATATATACATATACTTTCCGTCGCCAGAAACAGATTCCTTGTGCGAAACTATATAGACTTAGATTTCCTTATCTATGGGATCCAATCTCAATGATTAGCTTTATTTATAAGCCCATCTCTGTTATCGATAATCCACAGTTAACAGACACTCATTTGACACTGTTATACTAGTTTTAATATTGAATATATGTTTTTAGGCAAAGGAAATAATTTCCGCTGTAGGAAATCGATTGCTTATGCAAAATATGGAATAAAAAAAATTCTCAACTTATTTAAACCTTCTAAGCCAAGTACCCATTGAAGTACTTATTGAAATTGTTCGTTAAAAGGAGGAGTCTATCTTAAGCGGAGGAGTTTTAATGTTAGGTGAATACATTTCTGTTTACAGTGGTGCTTGCAATGCATTTTGGGCATTTTTGTATTTGCCGTGCGGGGTCACACTGTTTGCAGAGTGCAGTCACACTGGAAGCTCAGTTTATAAATTCAGCAAACATTGAAAACTCTAACGCCAAAGAAATATATATATAATATATATACATATATATTGCAGAGTTGTTTTTTGTTTTGTTTTTTTCCCGCAGCCTCTAACGTTGCTACACGCGAAAGTGCATTTAATCAGAAGCTTTTGTTGCTCTACGATTGAACACTCAACTCCAACTAGAAAACGAATAGTGTGTATGTATGTGTGTGTGTGCCTGTGCCTGTGTGTGTCTGTGTCTGCGGGCAGCCCGAAGAAGTGACGTTTACAGCAGCAACAACAAATAAAAAAGTCGGTCTCGTCAAAATTCGAAGTGAAATTAAACAAAAACACGTCCAGCCGCAATTCACACGTTTTCCATGGCAGTTGGAGGTGCGTTTGATTGAAACGACGACGTCGCCTCGTTCGTCCGTCGTCATCTCTGCGAATTCGCCATCTTCGCTCAGAATACCAATAAGAAGAAGAAGAGGAAACAGCAGCAGCAATAACGGTGAGTGCTTAAGCAGGTGTGTTTACTATTTGCACGTACATAGTGTGTATACATAATGTACACACACATAAATATATCTCTTTAAAAAACGTCATCAAATCGCAATAAAAAAACTTTCTAGTTATACTTAATTTTTTTCTGCTTCTGCTGTTATTGTTGTTTGTACACTTTCATCTTTTTTTCAACTCAGTTGCATTTCTTCTGTTTTGCGCGTATTCAACAAGAACAACAACAACAAGTGCCAACATCGGCAGCCTCCCAAATTCCAATTGGAGAAAATTCTCTGCGCTTTCATGCCCATTACATTTCCTACCACATCAGCTGCTTTGTTGTCTTGTTGTTGTTGTAACCTTGTGTCTTCCAATTCGACTCCACGACGACGCGTCGTCTGCTCTCTTGCTCGCACCCACTCTGTGCGCAGCGTTACCACCTTGCATGGGTGTACGGTAAATACACATGTATGCATCCGATGTAGTATGTATGTGTGTGTGTCTGTTTGCATGTGTGCATACACCCATGCACATCTTTTTAGTACGCCTCGCGTGCGTTTTGCCATAATTCTGTTTATTTATTAATCTTCATGCTTCACATACAGCACGACAAGTAAATATATGCGTATATATGTTTGTAAGTAAATATGTATGCATAATTTGCTTAGAAGCTTTATTTAGTTTTTGCTGCTTTTTGTTTTGCTTGTTTTAATTTATTTTTTTTATTGTATGTGTGTGGGTGTATTGTTTAAGTTTTTTTTTTAAATAAAATGTAGTATTGAGGCTGCTCTTTGAAGCTTTTTGACCTTCTCCCAAAGCCGCGAAAATATGTTAAAATTGATTTACACTCGAGAAGTGAGCCACGTCTGTGTGTGGGAGTGGAGAGGGGGCAGTGGCAAAGGGGCCAATAATAAGTAAGACAACAAGCATTTGTTAATGTTGAAACGAAAAATAGCAACGGCATCATTAAAAAACAAATGGTTATAAAAACAGACAAACAAATATACACACTTGTGTATTTATGTACATACATACTCACATGTATGTATGTTCATAATTGCCTTCAGCCATTGTCCCAGTGTGCGTTGCAAAAATGAAAAAAAAAACTCACAAAAAACCGTTATGTAAAATGGGCAACAACAGACAAACTACTCAAAACAAGTAAGAGTGCTCTAGTCGGGAGTGCCCGACTAGCACTCACCCTGGTAACCAGCTCCAAAACCGAATATCCTTTTACACGTACACAAAAGGGTACACACACACACTCGGCTTTATTCAGTGCTTGTGCTTCTTCGCAACATTCTTTAAATACGTATTTTAGGGGAAGTGGGGATATCTAATAAGTGAAATACTTTTGATCTGTGTATACTTGAACTTACATATCAAATTTGGTTTCTCCAGCTCTTATAGTCTCTTAAATATGATTTAAAAAACCGACATTTATCGATTTTAGGACAACACGAGGGGTCATTGATAAATTTGATTTGCGTATGGTACACAGGAACTTAAAATTCAAACTTCAACTTCTCTCGCTCTTATAATCTTAGAAGTATACTAAAAAGAAATCATATTTAACATCGATACTTATCGATATTAAGGAAATGTTACGAAATATCTATAGAAAACTCTTAAGCTTGTTATGCATATGGACACCAGAATATTTACTTCAAAATACAAACAGACGGACATTGCTTACTCAGAAGAAAATATTATCTTTTTGGAATCGGAGATGCTTCCTTTTGCCTGGTACATACATGCATACATACATTTGAACAAGACCAATATACCATTTTTAATCGCTACAGGGTATAACAATGGCAGCGTGTTGCGCTCAAGCGCTCACCGCCCCCCCTTCTCCCGCTTGTCAATACCCTCTGCTACCCCTTGTGTCGTTTGTTGTTTCAATTCCTTTTCAAAATGATGTTTACTTCAAAGTTTGTTGCGACGCTTTGCAACACTTGCAATTCAGCACATTCATAGGTATTACGAATTAACATACATACGTACATATGCGCAAGCATAAGTGCAATACATACATACATATGTTTGTGTGCCACACAATTTCAATACGTGCCGGCATTTCAGTGTTTGCTTTTGATGAATTGCATTTTTCAAGCGGCTTTTTCAAAATTTGTTGTTTTGTGCGTTTTTGTCTTCGCTCGCTATTTGCCATGTTGTTGTTGTTGTTGTTGTCTTGTCGTAACACCGTTACAATTTTTTGGCCTCATTTCGATGATCAATTTTGTTGCTGTTGTTTCTCTGCACTTTATGGCGAAAGCTTTTCTCCCTTTCCCTCTTTCTCTACTGATGTTGAAACATGTGTGCGTGTGTGTGTACATGTGTGTCGAAGGGGCCAGTGATAAAGAGAGAGCGGGACAGATGCAGAGATAGTGGGGACCTGGTGGCTAATTTCCTAATTGCTTTCGCTGTTGTTTCAGCTGTTTTTTTTTGTTTTGTGTTTTTTTCTTATACACATTTGAGCTGCAAGCCATTTGTATTGCAGTGCAATATCACGTTATTGTGTTTGTTCTTAAAAAAAAAAAAACTAAAACGAGGAAAAAGAAGAAGATTAAATACCCTTGCAAACATATGGAAGCTGTGCACCATCTATCTGTATGTAACTGTGTTTGCTCACATAAACTTGATTTTTGGCCAATTTATCTTTTATACAAATTTATATGGAGCTATATTATATATTAGTTCGACGTTGGTGATAATTTGCCTTTATACTAGGAGCATTTCTTGACAAACAAAAAGCTTATCATAAAAAAAATTATTTTTCAACCGATAGTTTCTATTGCAGCTATGTATGTATATAATATAGAGGTTCGTTCCGGCTGACTGTACTGTACTGTAACAAATAGACGGGCCTTTGGCAAGTTTCATGAGGATAGCTTTAAAACTAAGAATGTTGCTTGCATTGAAAGATATAAAAATCGACTCGGCTGTTGTTATTGATCAAGAATATATACCTTATAGGGTCGGTATATAATCACAATGCATTACAAATTTTGTGAAAATAAGTATACCCCCTGCAAGGGTATTAAAAGGGTATAAGCTTTGTTTATGCGTTGCGCGTTTGTCTATTCATTGATCGCAGTGCCGCCCCTATTGAAATGATTAAAAGTTTACATATGAATGTGTACATGTATTTATGTACATACATATATACATACGCACACATGTCTAGAGCAAGTTGCAACTCTCTCATTCTCTCTCTTTCCGTATCTGCAACTTGTGCAGTGGAAGCGATAAAACATGATTGTATTCAAATAGAACTAAACCAGCGCGTGCTTTGCTCTGCTGATTGACGAATTATCGTGTCTGTCGCTTTGTCTCTGCGTCTGCCCTCCATGCGCTATCAACTTCCACATGTGCGGAGCTTTTACACACACACACACACACACTATGTGTGTATATACATACATAAGTACTCACATGGAAATCTGGTACTCAATAATTTGTCCTTGGTGACGTCTTCGATGACATGTCATGAGCTCACAACACGATATGATTGATGAAAGCGAGAGAGAGAGAGCGATACTATACATATTAAGAGAGTGAGTAAGGGTTACTGAAACTGCAGAGACAGAAGGAGAGAGAGAAAGATAAATCATTCGAAGACCACGTTAACGGCATGTACAGTGGCTGCAAGACAACAAGCATAACAGGTCAGACCAAGAAAGTTCTGCAAGACGTATTTGATGAATTTCCAACTGTGTAGCTGCAAATGTACATATGTATGTATGTATGTATGTATTTATGTATGTACATAAGTATGTATGCATATGTAATATGCTTCGGAACGACTTTTTTTACTTACCCAATTCTGAACTGCCGATACGGCACTAATTAGCAGACACCATTACCATTACCATTAGGTTTGAAATACTTTCAACCCTTCAAGTGCTTTTGTGCATTGCTTTTGGCTTGCCACAAACTTGATTTCGAACACTTACATAAATATCCTGGTGTTGCCATACAGAACGGAAAAAAGAGAACACATGGAATTTTCAGAAAACAGATACAGTTACAAGTCGCAGGCGTTTCGTTTTTGGGGCTTGGCCGCTGCTAATTTTAATTTTGCAGCAGACGAGGGGGAGGGGGATGAGGCGTCGTTTGCTGTCGTGGAAATTATGCTAATGTGCGCTGTCCTGACATGCGGGCACTTGGGGCGTGGCACGCGAGAACTAAACTGACGTCGTTTTAGGCCAGCCCCCTCGCACTTCGTGCAGCTATTGCTCCGTGTGCTTTTAATTAGGTTAAAATATTTAATAAAAGCGCCAGGCTTGACAGGACTTTAAATGAATAAATTAGGATTTTAAAACGTTTCAAATGTGAAAGGTAATATCGTTATATATAAACATACACATATATATACATGCAATTGTGCTGCTGAAATATAAAAAATATATTTTTGCAAATACACACATATGAATATTTCAGTCAAATTTCGAAAACCACCTAATACATTAAAGTATTAACAAATGCCGAGTTGCAAATTAAACAACCTGATATGCAAAATGTCGCCGCAACGTGAATGCGCATTATTCATCGCAGATTTGTGTTTAAATTGAAATACATAAAAAATAAAACCGACTATAGACGGTATGTCAGTGTGAGATACCCCATAAAAATGTCTACTTTCCATATTGACCTATTTTAATTGCTGCATGTGTAAAATATTTCAATATTTTCCGAAGAACTTATTTTTGCGCTCAATAGATTTCGCTTCTTTATTTTTAATAGCACAACTAATATACCCTATCCGCTGCCCAAATAGTAATATCGGTACAAACACAAAATAAAAAATTGACTAAACTAAAAATTTAACATCAGCCGTTGCGGCTGCCGCCAGCAGGTTTCTGACTAATTCCCACACAGTCACACCTCCCTTTCCCCTTCTCCGCTGCCTAGCTTCAACTGGGTGACGCTGGCGAAAGAATGGAAATGCTGGTAAGCGGCTAGGGCCGACATATTTACAAAAAAAAAGGCAGTAAAGAAATAAAATGTAATTTGTATACACAATAAAAGCAATACGGTGACAAATGCTATTTCTAGCTATAAATAATTACCCATTCATATGGTGTATATGCTAACGGTAGATACGTATAAATGTATATATACGCACATATACATATACATACTTGTATATTTACTTGAATGGCTCGAGTGGCCACTTGAAACCGCATCCGAAATGAATTCAACTCGTGTTGGCGTGCTTTTTGATTTTGGTTGGTTTAATTCTTAGCCTCTGCTGTTGCTGCTTCTCCTGCACACATTAGCACACACATCTACACACACACATGCCTCCATATGCACGTATTTTATGAATGAATCAGACTGGAAATAAGTAGGCAAGTGCATTTCTCGAAACACACACACACACACACATGAGTGGCTCTATGAATGCACATACACACATGCATTCAATGCTACAAATCTGAAAATATGTACCAAGGCTGCAAAACATCCCCAAAAAATAAACAAGAACGTAGAATTATCTTCGGGGTGCCAAAGATTTAATAGTCTGGAAGACATTTGCAAAAAAGTTAGATAACTTTGTTTTCATACAAAAATCTTAATAACTGATAATAATTATAATATTAATATTATAAATAAATAAATAATATTTTAAAAAACGTTATTATTATTTAAAGTATACAATTAATTAATTTTTATTAAATAATTTAAATATTGTATGTAATTTGATGGTGCCATAATTAGTAACTATTCATAGAATGCAAACATATATTTATATATTCATATTTCAATTCTCAGCCTAAACGTATGCTGCAAACTTTTAGAATGCGCAACGAAATGAAAACACAGTAACGTCCATAATAAGTGTATGGCATGGGTTTCATAACGCAATCAAATCCAAGTAAAGCAAAAGCACAAAAGTTATATTAGCCATAAATAGTTAAAAGCCTTATCTAATAGTTTCGAACAAAATAAAATTGCCAAGCTGATTTTGACCACCTTAACAATTGTTATTATTTTTGTAATGATATGAATTTCGAGATTGGCCACAATTATTAAGTTGGCTGCCGCTGAAGGCACATTTTTAAAGAAGTTTTATGCTTTCAGACAAGAATGATGCACTTGTTATCTTTAAATGTTTAATCAGCATAAATGCTGAATTTTTCTATAATTCCGCAATTAAAGCGATTATTAAACAAAATGTAAATAGTTGCCAACTTTATAACTTTCTAAGCTTTATTAGGCAGCACTCGAACATTGCCCCAGCTCTGATATCTGTTTAATCATAGCCGCATTTCTACATACATACATATGTACGTTTATATATATATACATACATATATATTTATGTAATGATTATAAAGGTAGTCATGCAGTCAAGTTCAGTAGATTGGCAACAAATCCCAGTGTTTTTTTTTTGCGGCTATTTAGCTCCAATCTGGGCCATATAAAAACCAATCTAATCAAAGTTGCAGCTGATGGCAAAGCAAGCTCCAAGCATACTGCGTACGGCATTAAATGGCTAAAAGAAAAGAATTGTTACGGATATTTTGATTGACTGTCGATGTAATCGATTCTTGTTCTTAGAAAATCAAAACGAACATCAAATTAAGCTTAACTTTATCTGCTTTACGATGGCTTACAGTTCCTTTTGAAAATAACCAATCAAATAACACGTAAGATTTGTCTAGCCGAATTTGCCTGACCATGCTCAAGGTGTGGTTTTATACGGAAACAGGTTACCATAGAAAATCAAAATAATAAAATTAATAAATAAAATAATTAATGAAATAAATAAAATAAAGTAAACAACTCTCATAACATGAGTTATAGCACTTGTAATAAGCGTAATGCTCTCTTATAAAGAGTACAACGTTCATAAGATTAAGTATTGTGTTTGAGATTTATTTTTCGGATTTTTTGGTATTAAGAAATCGGTTTTGTTCTCAGATAAATAAATGTTTACCTTGGCCGATTTTAGATTCTTGATTTTTCTCTGAGCGTGCCCGTTACATACGTTTGCACAACTGCGATATACCCCACTTTTAGCATTTTTTAAAGTTTTCGGTGTATATACAAGTTGTGCTTGTTTGCATTTTATATCAGTGAAGCTTTATGGGTATGGCGTGTGTGTGTTTTTCAATTACAGGAAGCTGTTAATAATATTATCGCTCTGTTATCGCTCAGCTTGCACAGTGCTCTAATTGATTTACAACTGTTAAACAAGACACATCGATATTAGTTTTAAAACAGTTGATAAACATAACAGAAAAATGCTAAGAGTAATTTTTATTGTAATAAAAGTTAGTTTATGTCCTTGCAAGAACAATTTAAATAAGTTTCCTGTTATCAATAAAATGCAATGGTTATGTTAGTAAATAGAAAACAACTGTGCAATAAACAAACATCGCATCTGATATTTGTTGACTTGGCCGCTCTTTTATTTCACTTGTGTTTGTGTTGTCTCTTTAAATATAATTAACAATACAGTAGTAATAAAAAATAACAAAAAAAAAGGGGGAAAAAAAACAGTCTTAATCGATTAATCAAGTGCATTATCAAACTATATATATATATATATACAACAGACACACACATACATAGACATGTGGAAATGTGGGTCGAAACTGGCAATCCGGATTCGACACCAACTCATTGGCCGGTGGTCGTCATTACATTGATCAGGCCCGGAAATACCTCGGCCTGAATGGGTCCATAGTCCACGCGTTCGCCGTCAATGGTTAGAATGCCGTTGGAGCCGCTCGGCTCAATGCGAAACGCTCGCACCGGCATCACCTGGATGTGGGGATCCTCCGCCAGCGGCAGATGTGTGCCATTGTGCATGCTCAACAAGAAATTGAGCAGCTGCGACCGGCCAACGCCGCCCCGTATGACCACCAGGTAGATGAGGCCATCGTTCAGACGCGACTCCGGCGCAAAGAAGCAATCGGATGCCAGGTGCGTGGTGTATGCCGCATGCACCATCACGTACTCCCCCTCCTCGCACAGCCAGCCATCGGCGGCGGACAGCGGCACCTGCAGTCCTGGCATCGTCCCCGTCGGCACCAGCTGATTGAATTCCGCATTGGCCGACTCGATGCGCTGCGCGACGCTCAGCCGGCTGCGATTGGAACGCGTGCTCTGACCGCCCACCGAATAATAGGCGGTGCGTCGCGACACCGCCGAGTGCCAGCTGTCGCCATGCTGGCGATAAACGGATTGATCCATGGACAGCGCGTCGGCAAACTGATCCAAGTCGGATTGCGCATCGCGCAGCTCCACATAGCACTCATCGGGCAAATCCTTGAACTCGCTGAATTCGGGCGCCGCCGAGCAACGAGGCGCTGCCGGGACCGGCGTTTCTGGTGAGGATTGGGCTGCCGCCCCTGCTGTCGTGGCTGCTGTTGTTGCTGTGGCTGCTGTGGTTGCTGTGGTTGCTGTGGCTGCTGTGGCTGCTGTTTGCGGCAGATAATGGAGCTTGCCCGGATAGCAGCGCAGCGTTATCAGCCGCCGGATGGCCCACAGGGTGAAACGCTGGGCGCCAATCGAGCGCAGGCGCTCGCTCTCGATGTCAATGTCGGCGATGAGGCCCCAGCCGATCGATAGGAACGAGTACATCACATAGTGTTTGTCCCGATGGTTCAGCTCTACGCGCACCACATCCATGGGCGTGGCCCGCCCCGCCACGCAGATGAGCGTCGCGTGGAGTATTGGTTTCGGTTCGTAGGGCTCGTTGCAGTGGTGGGCGATGCTCTTGGCCAGGCCGTTGCCGGAGCCACACGGTATGATGCCCAGCGACAGTTCGCGGCAGGCACGCCGCCAGTCCATGCGCTCCATCAGGCCGTTGAGCACCTCGTAGAAGAGGCCGTCGCCGGAGGCGACCACAATGCCCGCATAGCGTTCGAGCAGATCTTTGCGCGAGCGCACAAACTCCTGGGCGTACTGGGGATGCGTGGTGATCTGCAGATCGTATTGGGCCTCTGCTTCGCGCAGCAGTGGCGCCACCTGCTTCTGGAACAGTTCGCGTCCCTTGCCCGAACCGGACTTGGGATTCAGCAGGATCAGCAGCTTCTTGGCCGCCGCCCCCGTGCCCGGTCCAGTGCCCGCTCGCTGCTTGTGCTCGCGTATGGTGCGATGCCAGAGCCGGGCGGTGCCCAGATTCTCGGCATAATTATCGCTGGTGCGGAAGCGCAGGATGCGCAACGTTTGCACCCGGCGCAGCGGCTTCTCCTTCTTCAGATAGGCGTATATATAGAGATAGGCGCTGTTGTCCGCTTGCTGTTGCGCCGCCTGCTGATCCTCGCTGTCCTCCTCATGCTCCGGCTCCTGCGGCTCGTGGCTGGCACTCTTGCAGGAGTTGAGGCCGCCTCGTGCGCGCTTCTTTAGCCGCTGGCCACAACTGGAGCCGATGATGTCATCGATGCGGATCAGCTGCTCGTTGATGTGATCGTTCTGCGTCGTCTCGCGCCGCAGATAGACACCATCCGGGCAGAGTTTCACCACGATCTTTATATTCTGTTTGCGGCGTCGATTCTCCACATAGAAGATGCCAATTAGCTCCGATTGTGGAGCAGCTGCCTCGCCATCATCCGTTGTGCTCTCCTCCATCTTCAGCTGCTGCTGCAGCACCGTCTCCAGCTCCGACTCTGTCTCCGCCTCAGCCTCCGTCTCCGAGTGTTGTCGTTCGGCTTGCGGAACTGTGTTGGCCGTCATGGCGCCTTTCTTCTCCTCCGTTGGCCCGCCCCTCCAACTTGTTGCTATTGTTGGAGCTTTTACCTGCTGGATGACACATGCAGCACAAACGAAAAAAACAAAACAAAAAAAATATATATTACTAATAACCAGTAAACAAAAAAAAAAAAAGAAAACGTTTACTTTGTTCTGCCAAAGTTTAAATACCCTGCGCAAAATTTATCTGATTGTTGGTTGTTTCCATTTGATATTGGTATTTGATATTTTAGTTTGATAATGATAATTGATATATATTATAAATAATAATTTACATTAATTTGTCTGATCACGAAATCTAGAGCCGCACCGGGCTGAACCGCGAATTCATATAATTTTTGATCCATCTGTAGAACCTAAACTCGAGCCGTACTTTTTCTTTCTTATTAATGGATTGGTTTCGAACCCAAAAAAAAAATATATTGGCAGCATCAGAGATTTACTACAGATTAGAAATTTGACTTATTTGAAAATAATAAAAATATAAAAAAATAATTCCAAATAATTGATAGTTAAATATTTCGATTTAAAAAAAAAAGAACGCAGCAAAGTTTGTTCCATTATTAGGGTTTTTAAAATGAACGGACTCTTGATTCAACTACAAGTTACTAAGTAACATAAAAAATCGGAAAAAAAGATATAGAAAACGATGTACGGCTATATCTGATCAGGTATATATATACTTGGATGGTAAAGCGTTACATGTTTTCTGACGAATCCGATGTACTCTCTATCGGGCTATAAAACGTTAAAAAATTTAGCCTTGGCTTTGCCTTGCTCTGCTTTGTTTTGTTTTCACCCGGTTAATTATTACCTCTTTTACTTATTGTTTTTTCTTTGTTGTTGTTGTTGTTGTTTTGCGCGCGTGTTGTTTGTGTTTTTCGTGTATTTTTCGATTTTTCGTTAGTCGCTACTCGCTCCTGTGCGCTCGACTCCACGTATCTCCACGTACTGAGCGAACTAACCTTATTTCGAATGGAACGAATGAACACGGAGATTGGCGCTTTGCGATTTGATTTCACTTGTCTCGAACATACACACGCACACCTTGTTGTTGTTGGTGTTGTTGTGTGTGTTTGGTGTTTCGAAATCTAATCAACACGTATCGTATCGTATAGGTATAGTAAAGTATCGTATCGATGTTGTGTGTATTACGCCTTGCTCATAACTGTATTGTCGCACATATGTAATCGCGTTTAGTTATATATATATGTATATATATTTATATATATATATGTGTATATATCTTTAACTATGCATGTTGCCCCCTCTCTCTCTCTCTCTCTCTTTAGCTGCATGTAAATTTCATGCGCTCTAAGCTCTACGGCATTGAACCGCATTTGCTAACTGACTTCGACTTTGAATTTTTGTGCAAATGCAATTTATATCTATGGCAGGCCTTCACATATACCCTCCCCTTTTACACACACAGACACATACACTTTTTGATTCATAAATGTGCCTGTCGACAGAGGCATCATCAACATTATCATCAGCTTGTATTTATTGTTTGTAATTTTTTTTTTATAATTTTTTTGCATTGTTTGTGTGTAAAATTTGATGTGCGCTTTGTTTCCACTTGGTTTCACTCACGGAAGCGTTTTTTTTTTTTATTTTTTTGGGAGGGGATCTCTAGATTGATCTAAACACGACAAGTTAAGTGTCTGGCTTGGTGTGTGTTTCAGGCAAACAAAAAATAAATTAAATAAAATAAAACAAAACAAAATTCGCAAGTGTAGACTGCTCAACTAGCAGCTACCCAGTAACTATCAAAGGTCATATGTACAGTAGAGTAGAGTAGCTTTATCTATCATCAGTTGCGCATTCTGAGAAATAGATCCATTATGACTCAAATCTAAAAAAGGAAAGTTCAACCAAAATATATACGAAGTTTTATTGACAGCTAATCTCAATTGTCAATATAAATATAATGCCTGCAGCATGAAATTCCATTTTACTTATTATCGTTTAATTAGTTTTTGTGACGTTTACTTAAAAACATTTGCTGGTCATGCTCTCCATATCGTATAATTTTTTTCCACTACATTTTACAATCTTTTTGACACTTACAAATCTTAATTAGATTTCACTAAGAATTAAATCAATAAAATATAGATACAAAATTATATCAAGTATATTTTTAAAAGAATAAAAAAGCAGTACAAATTGCAAAGTTATGAAATAATGTATCTATCTGTCAATTATTAATGCTGATCAAGAACATATATAGTTTTGAGAATCTGTTTATTTATGCTTGTTATTTAAGAATTGTTTCTACATTATTATACCCTTCTTTTACTTTTAATGAGTACAGGGTATTGCAAACGACCTATATCCCAAATTACTGATCCCCATGCAAACATTTAGTCCCCTTTCAAGCTCACATTCTCCTATTGCGTGGGTGGCAATAAGTATGTAATTGTTGTATACGAACGATATTACGTATACGAGATGTTGCGTTGGCGATATTCGGTCATATGGCATATCGATGAGCTTTTACTTGCCTAACATATGTCTGTGATATTCTTTTTTTAAGTTACTGCCTGTAAATCGATATCTTTATACATATATTTTTCATTTTATTTTATTTACTTATTTTTATTTGCTTTTTGCTACTCAGTAATATTGATAAGACACCGCTTTTAGTTGATTATTCTTGTTGATGTTGAATAAATCGAAATGGGGACTCTGTCTCGTGTCCAAATACCAGAAAATTTAAACTGATTAAAGTCGATTTTCAACAGAGGGTACTCTAGTGATTCAGAGTCCTTGGCTACTGATTTACGTAGCCCCCCCGAATTACGCATCTTATCTACTTAGGCTTATTTAGGAACTTCGCCTGCGGCTTGATAAAGACTCTTTCCACTTAAATTTTATAGACGCGTCTACACAGCGCCAAACAGGTGCGCCAAATCGCTTACCGAGTAGCGTATTTAACGTCGCGAGTGTTCGCTTTGGTGGGGTCTTTTTAGTTTTCAGTGGTTGCTTTTTTCTTTTGTACCCATAAATATGGCATATAAATAAAAATTTATATTTTTTGAAACATTGCTTTTCTATGCTATGCTTTGAACAGCATTTTAGTGCTATTAAAAGTTTGTTTTCATAATATATATGATAAGCTAGATGAGCGAAATGGAGTATGACAGCTCTCTCTCTCTTTCTTATTCTATCTTCCTCTTACTCTCTCTACTTACATTCAGTCTTTGTCTCTATTTTTCTCTCTCTCTTACCATTTTAATTTTCTCTTAAGCTCTTAAATACACACAAAATCTCTTTCTAAACTTGTGACAATCAGAAATAATATTTTTGCATACCAAACCAAGCAGTTGTCCATAATATTTGCAGATGATTTCGCGCTTATCTGGCTATAATAAAACTGACAATGCGGTCAGGGACTTGCCTCGTTCGCAATCTGATCGCCCACTCCACACAAATGTGGACCATCCAGATATGTGAGCGCAGCGAGTCGATAAACCGAAGTGTGTAGATAAATACGTGTGCAGGTGTGTGTGCATATAACATTACACATATATGTATATATGTATATGTATATATGTTCAGTTGTTGATGGTGGCAGCGAAGTTGGGCGACGTAAAAGCCCAGACAGGTTTTTTTGTTTTGTTTTGATCCATTTCTTTTTGGGGGCGCACGACTTATAAACAATACAAGTCAAACTTTAGCTTAGCCGCCAGCACTTGCGCGTAGCAATGTTTGCATTTAATTGTGTGAATGTGGCTCACTTTCCAGAGGGCTTTTCTTTATCGGCCTGACGTCTGTCAGTCTGGTATTTCGATAAGTGCGCTTAAGTTGTCAATTTCATTCATTTCTATAATATTATGTACATATCAAGAGCCGAAACCCAATGATAACAATAAATATTATCAACTATCAATGCGTTGCTTTTGAACCGATTACAGAGCGAAACGAGCTGCGACGAGACGAGACGAGACGCTGAGCTGAGCTGGGCTTAGCTATGCATCCACAAAGCTATCGTTGAGATCACCCCACTGGGATAATAGGTCACGGACAATCCATTCCAAGAACAACAAACAGCCAGCCAACGAGAGCAACGATTGCAGCAAAAGCAACGAGTGGAATAGCGAACAGCGATCAACGAGTGACGAGTGACGAGTGACGAGCAACAGGAAGGAGTGCGAGGACGAGTGGGCGTGGCAGGACGAGTGCAGTTAGCGCAAGCAATTTGGTAGCAGGTTGTCGTGTCAGCATCGTCATTTAGAAATGACACTGACCACAACGGCGACGCCACCGGAGAGCAACAAGAAAATGGAAGTGAAGGTATTAACAGGCGAAGAGAATTTACCCACGTCTGAAATGGATCTGCTGGCCAAACTGGAGGCCGCCAACAAGCTAATCGAGAGCGATGCCAAGAGCCTCAACTCGCTGCACTCAACGCACAGTCGCAAAAACTCCGACACGAGCCAAATAAGCCTGACCTCAAGTAATATATATATAAATAAATAATACACATATATTTAAATTTAATTAAAATGCTTCTTGCTTCTTTGCAGGCGGCAATTCGGTAGCCGAGGAGGACATCTGGACGACTTGGGCGTCCATTTTGAACGACTGGGAGGGCGCGCTGAAGCGCAAAAATCCCTGCGTGCGAGAGCTCGTCCGTCGCGGGATACCGCATCATTTCCGGGCGATCGTGTGGCAGCAATTGAGCGGCGCCGCCGATGCCGATAAGAAACAGTATGCGGAATACATTAAGGCGACGTCTGCCTGCGAGAAGGTGATTCGGCGCGATATAGCGCGCACCTATCCGGAGGTGGACTTCTTCAAGGAGAAGGACGGGCCCGGCCAGGAGGCGCTGTTCAATGTGATCAAGGCGTATTCGCTGCACGACCGCGAGGTCGGCTACTGCCAGGGCTCCGGCTTCATTGTCGGCCTGCTGCTCATGCAGATGCCCGAGGAGGAGGCGTTCGCTGTGCTCGTCCAGATCATGCAACAGCATCGGATGCGGCACATGTTCAAGCCATCGATGTCCGAACTGGGCCTGTGCATGTACCAGCTGGAGAATCTGGTGCAGGAGCAAATACCCGATATGCACTTGCATTTCCAGCAGCAGGGCTTCCAGACGACCATGTATGCGTCCAGTTGGTTCCTCACGCTTTATACGACCACGATGAATGTGAACCTCAGCTGCCGCATCATGGACGTCTTCCTCAGCGAGGGCATGGAGTTCATATTTAAGGTGGCGCTGGCGCTGCTCCTCACCGGCAAGGAGTCGCTGCTGTCCCTTGACATGGAGGCCATGCTCAAGTTCTTTCAAAAGGAGTTGCCCGGTCGCGTCGAGGCCGATCCGGAGGGCTTCTTCAACTTGGCCTATGCGCAGAAGCTCAACACGAAGCGCATGAAGAAAATGGAGAAAGAGTATCAAGACTTGAAGAAGAAGGAACAGGAGGAGATGGTTGAGCTGCGACGGCTTCGCCGCGAGAATTGCCTGCTAAAGCAGCGCAACGAGCTGCTCGAGGCTGAGAGCGCTGAGCTGGCTGATCGTCTGGTGCGTGGCCAAGTCTCTCGCGCCGAGGAGGAGGAGACCAGGTGCTTAAGCTCATCTCCCATCAGTGAATCTATAACTAAAACTATATCGCTCTTATGTCTGTTTCCTCTGATTAGCTATGCCATTCAAACGGAGCTAATGCAGCTGCGACGCTCCTATCTGGAGGTCTCACATCAACTGGAGAATGCCAACGAGGAGGTGCGCGGTCTCAGTTTGCGGCTACAGGAAAATGTAAGTGTTCCATAATTCCAATAAATCAAAAACTTCTACTCGATATACTCGGTTGTCTTGTAACTAAAAAACTACAAACAAACAAACAAAAAAAATAAAACGATTATAATTATCTAAATATGTCAAAGAAGCCGTGCTAAAACAATTGTAAGCCATTTGTTAATCATTTCGTCTTTCTTTTCCATTCTGTTTATTTCTTATGGTTATGGTGCTTAAAATAAAAAACGAACAAATGTCACAATATCTAAAAAAAAACTAAAAAAAACGATAAACCAATCCCTAAACGTTTGCTTTAAAACACAAAAAAAAAAAAAAAAAAAAAAAACCTATATTTTGCTCATCGCCAAGCAGAACGTTTCAATCGATAGCGTAAGTATCGCAACTTGCTAAAACTCGAGTCAAGTTGCTCTACAAAATGTATATAAAACACGAACAAGAACGTTGCAGTCGGGTGTAACCGACTGCACAATACTCGCTCACAGTATAATAACAGCTTAAAACATTCGAAAACTTATTTCTTATTGTTGTTTTTATTGTATGGCCGCCCCACGTTTAATAGATTTTATCGATCGGGGGTAATCTGTCTGCAAAATTGGATATGTCTAGTTTTAAAACTGTATATATCCCAGCTTCAACTCTCTAGCTCTCTAGCCGGACAGCCATTGCACTCACCCAATATGATCTTTTCACTTCGTGAACGAGTATAAAAAGAATATATATTATAAATGTGTATTATATGTATATATGTATATATATGTATATATATATATATATATATATATATATATATACTAAAGTATTTTTTTTGTATATACAGTCATAACAGGTGCATGCCAATATTGAAACTACGTAGCGTTACTTTGCATGTTTGTTATCGTTGAATTTTGTATACCTATTAGATTGTTGAATATTAACCCATTCATTCATGTGCGTACCTAATATTAATATAACACAAGTCACGTAATTTGTTCATATTGTATTCGTTTTAATCGATAATTATCTGTTAGTAGTCAATAAAATATTGATCAACTATCGTTGCAGCAGTGGTATTTCATCAATCACTTATCGATTAGCTATCGATGCATTATCGATATGTGCGCTAAGGGTATTATTAAAAAGCTGCTCACTTTGATATAACTTTATCGATTTATTGAGCATTTTATGGCTCGATTTGTAAATTTATCGATAGACCTACGCATGCAAACTTTGAAAAGCGCCCGCGATGAAAGCCTACTAAAACTTATCCCGTCTCCATTTAGAACAACTCACGACAGTCATCCATCGACGAGCTCTGCATGAAGGAGGAGGCGCTAAAGCAGCGCGACGAGATGGTCTCCTGTCTGCTGGAGGAGCTGGTCAAGGTGCGACAGGGCTCGGCCGAGAGCGAAGATCAGATACGAAATCTGAAGGCGAAAATCGAGGAGCTCGAAGAGGATAAGAAGACGCTGCGCGAGACCACGCCCGACAATTCGGTGGCCCATCTGCAGGACGAATTGATCGCCAGCAAGCTACGCGAGGCGGAGGCTTCGCTATCCCTCAAGGATCTCAAGCAGCGCGTGCAGGAGCTGAGCAGCCAATGGCAGCGCCAGCTGGCCGAGAATCAGCGCAACGAGCACAGTGCCACCTCCGTTGATTCGACGCCCAAAAAGCTGCTGACGAACTTCTTTGACAACTCCAAGTCGACGGAGCACACGCAGAAGCTCGAGGAGGAGCTGATGACGACGCGCATTCGTGAAATGGAAACGCTGACCGAGCTAAAGGAGCTGCGGCTCAAAGTAATGGAGCTGGAGACGCAGGTGCAGGTCTCCACGAATCAGTTGCGACGCCAGGACGAGGAGCACAAGAAGCTCAAAGAAGAGCTCGAAATGGCCGTTACACGCGAAAAAGAGCTGGCCAACAAGGCGCGCGAACAGCAGCACAGGTCGGTAAACATGGCCGATATCTGTATAGATATAGTGCGAACCAAGCGGCATTTGCTTATTTATTTATTTTAGATACTCGGACTTGGAATCTCGCATGAAGGATGAGCTCATGAATGTCAAAATCAAGTTCACCGAACAGAGCCAAACGGTTGCTGAACTGAAGCAGGAGATTTCGCGATTGGAGACGAAGGTGAGTTGCGGCAGCGCGCATACCCAACCGAATACAAAACTTATCCTTATCATCTTTAATATTGCAGAACTCGGAAATGCTGGCCGAGGGCGAGCTGCGCGCCAATCTGGATGATTCGGATAAAGTGCGCGACCTGCAGGACAGGTTAGCTGACATGAAGGCGGAGGTGTGTATAGCAAATGGGGCCAGCCAAAGTGTTTACTTGGATACTGTTTGCTGTTTATTTTCGGTTTCGGGCTTTTAATACTGTGCGCACCCACCCAATCACAATGCCAATTTTACTGCGCCAAGCAACACTCACAAATACACCCACACACACATACACACGCTCACTTACATTAACCGTGTACATACTGACACACACGAGTGTAACATCACAGCTGCACTCGGAGCGCATTCGAAAAGCCCCATAAATGATGCAGACGATGCAGGCCAGAATCACATAAAATAGAAAAAGAAAACAAGAAAGAAAATGTGTTACAGTTCATGCTAACTGCTTATCAGCCCATGCGATTTGGTGTGGCATTCGCTTTTATATTTTGTTCTCCGCCATTTGTATACGTATACGTAATTGTTATCATTTTAAAATGGTTGCGTTTCTTTTTCTTTGTTTTTTTTTTGTTGGTACTTTGGAACTGCTCAAGATAATAATCTCGTTGTTTCTCATTGAATCTCTTTCTCACACACCACACACAAAAATACACCAAAACGCGTTGCGTCTCTAGTATCCCACGCCAATAACCAGCCCCGACACTGAACCGTGGAAATGGATAAGCTAAGCTAATCAAAAAAAAAAAAAAATATACAAAAAAAAAAACAAAATCAAAACCAACAAGTTCATCATCATCATAACGAAAGCATCTAACTCAAACCCCAAATTCAACACTTAACAGCAAACGACCAAAAGCAAGAAATCAGGTGTCTATAACTCTGTTCCCCTCCCCTTTACAATCGTTGATAGTTTTTATGTCCATATGTACTTAATACCGTTATGATCTACGCCTGTTCGTTTATCCCAGTTTTCCTTATAGACTTTGTTGTCCATTTTTATTGCTCATCAAGTATTTGAATTCATATATAGTATTGTAAAACATAACTATTTCTTTTCCAAATTGTGCCGTATTTAGTAGTTTTGATCCTTTGCCTCTGCCTGCTGCCGGCTCTCTTTATATACGTCGCTAGTTTCCTTTTTCCAGAAGAGCATGCGTTCCTTGGTTTTACATTTATATACATTTGGATAAATATCTTTTTTTACTTGGCATGGCAATAAATACAATTCCTCTTATTTCTTTTCAATTGCATGCCAGCAAAAGTTAAATATCCCTATTTATTTTTTATTAGTCGTACATCATTTTTAATTATTTCAATTATATGAGTTTTCTTATTTTTCAAAAGCTCAAATTCAAATTAGTTAAATAAAATGAAAATAAAATAGGTAACTATATTAATTATAGTATATTTAAATTGTGATTTGCAGAAATATCTGTATTTTTAATATTTGTTTGATGTGGTGCTATGTTCACTGCCTTTTATTTGCCTGCAATGAATTGAAGCTAACTGTACCATGTTTTATAATTAAATACCCTTGATTGGTAAGAAAACGTATTATCTCGTATTCGTGCCCACGCCCCTGTTCAATATCTAGGGGCTCCCTAAATTGTTAGCCACCTACTTAGCTGCATTTTACTGTACCGCTCTGTTACCAATTTAAATTGGTCAATATCTACTGCTTGCTTGTTAGTTATTTTTATATTTTTTGATTGTAATCGCCGAAATTTCTCAATATGTGCTGATATGTATATAACTTCCTATTCAATTTAATTAAATAAATAAATTTATTTGAATGTAATAATTTGCTTACCTTCTCCCTTCCATTATTGTTTTTCTTTTCCAACCAGATGTGCTTTTAATATACCAAAAATCATCTACCTGCACGCTTGTCTGCTATTTCTCACTATATATCTGTATATATATATGTGTAGCTGGTATTGGTATCTGTCTTCTGATTTCTCTGTAGTGTGTCTTTTAAAAAAACCCAAGTCTTGTTGTTTATGTCTAAGCACACACACACACACACTCAAACTTTTACATACGCACACACACTTGAACAACAAGAACGTAATGCACGCATAAACACATAAACATGAAGAAGAATACATCATAAATGCACCACTAACTGGCCAACATCATTTCCTGCTGCAGCTGACGGCGCTCAAGAGTCGCGGCAAATTTCCGGCTAACAAGCTGCGCAGCGCATCGATACAATCCATCGAGTCGACAGAGATCGACTTCAGCGACCTCAACATGGTGCGTCGCGGGAGCACGGAGCTATCCACATAATATACAGAGCAGGAGGTGGGACACGGAGCGGGTATCATAATTGCATGCAATTATATCTACATATATATATATGATAACGATGTTGATGATACATTACTATATTAATCCATAAAGGTATATATGCATTGGCTGATATATATATATATGTGTATATATGTATTACCTGCAAATACACAACTACCTACGTACGTTCGGTCACAAAGTCGGCTGTGGTGCGGGCGAGGGGGCACCCCTGGGCGTGTCAACAAAATATAATTAGTTTAAATTCAATTAAAATATACATTACCTATTTATATTTACAAAAAATAATATTAACTATGTTTTAAACAATTATTATTATACCAATTTTTTTTTCAATTTATTGTATGTATTTATATATATTGCTGTTATGTTTAACAAAAAGGAAATACCACTTATGTTTATTTATTGATATGTATAGTTTTTGTCGTATCGTTTGAAGAACGTTCACTAAGTACATATAACATATATACAAAGCAGCTGCTAAATAATACATATGTATTTTACTTACAAGTATTGTATCTATTATATAAATATATACATGTAAACATTATTATATTGAAATTGATGAATTTTATGTACCGAACACTTTTAATGTAAGTTTTAAATTCAGAAAAAACAAAACAACAAAAAAAGCGTAAAACAAGTGAGTTTTAAAAACGTTTTTTTTTTTGAGTGCATATAAACTCGCATAACTGTCGAAATAGATTTTTATTTGTATTTTATATTGTTTACCTCTTTAAGTCAATGTACGTGTAGAATGATATTGCTGATACTTTGTAAACATTGTCACACACACACACACTCACACCCGAAACGAATTTGTAACTCCTCATCGTATAGTTATCTAAGTTTGACATAATTATTATTATTATTATCTGTATTGTAAAGCAATACAGATTTAATGTATTCATAAAACATACATGGCCCAAAAAACAGAATGATAAACTTTTACGATAAGGATTTAACCGAAAACGAATTGCGAAAATCATGCGAAGAAAGTTTTTAATAATGTTCAAACATGTAACAAGCGTTGCCAAAATGTAATGAGAAAAAAAAAACTAAACTATTTCAAATAGTACGAACCAGAACCTCGAGATAAGCAATGAAATGCAAAACTCCCATAACTCACGATATTCCACATACGATATTCGGCTAATACCCATGAAACGAAGTAGTTGATACATATACTATACGCATACACAATACATATTTACACAATTTATATTGAATATTGATATTGATATATGTATACAGCGCATCAATTACTTACTTACAGTTGCCACCCAAATGGGTTTGCGATCTACCAATATTGGCAGCTTGTAAAACTTAAAAAGAAAAACGGAAAAAAATATATATATATATATATTAAATGTGTAATTAAGGTTGAGCTGTTTTCCAAGTGCAATATTTAATTCAATTTAAACATTTTTTTTTACTAGTTTCTAAGTATTGTTTCTAGTTCTTTTAATGTTTTTCTTTTTTCATTTTGTTATTCTTTATAAACTAAAGTCATTTATTATATGTAATTTACCGATTGTATTCGTATGCTGCAACGCGCTTCCATAATCCAATATACTTTGATTTGCACTTCATGACCAGACGATATATATATATACTTATATAGTTTTAAGAGGAAGAAAATGTGTCACAAATATTATTATACCAGTTAAGTATGCATGTATACATACATATACATTTATTAAGATGTTGTGCTCAGTTTTTTTACTCTAATAATATTTTATGATGGATTGTAGGACTCTGGGTAATTACATACTTACATCTCTCTTCATTATTTTAACAACAACCACCCAAATTGAATATATTCAAAAAGAATATTGCTTCTTGTTAAATATAGCTTACAATTTTAAACGTCTAATTTTTGATAAATACAAAAGAGAGTCGAAAGTGTTTCTCTTAAGCCCCAGAGCATTTTCTCATACACTATCAAATTATGTTTGTGCCTATAAAGAAGTATTGATTTTCTTCAAGTAAATATATATTTATACTCACTGCGAATAATATCCTCCAAACGTTGTCTAAATGTATTTGTTTTGTTTGTAATGATTCTGATAATACTTAAATTGAATTACGTTGGCTTTTGTAGGCAAACATGTTTCTCTTCCAGTGCTGTACAATGGTCAGTATTAATGTTCTCATATGCGAACACTGTTCCAAAAATATTAAAGAAAACTTTAAAATTCCATTTGCATTTTAAAATGCTTTAGACTTCTTTCGAAGTGCACATTCCCATTTGCACCAGCATATAACATATGGTGTAGTTCTTGTTCTCTTGCTCTTTCTCCTCACTCTCTTCCTCTCTCTCTCTGTCTCTGTCTTATAGAACACATAGATTTATAAATTTATATAATTTTTTAGGTGAAATACAAGTGCAACATGTTAGTAAATGTATTATAGAGTATGTCTGTATCACAAATCTCGACAGCAAACTTGACGTATTAGTTAAATGTGTAGAAGTTAATGCGCACAATATTAAATTACAATCGTACATTGTGTTTTATGTGTACGATCTGCTAATTTACGCACTATATGTTACTAATCTAAGTTCGGTCTATGCTTTTACTCAAAATGTATTGACACAAGGAATTTACATCAAGAAAAATTGATGCTAAGCTCGCCTACACAACATAAATTCATAAATAATGGACAAACATATCTGTAATGCACTTATTACCATATGTACGTGTGTGTGTACCTTTGTATAGGTACAGTTTCTTATGTGCTTGTTAGGGCTCATGTTAGTTGACAGATTGTTAAATGAATTTTCGTGTTCTTATGCACAACGAAATATTGAAATTGTGTGCAATTTGGGGCTGCCAGCCCACAACGAGTTAACAGCACGGGGCAATAGGTTGTAAATATTTAACATTTTGTTTTACCAACATGGTGCAATGCATGGCAAATATTTATTAGCCAGTTAAATTGGCGAATCTGCCCACGGGAAAATGAGAAAGTGCATGCATGTTTAGGCAACATGTTAAAGTGACTGCTAAATTAAACATGTACTTAGAAATGATTGATACATTTATGGAAAGCAAACGTTGATGGTCAATGTTAATGTTTTCCACTAGTCGAACTGCGTTTGAAAGCCATCGATTGATGTTAATAAATCTCTTTACCAATAAAAAATCAACCAGCTGACTAACTGACCTGCTTTCTCAGCTGACTAGTTAAGTTGGCTGAACTCGTAACGTGTTGTTGCGCACTTTGATAAATTACTTGTCAAATTTAAATGCAAATCACATAGGAGTGGGGCTTGGGGCGTGGGGTTCGTTGATCAATGATCACTTGGCAGCGGTAGACAATTTGTTTGTTGCTCCTACAAAATGCAAATTCGCAAGCACAGTGAGCAGGTACACATATATGTACATATGGTATATGAAAATACTTATATAGTAAATAAAATACAATACTTACATACAAGTATATATTTATATATATATATATGAATGAATCAGCTTCCAATTATATCACAATGTTCAGACTTAAATTGATTTATATTAACTTGAGTATTCCTGTAATTTATTTTTTTTTGTATTTGTAATTAAATTTTTTGTTTTGTTTATTGTTACTTGAAACACATGTTCACAAACACATACACACAACACACTGAGAATAATATCTAAGTTTAAGATGTGAAATTTTGAAATACCGAAAGTGTTTGAAACTTATGAAACTTATATTTGTAGAAAATACTATTGAAATATTGTGTTGTAATTGTTCAGAATTTGATAAAAACCGAATAAAATTGAAGACACTTAGTACTCGTATAGATACATATTATGTGCATACATACCAATACGGTATGCTATATAACTAATCAAATATTTTGTGGACCGTTGTTAAAACAACAAATTCAAACACGAAACACTTCGTAATACACAATTTACAAGGCTGATGCCAGCAAATAAAAATACAAATAAAGACAACAAATAAATATTTTGAACTCAACAGAAGATTCGTATACATTTTAGTATAAATCACAAGATAATGAATACGAGTAAATAAAATGGTAGACAAATCAAAACCCAAAAAAAACGCATTATTTTTTACCTGGCTGTGCTTATCGAATATTATTTAATATTTGCGAGTCATTTGATCTCCTAGAATTTACGATGCTGTAGATTCTGCGCATTATATTAAAACCCACCAAATTGTAAGCCTTACATATTTTAAAAAATTTTGATAGTTATAAATAAGCTTTTATGACCTTAAATATCGACCAGCTTATAAAAATATACATGTAAATGCTTGATCAGTATAACAGTCACTTACCGAGTGACTGCTGAGCCATGTTTGTTTCTATGTTACTTAGTCTCTTAGTTTAATGAATCTTGGCATTGAGTCGATCCGATGAAATTACATTCGTATATAGTATTCGTGCCTTCAGTTGCTATGATAGCTATCTGACATTAAGTCGATCAGATGGAATTACATTATCAGAGAGCTATCATAGCAACTGAGGGCACGAATAGTATATACATACATAGATACATTTCCAGAATGATTTAGTTTTGAATGTGTATAGAAGGAGTTTCGACTGTATGCGAGTTATCATGTTGTAAATGTCTGTATTCAACTCGTATAAGTCCATAGAACCGATCGCCATTAAACAATTTTGAGTTCAAAAATTTCGCGATTCGATTCTATATAATTCGAAGATACCTTATTTGCCTAAGTTATGCAGGCATAACTGTTGTAATAAGCCTTAAATGACTCTATCTTGGTTAAATAAAGTCCGATATCGGAAAGATACACCCCATTCGACTCGTCAAGATCTATAGATTCGATCTGCATTAAATGCTTTTGATTTTGAAATTTTCGCGAGCATAAAAATTTATATCATTCGAAGATATGACCTTATTTGAATGAGTTATGCAGGTTTTACTGTTGTAACAAGCTTTAAATGACTCTATATTGGTTAAATAAAGTCCGATATCGGAAAGATACACCTCATTCGAATCGTATAAGTCTATATATTTGATCTGCATTAAAAGTTTTTGATTGTGAAATTTTCGCGATTTTGGCAAAATATGTGATGTTACCCCTTGCCATTTTTGTGAAAATTGGCCAAAATTTAGAATGGAGATTTTTGAATGCCAATCGATAGTTTCGATCCGTACGGTTCTAAAAAGGCATATCATTCGAAGATATAACCGTATTTGCCTGAGTTAAGCAGGTTTTACTGTTGTAATAAGCCTTAAATGACTCTATCTTGGTTAAATAAAGTCCGATATCGGAAAGATATACCTCTTTAGACTCGTGAAGTTCTACAGAATAAATCTCAATTTAAAGTTTTTGATTGTGAAATTTTCGCGATTTTGGCAAAATATGTGATGTTACCCCTTGCCATTTTTGTGAAAATTGGCCAAAATTTAGAATGGAGATTTTTGCCCGAGATATGCGGATTTTAGTTTTGTAATGAGCTTTATGTTTTTGATTTTGAAATTTATTTGTTTTTAGTTTATTATAATTTAGTCCGAATCGATCGCTATGTATGTTGGACTTAGAGCTGGGTACCGGTTATCTTCTAGTCTAGATCTCCCGACTACACCAATCTTATTTGTGTTATTTTGTATATTTTCAGATTGGGGAAGTTTTTTCGTGGCGAAATGAAACAGCGGAGAGGCGACGAAGACTTTTGGTAACTCTACATTTATTTGAACAATACTTAAAAACAATAGATAAAATTGTTAAATTTTATTTTCCAGGTTTACGAGATGACCTTCAGTTCTTTTTAAGTGCCCTACGACTTTAAGTACATGTGTATAAGACTGATAAGCATTATATATTTAAATATAACAAAAAGTTTATTATAAGTATCAAATAATTATTAAATATAAGACCTACTACGCTTTTAAGAGAAATACATATACAAAATTAATATAATAACATTTAAAAGGATGTAAAGAGAAATTTTATAAATAAATTTAAAAAAGTACACAAATTCTTTGTTGTTAGTTTTGGGAGGAACTTTCTGGGTAGTTTTTTGGGATCTGTTTTGCAAGATTTTCATATAAATTCTATCTGAAGTACTAGGCGAACAGAATTGTCAGAATGTCGACAAAACTACAAATTCTATTGCAAAATGTGAAAAATTATATTGCATACTTACAAGGTAAACATTTTAAGCCGCCGATATGCAAGATCGTCAGAATCGTCAGGAGGTCGACAAAAAATCAGAATTATATTGCAAAATGTGAAAAATATATTGCATACTTCAAGGTAACAATTTTGAGCCGCAGATGTGCAAGAGTTTTATAAAAATTTCTGGTGAAGTACCAGGCGAACAGAATCGTCAGGAAGTCGACAAAAAATTAAAATTATATTGCAAAATGTGCAAAATTATATTGCATACTTCTAAGGTAACCATTTTAGACCACCGATGTGGAAGATTTTTATACAAATTCTAGCTGATGTACCAGGTGAACAAAATCGTCAGGGGGCGGATAAAAAGAAATAAAAAGAGCAAAATTAGACTGCATAAGGGCATCGATTGCAATTACAGCACCTGCTTATGGAGAAAAGGGGACGAGGAGTGGGGCAGCTGAAAAGAAGCATACATATTTTTTTTACCATATTCTTGCGCATTTTGCAAGGACTTTAGGTTCACCAGGACTATACCCTTGGTATGATTACCATGGATATGACAGTCATCTATAAACCAATGGTTTGGAAGTTTTCCGTCCGGAGGCTTTGCGGATTTGGCTGAATAATACCAAATCCACAGTAATTTGGCCACTTACGGGACGATTTGAATGTTTCTTGGCCCATTAATAATGTAACTTAAAACATTTTAAATATCTATATCTCGGCCATATGTACTCCGATCTCGAAAAGATACACATCATTCAACTAGTATGAGCCTATAGATTCGATCTCCATTGGTTGGCAAAAAACGTGATTGCCATTTTTGTAAAATTTAATAAAAATTTAGAGGGGAATTTTTGAATTAAAATCGGTTGTTTCGATCAAAACGAGTCTAAAAAAGTTTATCATTTGAAGATATGCGTGTTTTAACTTTGTCATACATTTTAAATGACTATATCTCGTAAAAATGTAGTCCGATCTCGGAATACTTATCTCTTTACCTCTTTTGACGTGTGGTAAAATTTGACAAAATTCACCGGCAGCATCTCAATAATTTCGAATTACTATGACTTGAAAGAATGCAACACTTAAAGTCTGAAAATTTATTGAAAACCCAATTCGTGTTCGTTGTAGCGCCCAATAAAATGCGAGGATTTTTAAATTTTTTTCGTGCATTTACTTAACTAAAGAGTATATGTATGTAAGGGTGTATGCATGTGTATATGTTTGGTATTTTAGTTATTAATTTAGTTAAAATAATATCATTAATAGTTATGTTTCCCCTGGGCCGAACGTTAGCTTCTCTTCTCCGCCTCTTTTCTATTCTCTTCGCCGCTCCGCTCTCTTTCGCTACCCATGTTTCGGATTATGTTCATCTTGGTGGGGTTGGTGGGTGTGTTGGGTATACTTGGTTAAGTTGTGGTCCCTTTTGATCGTTCGACGCACAGCTTTAAACCTATTTCTTCAACGTGTTCCTTTTATCTCTATAACCTAACAACAAATTCTCAACAAACAGACAAAAAAAAAACCTTTAACAGCTGCTTAGATTGTAACTCAATAAGATCTCGACAAAAAAACAAAAAAAAAATACGTTGGGTATACATTATAATAGTATGTTTTGATTGTGTATGGCTACGCCTATGCTTACTCCGCCTGGGATAGCGGCGGGTCCGGGTCCGGGTCTGGCAAACAACTGCGAGCGCAGATGCAGATGGTCCTCTACTCGTCCAGGCAGATGGTGCGCAGTATGGCTTCCACGACCGAGTACGGATCGCAGTTGGAGCTGGGGCGGCGATCCTCGAAATACCCCTTGCCGTCGTCGTTGACGCCGCGGGGTATGCGTATGCTGCAGCCGCGATTTGCCACGCCGGCGCTGAAGTCGTTAATTGAGCTCGTCTCGTGCTTGCCGGTCAGACGGCGGGCATTGTCCTGTCCCTGCTTGGGATCGTAGGCGCGAATGTGGCGGTCGTGGCACTTGGATAGCTTGGCCACGGCCTTCTCAATTTCCCGTATGCCCCCATCCTCGCGCATTATTTTCGTGGACACGTTGGTGTGGGCGCCGGCGCCATTCCAGTCTCCCGGCATGGGCTTGGGATCCAGGGTGGCCACAATCTATATAATATGCACGCCATAAGCCGGAGCCTTGGATTCATTGGGTAATTGGACTTACTCCAAACTCCTCGGAGATGCGATGCAAGAGGAAGCGCGACATCCACAGGTCATCGCCAACCGAAATGCCCAGGCAGGGGCCCACCTGGAACTCCCACTGGGCGGGCATCACCTCCGCATTGGTGCCGGACACCTTGATCCCGGCGTAGAGGCAGGCGCGATAGTGGGCGTCGACAATGTCGCGAGCGTAGACCTGCCAACCAACCAGTTTGGATTAGCATAGCCCCAATTGTGAGTCCCGTTAGCAATTTTGGACTCACCTTGTTGGCACCCACGCCGCAGTAGTAGGGACCCTGCGGACCGGGGAAGCCGTTCTTGGGCCAGCCGAGCGGATAGCCATCGAAGTCGAGGAACGTGTACTCCTGCTCGATGCCAAACCAGGGCTCCTCATCCGTGCACTTGTTGACCACCTCGAGGCAGGTCTTGCGCTTGTTGGTGGCGGTCGCCGAGCCGTCGAACTTGTACGTGTCGCACATGACCAGGATGTTGTTGCCGCGTCGGAAGGGGTCCTTGTAGATGGCCACCGGGTACAGGTAGGTGTCCGAGTTGCAGCCCTCCGCCTGGTAGCAGGAGCTGCCATCGTAGTTCCAAACGGGCAATTCTAAACGGAGCAAACAGAATGAGGTCAGGGGGGCGTGGTTGGGGTTTGGGTTTGGGTTCGGGTTTGGTTTTGGCATTCAAATATTGTGTGAACTGGCGGTCGGTTGACCATTGGCCTCGCATCTCAGTTAGTCGGCAATTGGCACGCGAAATGCGATACTCTAATTAATTTGCGGTAATTGGATTCCGTTTCCCCCAGCTGCACTGGCGCCCCTTTCACGCCAACAACAACAACAGAGACAATAAGTGCCATTTCCTGTCTCAGAAAAACTTTCAAGCTAAACATTTCTGTCATATTTGTTGGGCATGCACATATCAAATGATGTATGTGTACACTGAGAGAAAAAGCCAAGAATATTGTGCTTAAATCAAGTAGAAGCGTTGTTAAATCAGGCCAACTGCAAAATGTTTCGTTTTAAGTAGAAAATTCGTAATCACAAAATTCAAATACAAAAGTTAGTTAATTGCAATTATTTACGGTCGATTATAAAATCAATTTGAAAATATTCAAGCACAAAATATGAATTATTAGACTTTCTCTGAGTGCAACTAAGTATATCATATTATATAATGGAATACAACTGAATACTTAATGGGCAAACGTAAATGACTAAAATTAGTTATTGCGCACTTATGCATTCAATTTCATAACCACAACACCAACAACAATAACAACAACAACTAGGCCCAGCCCTGTACATCATCATTGTCTATTGTGAACTGGCCGAACAACTGCTGGAAAACTCGCGATGCATTTTAATCGAGATAACTTCCAGTGTTTGGCGGTTTGTGTCTCGTGTCACGAACCAAAAACACGCAACGGAACTCGGCCAAACACGCCTTGCTAGAGAAATCAATCGGGTGCAACAGACTGACCAATACTCTGCTCACGTGTAATAACAGCTCTAAAGAACAGATGAAACATGTTACCCGAAGCAAAGGGTCCTGAAGTCCTGATGATTGTATATGTGAGAATAAGTGCCTAGCTATATGTCTCTAAATGCAATACCGACATTTATACGCACACAACCAATATACTCTATTTGACTTGCGCGAACAGAGAATAACAATATGCATAATTATACCACTGTTAATAATTCTAATTGGCGACAATCAGCGGCGAATTGTGCTCAATGTTACCTGATACATGATTTTACCTGAATGAACGCAGTGATTACCGATTGCGATAAGTAAATCGTATCGCATTTGTGAAACTAATACACCTTCTTGGCTTTGGCCGGGACCACAACTGCATCAGATTGCCAGCTGTGTCGAGCAACATTGGCGCAAATTCTCTACTGAATGTTTTAATTTTTTAGCATCAGTTGCATAGCATAATTATTTTATAAAAATTTGTAAATATACTTTCAAATAATTTAAATTTTTTAAATTTGAAATTGTAAGTATTATTCATATATACATGCACTTTTTTCTATTTATATTTAATTTTGTTCTCAGCGGTAACATTTGGTTCCACTACAGCTTCTTCCCGCCTGTTCCGATTGCGTTAGCAAAATAAAAACCAATATCCGACTTTCTTATTTAGCCAACTTTTTTGATAGCAAAGTTGGCGGCAGATATGACAAAAAAGGGGCGTAGCCGTAGCCGTGGGCGTGGCTGTTGTTGAAGTTGGCAATAGACAAGTTCTATTTTTAGAATCGACTGTCGTAGCAGCCACAGCGTCAGCTGTTACCTTGGGCGGGCGTTTTCATTTACAAAACTCGTGCCTCACACTCGCCCCAACTGATGCCACCCCCCCTGTATCTAAATGATATCTAACGTCAGTGTCACGGGCCTGGGGCATGGGGCCTTATACTGCATAGACTAGATAAACAGCTGATTGCGCTTAGGCCCTTCAAGGCTGCCAATTAGGCCAAATCGAAGGCTTTGAATTTGTCAGGCAGTTGTGGCCACTTCCAGTGGCTATTAAATATGCAAATGCGACCCTTTGAGGCCGAAAGCCAATGCACAATTGATGAGCGCCATTTTGCTCAATTGCAGCTCGCTTCCAATTTGCGCATTGCAATTACTCGGTAATTGCTTGGAAAACCCCATGCAAATCCCCGCCAAATCGCTTGACAATCACTTTGTGTGTTTGTTTTGTTTTCTGTTCGGAAACACAAAAGTGCGACTACTTGATTTTATTTTCCCCCAGAAATTCTGGCACGCGCCATCGGCGTGAGTTGTAGCGAAAATATTACGCATACGCCACCGCTGCTAATAGCTGTGGCTCTGGCTTTGGCTCTGTCTGTGCGAATTGTGTCAAAACGTGTTGACATTTTTCACACCTATCTGCGTGCATCTAAAATGTAGCTATATCTGTCCATGCACATACTTATCTGCTTATCTAAATACATATAAATGTGGCCTGCATGGGCACAGTTATCAAAGAGAGATTCTTAATTAATAATTGTGCGCATTAAAAAAAATAAAAAAAAATAATCTAAAATTTGCATAAACATCATACAAAGGAGAAAATAGAATGATCAAATAAACAACCTAACAATTTTTCACATACAAAATCAAAAGCAAAACTAAGCAATTAAATGTACATATAAATGTATATAATATACTCAAGTTTTTCCCATATAAATAATTATAATGTTTTTTTGTTTTTGTTTTTGCTGTTGTGCTCAATCGCCGCTGCACTTCCGAGTTTAAATGATTTGCACATATTTTTTGCGCTTTTGATTAACCTGTCTTGAAACTATATTTAGAAATCTACAAAAATGTATAATAAATAACTGTATTCACTGTGCTAAACACCATAGGCCAATGAATGACTCTGCTCGTACATATTACGTATACGTCGCGTTATCTAGCAAATCTTTCAGTATGTTTCTTTTTTGGGTTTTCTTTTGTTTCTACCGATTTTAAGTCGGGGCACACGTGCCGTCTCTAATTGCGGCCATATACAAAATATATGTCTATATAATTGTGACCGCTCGGCAAACACATTAAAGCGTAATCAATTATCAGCGTGAAACCCCTTTTAAGTTGTACGCCTTTATGAACGGAATAGCATTATCAAACGTCTGTACTAAAAATTCAACGCCTATAAACTTTGGAACAATAAACGCTTGTACGCAAGCTTCCAAGCCGAGCTGGCCCCAGACGTTGGGCTCGTGCCAAGGTAAAGGTCAAGTTGCTGGGAATGCGCAGACAAAGTGCTGAAGAAGCGAGCAATTAAGCAGCCTTTAACAGCATACGAATTCTATACATCCGATCTCGAAATCCTGGCAGCAGAGTGTTTATGAACGTGCTCTGGACTCAGCTTGAAAGCTGATATGCTTCATCTCTGGGGAAACGAGCGTGGCTGTTGATAGAAATCAGACTGGCTGACCAGACGGGCTGACAGGTTGACAGGCACTCAGAGCTGCCAGCTGAAAACTGTGTTGAGCCAATTGCCACTTGCCAGAAGATTAGATTAGCCGCAGGGAGCGAGGCCAGGTCCGGGTGCGAGAGGGCCAGGGCCAGGGCCAGGGCCAGTGTCTGGGTCGAAGTGTGCGTGGGAACGTATTGGATTCGACTTACCTTTTGGGCTCGTTGGTATGAAATCGAGTGTGCGATCCTTGCAGCGCAGATCCTCGCCGGTGCCATCGATCCACACGTAGGTGGCCTGGACCACGTTCTCCTCCAGCGGCAGGGTCAGATAACGATCCAAAATGGTCTTATTGATGCGCGCATTGGGCGAGTCTTCTAGAATTCTAGACATACTGCGGGATTAATGTGGGTGCCGGGTTGCGTGTATAGGTGAGTGTGTGTGTGTGTGTGTGTGGGAAATTAATGAAAGTGAAATTAAAATTTATTAAATTTTTATTAGTTTTGCCACTCGAATTCAACGCGCTCGTTCAGTTGTCTGCGCACCTGTTTTTTATTGTTGCTTGTTTTTATTTATAATAAATTAAATAATATTTTAATTTTTTTTTGGGATTCGTAAGGAACTCTTATTGGAATGCTTGAGTTTATTTATTTGCTTTGGGAAATGCTGCTGCGCGCGTAACCGTTACTGGAACACGACTAAGCCGGAATGCGTTATTCCAACTCAATTTATAACGACAAACTAAACTAAACCCAAATGGCGGCAGCAACAAATTGTTATTACTGCTACTACTTACAACAAACTGAGCGGGCAGATGGCGGACGCAGCAGCAGCAGCAGCAACAGTAACAACACTTAATAAAAACAACAAAAAAATTATACGAAAACAAAAGCAAATGCTGTCGACGCAGCAGCAACAACATTGAATTAAACAGCGAACGCTGCTGCCTGCGTCGACTGCGCCTGCGACAGTGACAGCGGCAGCAGCAGCGACAGCGACAGAGGTCGCCCACAGCCCACTGCCCGGCGGCCGGCGCATGCGTCTCTGCTCGTCAGTTCTTCTTCTTCTGCTGCTGCTGCCAGCTGCTGTATGATCGACAAACGGCAAAAGTCCCGGTTCCGGATAGAGGTGCGCACGTGCCGTACTCTGTACGATACGATACGATACGATCGCAATACGATTACGTCTCTGACACGCTTACGATATGTAGAAAGCATTTTGATTTACGAACAAAACACTGCGATGAGTCAATTTTGAGCTTCTTGTACTCATGTCGAGTGTTAAGATTAACCCATTGGCGCCGAAATTCGGGTTCAATTGTTCACGGATGCGATTGCCTGTTAATTTTGTTAATTTGCTTTGCTGCATCTATTATTTTGCTAGTGGAACAAGCACTGCATTTTCAATCCGAACTGGTGCGGATACTAGATTTCTGTTCCCTTTGTATTATGAACCAAACCGTCAACTGAAACAATTGCACATGCAAACTGTCGAGCCTGAACTTGAACCGAATCACATTTTGTTTAAAACGTAAACTTTTGAAAAGATTGCAACATTTTTTTAAATTCTGGATATAAAATATATAAACTCAATTGTTTCATTTAATAGATGTGAAGAACCAAGGCTCAAATTTATACCTGAGTTCGATAATGTAGAACACCAGCTTGGCGAACCGAATCTAAAGTTGAAGCATTGTCTCTAACCGTAATCCGAACTAGGGACAATTTTAATTCTTTTTTTTTGTTGCTTTGTTTGCAGTCATGTTTTAAAGTTTTTTACGCACAGCTTTATTTATGTCAGTGTGCTCTTCAAAGTATGCTACACGGAGGAAATCAACAGCAAAGTAAGAACATATGCTGAAATAAACGTGTTCGTTTATTTCGTTTCCGTTGCTTTCGCTGATTTATAACACGAACTATTCGTTTACGACACGCGATCATCTCTAAGTCCGATGCCGCCATAGATAACAGCAGAGCGTCAACTTTTTGCGATATTCAACGTCATTGCTATCGGCTGATTTCGGATGTACATACATATACATATGTATGCATATGTATGGGTGCATATATTCTATTTGCATAACAGTGACTACCCCTACCCATGCCTATGTATGTCCAAATCTTAGTGTAAGTATATAACCAGTATGTGTATAAGTATGTATTAAACTAGAGGTGCTTCCGCGCCTTGATTAAACAATGAACGATTTCACTTTATTTAGGCTTATTATCTAATACTGCACGATTATCTGCAGACGCATTAATTGGCAAATTTAAAAATAAAGTAATATAAATAGAATAAGCACGCATAATAAACATGTTATATAATGACAATTGTGTGATAAATAAATAAACTTTGTTGTTATCCAGTTATTTGATTATACGAAATTAGGAATAATATATTTTGTACTTAAATATCAGCGAATATATGTATGTATATATTTTTAATAATATAAAACGAAATCTCCGATCGACATCGAGGAGATTATGCTTAAAGCAGGGCGTTTTACACTCTGTACCTATTTTAAATGGGTCAGATATTGTTCAATAGTTTTTTAGGCAGAGATAATTTAACTTAACTGCGATCTAAACTGTCTACAAATTTATATTTAAAAAAAAAAGTAAAATACAAATCTTTTAGCATATGAATATTAATGGGAAGTAAATTCCTGAATTCGTTTAAACTTAAACGTAAACGCTATTATTAACCTTTAATCCCAAAAAAAGATTTTCAAATTTAAATATAGATTAAAAATGAACGTGATTTATAACGTCTACGGGGATTATAATTTAGATAAGCTGGTATGTATGTACGTATGTATGAACAAACTGTGTTTGTATATGTTTTATGGGCAATGTCCAATATATTGCTATTTTAGGAAGTTTTCCAACTTACGACGAATGCATGTTGCATAAAGTTTTATGATAATTGTATTCGGGTATTCCTTATCTCACACCGTTAACTAGTCGAAAATTACGTATTTCAGAGTTGGTTTTTTGTGTTTGTTTTTGTTTGACTTTATTCTATTTCGTTTTGTTTTTGGTAACATGCGCGTAGCAATTAAAGTTAACCGATTTGTAAATGATTGCGATCTTGACAATGGACTTTTAGCCGAAAATCCGTACCGTATTGGAGAGTAGTACTGTGTACCTGTTCGAGTTCTTGATATAGATTGGATTGGTTTTCTGAGAGATTGAGACACGCTGGCGATTTTCTGGACGGACTGCGCACTGGAAGCCGCAATTGATCAGCTTTTATACAAGCCGGCTGCTCGACTTCGGATCGGATATGGGCAACAGATGCAGCCACTCGGTGTGGGGCTCTTGATTATATTTATGACGTCTGGCAGCAACACATAAACCTACAATGTGCTAATTGCCCTTTCAAGATTCTCACACTTTTGAGTTTGGCGCTGATTGCTTAATTGTCTGCTGTTTGCACACATATTAAAGCACAAATTAAAACATACACAATGGCATATATTGACATACAACGGAGCATAGGCTCGAACTGGACAATTTCGACCAACTCTGGCCCATTTCAAGGGCACCTACCTACACCTGGGCCAACCTTGGCATCGAATACCAATCAGATATTTCATATTGAAAGGACCAGGATTCCCCGGCAGTTGAACTGCTTCTGCGCCTGTCGACCCTTCGTCGCTACTCTCTTGCCCGAGCAATCGGTCGCAGCGCATTGGAAAGTTCATCAAATGTTTTAAGGTCAAAGTATAATATTTTGACGGTTTCGTACACGCGCCGTTTGCATTACAAATCAATCTGGAAGTCAAACACCAAGAATAACATTCGTCAGCCAATCTAAAAATAAAACGCAAAAAAAGGCAGCCAGACGGCTCGACGAACATCCGAAATTAAACAAAACTTAATTTTATTTCAACTCCTAATGAACAATTAACATATAAACGTTTACACAGAAAGAAAATTAACGTAACGTACATCAAAGTAAATCAAATTAGTGGAAAACCAACAAATAGTCTTTTCTGAATGCCGTTTTGAATTAAAATTGATGTGTTGAGTTTTTTGATTTAAAAATCGTTCTCAAAAGTAATTTTTTGTAAATTTGAAACTTGAAATAAATAGATATTGGTAGTGTTATAAGAAACAAAATTAATTATAACAAATTTTAAGAGACTAGAAAAATTTGTCAAATGACAAAAAAAAAATATGCAATTAAACTTTGTTTATATGAATATTGTCTGTAATATTTTTCCCACCAACATAATTGTGTTCTTTTGCTGAATTTGGAAAAACAATAAATTTTCTTTTGCCTCCGATATTATATGATAAGTCTGTAGCCTAATTTAAAACACAACCAATGTCGATATTTTTCCAAGTGCATTTTCAGATAGAAAAGAGACAGCAAGTGCAAATTATTTTTCTATTGATCGATTGCCGACTGTCAGCTATTGCTCGTTCCGCGTTCCTCCTTCCGCACTACCCCTTCCCCGATCAACTTCTCACGTTCCAGCCGTTCACCGCGCTCTGCGCTCGGTTCACGTGAATCGCGCATGCGTCCGTCGGCATTTTTGTCTGACAATTTTTACGAGGTATTCGGTGAATGTGAATTGAACGAACCGAACAGAACCGAGTTGAACTGTTTCGATTGGCGCTGACTGTGCGGCGGGGCCATAAACCTGGTCGCAAACTTTGATCTCTGATAGCGTTTAGCCCTGGCTGCATGCGTAATACTCTGCGCAGAGTGGTCAACAATTCTTGATAATTCTAAGCAGCTGCAACAACAATAAGAAGAAAGACGCCTGTCGCGACGGCGATAAGCAAAGCGTGGAGCAAAACGCGGCACACGAATAAATGTGGGTGAAGGCAGCTGAGGCAGCAGCGATCCCACGCGGCGTATAAGTAATTGAGGCAGGCCATTTGAAGAGGTCTGCGGATTATTTATGGGCCACACACACAGAGCCACGCACATCTGTGTGTGTTTTAATGATTTACGAGCGGGACGCCGGCTGTCGATGGACTCTTGTCAAACGCACAGCAATTAAAACAAACACTTTGCAATTCGCAAAAAAAAAAAAGAAATGAGAATAAAATTTGGAAAAAAAGCAAAATGTTCTAATTATTAATGGCTGCTTAATTGTTATTCATCAAAGCCAATATATGGTTTGGTATTCGCACTCGGGCGACCATGCGAAAATGACTGTGTATTTTTTTCAAATTATATAATATATATATATATATATATATGTATATATGCATATACATATATGCATGCAGATAAATGTATGAAGAACTTTGGACGTAAATCGAATGTGTTAAAATCAGGCCTGGATGAAAATTTCTTAACTTGAGAACAATTTATAATTACGAAACTCATAAATATAAGACACAAACATTAAATTGAGAAATATTGAGAATTAAGTAGGAAATTTCTTGTAATGTATTTTTTTCTCACTTAATTCAAGCATTTTGTTCTTATTTTAAACAGTTGGTTATGAAATCAAGAATTCATGCTAAATTTATGAATATTTAAGAAGGCAATTTTCTTCAAATCTGCGTAGTCATGCTGCATGATCATGAATTCAACCCAAATTATGAAGTGCTTTTATAAACGTAAATGTCAATTCTTTGAATTTTTGGGCTTATCTTGGCACTACAATCAAACATATGTACGTTTTTCTGTTGAAGGACTGTGGAACCGTGTGACTGCACAGAAAATCAAAAATACCTAGCAAATATTCGTTGAGTGTGTTCGACGAGTAGTTATCCTACAGCCAGCCGAATAGTAAACGTACTTAAAAACTCTATTCATAAATGGGTTTTTTCTCAACTTGGAAGTAAAAAGATTTTGATTTATTGACTTTAAAAATATATCAATAATTTATTGTACACATATGCTTTATTGATTTTATGTCTTGTTCAAATGCCGTGCCAAATTCGTTATACCCTCCTCCGCAAGGGCGTTCAAATGAAAGCGACACTTTTTTAAGTCCCCCTCCAATTGTCGAATATAACTGTAGTATTAAACAATTTATGCTTTAAACAGCTGAATTGCCTAACTTCTTTATGGGTGCGCACAGCGAGGGCCCGCCCGCGTATTTATTTCATAATAAACTTATCTAATAGTCATGTGCATTGTGGTGACAGCACCCACCCAAGTATATCCCGTGCCGGAGCCGGAATTATTATGGACAGTAATACACGGCGGGTCGGCCAAGGGCGCATTTACGAATGTGCACCTAGATGAATATACATGAGTGTCTGTGAAAGGCTTGATCTCGTGATGGTTCCATTGTCCAATAGTTCTGGTCGGTCCTCCCGGCTAAATGTCGAGCGGTTGTGTCCACATTAAAAACAATGCCAGTCACCATCATCCGACGCAGTCAATTGGCTGCTCGGCTTGCCTCAATTTGTTGTAATTGGATTGCGTGCGACTGTTGTTGTAATTTCTCAGCGTGTTGTTGCTGCTGTTGCAAGGGGAGGGGAGAGGAGGGGGCGGGGTTAGACGGTCAGGTGCTAGTTTCAGTGCCAGTGCCAGTGCCAGTGCCAGTGCCAGCCGCAGTTGCCCCAACTGCCTGCTGCGATTTAGTAATAACCACAAAATGGAACAATTTCTGCCCCGCCAATTAGCGTTGATTCAATTTGCAAAAAATACTCGTATAATTCTGTGCAATCGCTCGAGAAGCCACAGTCGAGCCCATCGAAAAGGGCGGTGAGTGGGGGCTGGGGTGGGGCAATTTGGCACTTTATGTAACTTTTGCTTTTCGTTTTTACTTTTCACTGATTACGGCATCAATGTAAATGGATCACACCTGAAGCATTCGTCACTTGCACCCAATTCGAATGCCAATTGTGGATCATAGAATAAGACTCTATATTGAACTGCGACTTCATGACATGGCCTAATTTTGATCTACTAACTGAATTTGGACTTTTGGATATACAGGAAATGTGAACATGAAACAAAGACAATGCTAATGAAGGGACAATATCGTTTCGTAAGTAAATACTACCTACAGAAAGGCCTCAAGTAGTGAACCAGTAAATAAACATTTTCCACAAGACCAAACTACACTCAGAAAAATACAGTGTTCTAAATAGTAACTAAAGGCGAAGATAGAATTCGGTAAAATTTACTCATTTAATCTAACACGACATAATAAATTATTGTAATATAATATATTTTGTTAAGCTTTGCTTAAGCTTTAAGATACCTCAAAGATAACTTATTATTATTATTTAAAGTATGGGATATAGTTGCAAAGTATCAACATGACTAACGTAAGGCAAACACAACATGCATGCTCTAGCCTGCGATTCGAGCCCATCATCTCATCTGCCAAGGAGTCCTTAAAGATAACTTAATTCACAATTCACTTGTTGAGAAAATGATTCAAAAACATTTTTGATAAAAATAAATTAAAAAATTCAATTAGAACGAAGCAGGCTAATATTGTACGGGCATGGAATTTTGTCCGGCATGAATATCAATCAGGTCTGTACTCTTAAAAAGTTTTCAAAAAATTTCCTCAAACTAATTCTCATATTTTGTACAACACCAAAGACATCCATAGCTGCGAAGCTATTGATATATTTCGATACGAAAGAAAACGTTTGGGAAAAGTTAATAAATATATATATATATACATATATATATATAAAAGAAAGCAAATCAAATGTCCAACAGCCGCATACTGAGTGCCGAGGAGGAGGGGCAGCTGGACGCCTGGCTGCGCAGCAAACAGATCCAGCTCAACAATCGCACAAATCGGGAGCTCTGCGATGTTGTGAATGTGGCCAAGCTGTTCAGGAAGCTCGACTCGAAGCTCGCCGCGGCATGCAGCTTTACCTCGCACAGCAGCCTGTCGCTGAAGCTGCAGGATTGGGAGACCTTCAATCTGCTGGTGCTGCGCAAGGTGGGTCTCACGCTGTCGCGTCCGGCGCTCGAGGAGCTGGCCGCGGGACGACCCAGTGCCATAAGATCTCTCCTCTTCCAAGTGATGTGTGCGGAGCGAAACGGATTCAAGCTGCGTTCCGCCTCGCGCACGTGCTTGCAGATTACGCCAACGGCGCCGGATACAGATAGGCGCGTGGAGGAGGAGCCGACGCTGCCAAAGACACAGGCAAAGCCAAAGGCACAGGAGTCGTTTCCCCATTCCGAGTATGAAAAGCTCGTCCGTGAGAGCAACAACAAGGACAACCACATAAGCTACATAAATCAAAGGATTGAGCGCTTGGAGACCGTTAAGGAGCTCAAAGAGGATCACATCAATAGCCTGATGGAGAATCTGGCTCTGATATCGGTCCGCATCCTCAAACTGCAAATCAGGCTCAGGAATCGAGAGAGGAAACAAAAACGCCTGCAAAAGCAACAGCAAAAACAGCAGAAGGAATCAAAGAATTCCAAATAAAATTAACATTACAATTACGCATTGAACATTATAATTGATTGCCTTTTTCTTTGCAATTTAATTTTGAGTTTAGCAAAACCCTATAAATTTATAATTCTTCTAATTCTTGAGCAGGGCACAAGAGCTAAAAACCTTAGGCTTGAACTCTATGCTTGTGTTTATCAAGCACTAAATTTTTGCCTTTTTTTTCGTTTTGGAGAATAAACTAAGAATTTTGTAGTAAATAAAAATACGATTCATATATAAAAGTTAAACTAAGAAATGTTGTTCGCTTACTTTTATTTTATATATAAATATTTTATAACTTTTTCAAGAATTTTGCATTTTCTTATGCTACTTTATCATGTTGTCAATAATAACAATTTTTTTAGCATATAAAAGAATACAATTTTCTTGAAATTGAGCTTTAATAGAAATATTTGTAATAGCCTAAACTCTATAAATATAGATTTTAATCTTTTCCCATTATTTCCTAGTTATGAATGCACTCCTTTAGTATGCACAGATCATAAACCATTCACATTTTCGAAATCCCAACCGCATTCACTTCCGGGCAAATTAAAAATTTAGCGCAAGGCAATTTCCTAAAGAAAGGTCCCGGGACAGAGGTCATTGATATGCACAGGAATTATATCAATAATATCGTGCGATAATTGCAAAACTGTGAGAATGCGCAGCTTGAGCACCGAAAAGTTTTGAGCCAAACTACTCTAATTGGTTGCACAGCGAGTCAATTAACTGTTGGTCAATGGAAATTGGCTCGGCAGGGCGCGTATAAAAGCCGATGCACGTTTGAGCGAGCCCCAAGAAACTCGCAGGACGCGCAGGACATGGCTGGTTACGTTGGATTTCGCTACCTCTACGGCAATCAGCCGCTGGCGCTGTACTTCTACGCCGTGCCGCGGCTGTGCCTCAACCTGATGGGCTACTGGCCGGGACCGCAGGACAGGGCCCCATGGCGCGCCTACATCCACTTCGTCGTGCTGGGCGTGGGCGTGATGACCGAGCTGCATGCGGGCCTTGTCTTTGCGCAGCGGGGCAAGATAACGGCCGCCTTGGAGACCTTCTGCCCGGCGGGCACCTCGGCTGTGACTCTACTGAAGATGTTCTTCATGCTGCACTACCGGCACGACCTGCACTACGTGGTCACTCGGCTCCGCCAGATGCTGTTCCATGCCGTGCGCGGTGGTCGGTTTCCCGAAAAGGAGATGCTAATGCGCAAGTATTCCGTGATGGCGGCTCGCTTCAACTTTTGGCCGCTCTCCGCCGGATTCTTTACGTGCACCATGTACAATCTGAAGCCGCTGTTGTTGGCCTTGCTGCTCTACGTGCGCAACCAGGACGACAGGATCGTTTTCAGCACGCCCTTCAACATGACGTAAGTTGACTTGAGTTAGTGCATCCTCATCCTTCGTTTCTTTTATCGTGGCCATATATTTAAAACCCAACTCATCAACGAATTCGGTGATCTGTTCTATACGTCTGCCAAGGTACTTTTTCTTTGGCACTCCGAAGATTTTTATTTTTGTTTTTTATCATGCCAAAATGGTTCAATTAAAAATCCAATTTGCGAATTTTTTTATGAACAGCTAAAAGGGTTTTTTTTTTGGAGCAGTTGCTCACTTAATTAATTAATTGGAGGTAATTTCCAGGTCAAAAATAAATACATTTAAAAACGTTGCAGTCGGGTGTAACAGACTGCGAAATACTCGTTCATCGTATAAAAACAGCTTAAAACAGTCGAAAACGGATTTTTGCAATTTTTAAACTCTAGCTCGAAAATTGTGGGAGATATGGTTTACCAGCCCCCGTGTGCCTGCCAAACACATTTTTGCATTAACTCTAGCGGAGATCATTAGTAATCTACCTGCAAAATTTGGTGTTTCTAGCTTTAAAACTGAAGGCGATATATGGATTTGATAGAATAGTATAGAATGTATAGAATGAATAGAACGCAATGGTTTTTATTTTTAATTGAAAGCAGAGAGTTGAACTGTGAGTAATTCCGGTTGGCCATCCTTGCAGCATGCCCCGCGGTCTGCTGCGGGCACCGTTCTTTCCGTTCACCTACATGTTCATCGCCTACACCGGCTACGTGACGATCTTCATGTTTGGCGGCTGCGACGCCTTCTACTTCGAGTTCTGCGTTCACATTGCGACGCTCTTCAGTTTTCTGCAGGCCGACACGCGCGACCTCTTCCGCTCGTTCGAGGGTGAGTTGCTGCAGCACCAGAAACAACCCAAGAAAGCTAATCTCTGATCCGGGTGCACGCCTTCGGCAGGAATGGCGCAGATAAAGGGCGTGCATGGCGCCAGCTTGGAGGCGTCGCTGGTGAAGCTGATCAAGCGCCAGAACGAGATCTTCGAGCTGACGCAGTTCTTCAGGCAGCGCTACTGGATCATCACGCTGGCGCACTTCGTCTCCGCCAGCTTGGTAATCGGCTTCAGCATATTCGATCTGATGACCGTCGGCGGCAGCGGCCTGGGCACCCTGCTCTATATGGGCTACACGGTGGCCGCGCTCAGCCAGCTGCTCATCTACTGCTACGGCGGCACTCTGGTCACGGAGAGCGTAGGTCTCACCTGGTCTAAGCGTCTGTTCGCTGAGTAAAGTCACGTCTCGTTTCTTGCAGAGCGGCCAGCTGGCCGCGATCATGGGCAGCTGCCAGTGGAACCTCTGCCTGCCCAAGCACCGGGTCTATGTGCAGCTCTTCATCATGCGATCGCAGCGCGTCCTCACAATGGCCGTGCCCTTCTTCTCGCCCTCGTTGGGCACCTTTGCCGCAGTTCGTACTCGATCACTTGATCAGCTATCGCAATTATGCGAGTTGAGCCCATCTGTCTGCTGTCTCTTTCCAGATACTGCAGACGTCGGGCTCTATTATTGCACTGGCCAAGTCTTTTCAGTCCTGAGCTGGCGATCTGTTGGAAAGCTTTGATGGTAGCTCAAGCCAAGTACAATTTCTAGGATTCCTTACCAGAATTATTTAGGACTATCCCTTAAAATTGAAAATTAGATGGAACAATTCACTGTTTTATGAATAAATATTATTTGTTCAGTTATGGTTTTGTTTAAATGTTATTAATTAACTGGAGATCGCGCCGAAACTGTAGCTGACAAAATATCGTACATATAAATATATTATAAATTTGCAATACTAAATTAAAAAAAAAAAAAAAAAAAAATTTCGAAAATGAGTAAGGATTTTTTACCAAAAAATGTATAAAATTGATTTTTAAAAATGCATATATTTTAAATACAGATTCAATTTAGATGACAAATGCTATCAAACATTAATATCGGCTCAGTTTTGTCAAAGTTATGGAAGTTTTAATAATGGGAGCCATGGATCCGAGAGCTCTACATGTTAACATTTGATATAATTTAAATCTGTCAAGAAAATCTTAGCACTCTATCTAACGCGGGCTATCACGAGTATATCTTATTCCAAATTTCAAGAGTCTAGCATCAAGACGAACATTGCAGAAACCCAATATACTCCATCTACTTGGTGAACTAGTGTAAATAAATATACATATATTTATAAGTCTTGACCTTGCTGAAACGGACTACGCCATTTGGATGAAAATAGGTCGAGAATTGAGCTACTCACAATAACCGTTAGCTGCACAGGTCCAAGCTACATTGTGTTAAATACTGAAATCAGATTGCCGTATCGGACATCAGTCCCGTGTCTGCACGACTATTATATTATTCAATAGATATTTGTTTTTGTTGCTGCCCCGCTCCGTAGCTGCGTATCGCCGCATCGCCATGCAACGGCGCCGAAGCGTGCCGCGGGGCACAGGTCAGCGGCGTTTGGTTGGCGCCGAGTTCAGTGCAGCCGCGGCAGGCTGCGGTGCGACATGGACGAGGCGGCACGCGACAGGCGCAGCTTCTGGGAGCGGCACGAGTACAAGTTCTACAGGTACGGGCACGTCTATGCGAACATCTACGGCCAGGTGATCATTGACTACGTGCCGCAGCGACCGCTGCGCACGCCGCTGAAGGTCCTGCTCATCGCCTACAGTCACGTGCTCAGCCTGCTGCTGATTGTCGTCCTGCCCAGCTACTTTGGCTACAACTATCGGACGCTGATGGCCGCGAAGGACCGGCGCATGCAGCTGGTGCTGTACGTGTCCTTTGCCAACACGCTGATCAAGTACGCCACCGTGATAGTCACCTACGTGGCCAACACGTTCCACTTTGCGGCCATCAACCATCGCTGCACGCTGCAGCGGGCGCGCCTGGAAGCGGCCTTCGCCAGCGGCTACCGCGGACCGCGTTGGCCCAAGCGCGACTTTGAGTGCTTCATGTACTTCAAGTTCGTGCTGATCAATGTCATGATGATTGCGCAGGTGCTCGGCATATTCGCCACAGCCGGCGCGGATGCGGATGCGAACGCGGATGCGAACGCGGATGGCGGCCAGCTGCGCGTTCAGTTCGCCGTCTACTCCTTCGTGCTGTGGAACTACACGGAGAACATGGCCGACTACTTCTACTACATCAACAGCAGCGTGCTCAAGTATCTGCGCATGCTGCACGTCCAGCTGGACGCCGTGCTCGGCCAGCTGTCGCGCCTCCGTGCGTCCAACCGGCCGCATCCGATGACGCGGCGCGGCAAGCTGATGACGCAGTGCTGCCGGCAGTGCGATCGGATTGGCACGCTGCGCGCCCGCTTCGGCGAGATACACGCCCTGTACGTGGGCAGCTTTCGGCTGCATCAGTTCCAGCTGCTGGGCCTGATGCTGACCACGCTGATCAACAACCTGACCAACTGCTTCACCATCTTCAATCTGCTGGCCACGCGGTCGCCCGCGAGCGTCTCCTATTCCATTGTGGTCGGCGGCCTCTACGCGCTCGGCTTCTACGTGGACACGTACGTTGTGAGCCTGGTCAACGAGCTCATCAAGGTGGAGCGGACGCGCCTGGCGCTGACCGTGCGGCGCTTCTGCGACTTTCGCTCGCTGGAGCCGCCCAGCCTGAACCAAGAGGTGCGCACGCACTCAGCCAACAACAACAATTCACTTTTGTGCTTTTTTTTGCAGCTGGAACAGTTCTCGCTGCAGCTGCTGCAGTGTCGACAGCCCTTGCTTTGCGGCCTGCTGCATCTGGACCGCCGCCTGATCTACCTCATCTCGGTGACGGCCTTCTCCTACTTTATAACGCTCGTCCAGTTCGATATCCATCTGCGCACCAGCAAGTAGTCCCATGCCCGAACCGGTTCGCACTGGCGCGCAGAGCAAATGAGACCATCCAATTAATCGGCGCGCACAGTGCTAATTAGACTAATTGGATCGTATCGGGTGTACGGCAATGCGAGCGTTAACATTTCGACATGCGAGTTCAAGTTGTGTTATTCATTTTCTTTTTATACTCGTTCTCGACGTAAAAAGAGTATATCGGGTTTGTGCAATGTCCGTCTTGCTGTCCGTCCGTTCAATCGTTAGAGACTTGAAACTTCGATTATATTTTTGCGATAGCCTGAGTCAAATAAAGTCCTAAAATTTGTTTGCTTAAAGTTTTTTGGCAACGTTCACCACCGTCACAAATTACCAAATTTGATATTTTCCCCAAACATCAATGCTGCAAGCGGAACACATTTTATGTGCAAATAATAATAATGATTCTTGCTGGATCACACTTAATGCTTGTGTACATGTTTTTGTTGTTATTACCTTGTGAACAAGTATTGCGCTGTCGGCTACACCCGACTGCAAGGTTCTAACTTGTTTTCAAAATCAAACTTTGAATGTTTCAGTATACGAATTTATTTATGAATGTATGTCGATTATTTGCTAAATAAATAATAAGGAAATCAAATAATTCAAAGTTGATTTGGCAAATGAAATTAATTAACTGCAACAAAAATCTTCACTTCGTTGAAATCGATAAAAATCGATTTTTAAATTCGATATTGTGAGCCCATCTTGAATAGAGAATAGGGTCTCTGCTAGTCCGGCACTCCCGGCTCTCCCCACTCTTGTTTCGTTTGCGTTTCCACTATCTACCAAATCAAGTACCACATACATACATACATACATACGTACAAAGATATATGTATGTATACTTCAGTACTTACATAAAATCATTTACGTAATGAATTTCTCGTTTATTCCGAATGTCGCATCGTTTGATGAACTTTCAAATAATACAAAATGTAGGATTCACAAATTCTCTTTATAACTAATCTTTAGGTGTGTGTGTGTGTGTGTTCAGTTTTAGCAAATACATGCGTACATATATAAGTGTGTATGTGTACGTATATATAAATACAAACGTAGGTATGTTTATGTGAATGCGTACATAAATTTACACAAGTGCTAAGTATTTGTGCCACGACCGCGAATTGTTTGAAATAATCCCCTTCCCCGCCTCCTGTGCAGCACTTGTATTTGCACGGATTTCAGTTCCAGCAGCTGCACAGGAAGAAAGTACAAATATGTACATGTGTGAACATCCACAACAAAGCTGTCATTGATAATTGCAAATAATTACGAGTACAAATAAACTGATTGGCTAATTCAGAATTCGATGGATGCCCATAAATAATATGGACATTACAATTTTATGGATGACCCAGATAATCAAATCTTGAGAAACAACTCGGATTAGAAAACTATTTGCAAACAAGATAAAGGAAAATAAATGTGAGCCTCTTTTCGAAGTTCAACTTTTATAAATATTCAGTTGAGTATTTGCACAGTTGATAACAATTATAGTTTAAATGAAACGTTGTTCATTTGCCAGAACTTAACAGCTCTGAATTATATTTTTTTTAAATTATCTTACGCAATTCATATCAATGGAAATTTTAGCTAGCTGCATTTTTGATTTCATTGTAAATAATTTAACATGTAACTCATTGGAACCTACATACTTACATGTGCATATTTGTGTGTATGTAAGTATACTTAACTTATACATACTTATTTGATAACGGAGAACACAGAATTTAACTTTAAAAGGCAATCGAATAAGTTGTACTACTGGGGTACATGTTATTTTTTTTTTTAATGTTTTTGTTTTTAATACTTTTCTTATGTTTTGTTTTGTGAAAACTGTAACAATAACAACAAATTTCTTGATGATAGCAATTATATACGGAATAAGCTATTGATATCGATATATGTATGTTTATATATATTTAATTATGCTTTGCAAAAATAAATTAACAATTTTGTGTGCTCACAGAACTTATGGCGTGGTTGGGGAGTGAAAAGGGACTGTAACTACGACCAATTAGCAACGTTTTTCAATCAATTTGAACGAAGTTTCTTAAGCCGATATTAAAGATGTCCGAGCAGATATCACAGCCCGCAACTCCATATTTGTATTTTAATGTTTATCTATTATAAATAGCACGTGCTGCAATATGGATTAGTTATACATAATTATATAAATTTATGTAATTTTTTATGCTTGTTTTTGTTTTCTTCTTTGTTTTGCTTGTATGTGTTCTTCAATACCGACAACAATAACTGATAAAGGCACCATTTTGATGAAATGCTTCCACAAAAATTTTTAGTATACGCTGACAAATTCACGATATTTACCGTGTTTATAACAATGGATCGTTAAATGCCTTTCAGTATTAGTTTTGAATACATATTGTACATATGTATTTGAATGTGTTTTACGGTATTAAATATTTTATATAATGCATTTTTTTTTTTCTCTTTTTTTTGCATTTTCATAAATTCTTGCATACATTTTCTAAGGCTACCTCGAAAATTGTCATTTGTTTTGTTTTTTATCATTACAAATAGGTCATTTGATGGATAAGCGCTGAATGTATGTAACTTGGATATACTTGTAAATGCGTTAATTAATTGCATTTAAGGCTTTGGAACAGTTACCTTGACTTTGAAATACACTATATGTATGTAGTATTAGAAAAGAACGCTTACCGCATTTGGGCTAAGACCCCATAAGTATGTGAACTTCATCTAAATATGATACACATACGTAAATAATTAAATTTATTCATTTCTTTTGTAATAGCATGCTTATATTATTTACTGCTATTAAACTATTTAACTATTCAAACATGTCCTACATACGTATGCATCTAGGTATGTATGCATGTATACATGTGTAAAATTTGTCATTGATTTTCATTTTTTTTTTTCTTTTTCTTTTTAGTCATTTTCCTCAGGATTTTATGTACTTTAAATTGCTTTCCGTTTGATTTTGCTTAGGCGCGAGGTACTTCACTAAGAGATTGCAAGGCGGGTGTTTGGTAGGCAGAATATTTATTAGATTATCGCTTGAGAGAGACAAAATGCGTACAATATGTACAGACTTAAGAGTGGAGTCTGTTCTGCACCTGGACAGTGGGCACTAATATTAATGAAAGTACATAGGTGTATCATAAGACCCATTTATGAGTGCTACATATGCATAAGACAAGAATTGGAATAAAGAGTTTTGGTATGCCAAACACAGTCCTGATGCTCATCGATTGATAGGCATATCGCTCGAGTAAGGCATAAAACATTTTGGCAATCTTATTAACTATTTGCAGCCCAATCTGGAATATATCGCCGTAAGGTTCGCCAATCTCTGAGTGGCCAATTGAGACATCATTTCGGCCTCGTCTAATATCTTCCAATATTTTCGCAGTCGTGGCTTATTTGGGTATATTTTCAAAAAATGTTCGTGTGTAAATGTTGAAAATGGCATTTTCTCATGTTTTCGCCACAGTTTTACAAAATCATCTGGGCGATTTTTCATGTTTTAACTATTTCACACAATCATTTTTATGTTTTTCTTGTTTTTGTTTTCTTCATTTCTTCACTTGAAGGAGCAAATTGATTAAAAAGTTTTTACGGGTTTGATGAAATATGTTTTTTTTTTTTTTTGTAGTTTATTTTATTATATTTACTGCTTGTTTTTTAGATTTAAATTAATATAATTCGCTTAGGTTTGTTTATTAAATACAACAATGCATTTTGCGTACAATGTGAAAAAGAATTTTGTATGCATTGTCTGCACGTACATATACTGTTCAATTGTTATAAAGCAGGGATCAAAGGTTTTATAATTTACAAAATATTGATATTACAAAATAAAGGATAGACGAAAAAAATAATAATAATAATTATAATAATATGCAAATACCTCCCTTTCCATGAGACATATAGTTATGTACATAAATGCATGTACAACGTATACATTTTTTAATAGATCTTTTTCATATTTTGGAAAGTGGACGACACACACGAAACAAAAAAAAAAAATAAAATCATAATATTTATAAACTTGAATAACTTGAATTTTACTAAATTTCTTAGAAAAAAAATAGAAAAATACAAAAAAAATATATATTGGGTAATTAGCAGTTATGTGCGTTGCCTATAATTTATAAATTTGTTTTTGTTTTGTTGAACATTAGCTAATCGTTTGCTGTCGATACATAAAAAAAAAAATTTGTAAATACCCTTTAGGTATTTGAGTTGTTGCATATTCAATTGTAAAATTAAACCGTATCGGTGTGTTATCTATATACTATATATATTTATAAATATATATAAGTATATAATATATATGGGTGTATATGTTGTATTGATCGTTATATGCTTATGTATTTGTGTGTTTTTAAATCAACACGACGCTCCCACAATTTGTTTATGCTGTCTAACATATAGTATGTTAAACAGTAAAATGACTTTTTCATTGAAAGAAGTGATATTGCCCTCTCTCCCTCTCTTTCTAAATATATATATGTTATATATATATATATATATATATATATATATATATGTTACTGTTTAGTTAGGCTACATGGTATTTGTGTACATACATGTATATAGATGTGTGTAAGAGTGTGTGTGTGCTTATGCAGCATAAACTATTTATGTATATATGCAGCTTGATTCTTATCGTGTGATTTGTGTTGCATTAGGCAAAGGCGCGTGGGAAAAAAATACAATACATCTAACAACAAATGCACCAACTTATCGTCGTAGTCGTCGTCAACTTCTATTTACCCATATATATATACCTATAGTCGTATTCGCCAACTGATTCAATTTCAATTGCTATCATTAAACGTAGTATATTTGACGCTAGTCGCAGTTAAAGAGTTATATAGCTATTATACATACATGTATACACATATACATATATATATCAGAATATATACCATATTATCATTAGCGTCAACATAACTAACTCGCTATAACTCTCGTATAAACATCAACATAAACAAACAACACTAGCGCTTAACGAACATTTTCTCCTCTTCTTCATCCTCATCATCTTCTCTTTCTTCTGTTTTCTGTTTTAGGGTTTCCGCTTCATATTATGCAGATCTTATGATAAATATGCTTCGGTTTTGTGTATTCTTATTTGTTTCCTTTTGTTATGAATTTTGTTCTAACTAAAACTAAACAGCCGCCGCTTCAGTTTGAACAGTTTGTCCTCACACTAAGAACCTAGACCCGAAAGAGTGGAGAACAAACATGGCCAAGAGCAATGCCCATTATTTACTTCCTCATGTACTTGGTTTGGGTACTTATATGCTTGTCTAAAACAATAACCATTCTAATCATTAACAACATCGGGTTGGCTGCTGTGGGTTGTTGTAGCTGTTGTTGTTGCTGTTGCTGTTGCTGTTGTTGTTGCTGTCGCTGTTGTTGGCGTTGGCGTTGTCCTCGTCGTTGTGTTGGTGCATCAGTGTGACGTTTTTTGTTGCGGCTGATTTGTTGTTGTTGATGTTGTTGCTGTTGTTGTTGTTGTTCTCGAGACAGGTCGACAACGTACTCGAGGCGGCAGTGTCCATGTTGTTGTGGCTGTTGGTCATAGAGATTCCTTCGATGGTACCCAAATGGTTGGTCCCGACTGCGACCAAATCATTGATTTCACTTTGCTATATATTTCCTCGATTGTATCGCCTTGTACAACGCCTGCAAGTCAACCAACAGTTAATTGAATCGGTAAACTAAAGTCCAAATCTAAACACATACCCGTAAAGTATTCGCCGAATTCTTGCTCCATCTTGATGGCGCGCTCGTATGTTTTCTTTGCCTGCTCCTCGGTCATGCGACGGTTCATTTCCCTACAAAGTTGATATTGTATATATAGATCGATACATATTAATTACATCACTGAACACTTACATCACAGAGTCCACCGATTTGGGCTTGATGAAAACGGCAACCGGATAGAGTTGCGCCACCTGCAGTCGCTTAATTGCATTGCCCGAAACATCCAGTATGCAGTGTTTGCCCCTCTCGGCCACCTCGCGCACGCTGGCCACCGAAGTGCCGTACAAGTTGTCGTTGTACTGGCCAGCTTCGATAAACAGATGGTTCTGTATATCACGCTCCATTTGTTCGCGCGAGGACACAAAATGATAATCGCGGCCATCGACCTCATATTCGCGTTTCGGTCGTGTGGTATCTGTGAAAGGAGTTGGTATTATTAATATTAACTTATTATAGTTAATTTCAATTAAATTATATAATTATATGAATTACAATTCTTTTGAATTACTCGAGTAACTGAATTCATTATTGTATTTAAATTATATAATTGCCTTCAACCATTATAAAGAATTTGCAGTAATTCAATTGGTAATTAAATATGATTTTCAATTACTTAATTAATTAACGTAATTGAATTTGCGTATACTTACGTGGCACACATGAGCCGAACTTGTCCGGGTATTCAGATATTAAATCGTCATTGATACGATCCTTAAGTGGCCCCAATATTATAACGGGACGTGTATAGCTGATCGACAAACGCTGCACGGCCTCATAGGACAGCACGTTCTCCTCGGAAGCTGTAAGCATAGTAGGCAACGGTATTAGGTTTTGTGCGGGTGCAAAAACAAAATGTACAAAATGAATGGAATAGGTCCGGGGGTTAGGAAGGGGCGGTAGCTTAATTGTTCGCAAGAAATCAAATCGATTTTTATTTTCACATAAGGTTTACAGTTATGGTAGTTTTCAATTTGGAATAGAATTGGCCAAAACAAAAAAAAAAAAAATTGTCAGAAAGAAAGTGAGAGTTATAGATAGAGAAAGAGAGAGAGATAGAGCGCAAAGGTAATTTAACATTTTTCTTTATTTTTTCTTGTGTCCTTATTGATTGGTTGTAAGCATATAATTAATAATATTTTGGATTTATTGTTTACGATGGCTCTCAGCTTTTAAAAAAAAAAAAATCAGCCAAATGCGAATAGTTAGGTAGGTAGCTAAGTAGATTTTAGTGTAACGAGCGCTTATACTCAAACCATAGTAGAAAAGAATATTATCTGTATAAATTAAATGAAGTATTCTCGAATTTCAACGCAATGTAAAAGAACACAAAATGTAATCTACAAAAATACTGCATTAATTTGTATATAATAAAAATTAAAATAAAGAAAATAATTAAAGCAAACAATATTTGCTTGATTATCTCTATGTGGTGAGGAAGTGGGGGAAATATGGGGTTAAACAGTAAAACAGAGTCAAAAGTTAATTGCTTTTTTTTGTAAATCGAAAATAATACGAGTATCCAGGAATAAGATTTTTATGTAAGTGAAATCGTAGTATTACATACATATATACATAGTGGTTGTATTATGTTAAGAGTTACTGTTACGAAAGTGCTATACGATCTAGACGAGCAACAAATACACAATACAGTCACCATAAACTTTGGCCAAATATCTGCGGCATTCGGTACTCAGATACAGCTTAAGATTATGTTATTAGTAGTGTTAATCACTAAACTGATGCATACATAATAACATATTCAGACAATACACAAACAACACAACAAACTAAGAACCAATCAAATAAACAATTAACTAAAACTAAAACATATACAAAAAATAATACATTAGTACAATACAAACAACAAACTAGATGATTTGTACTAAAGATGACGATTTTTATGCATGAACGTTTAGCAACTTGTTTAATATTTAACTTAAATGCTAATTCTATACTACACATATACATATACATATATGTATACATATTTAGCCTAGGAAAATAGTTGGGTCCAAGTTTCGTGTACTTTTTGAAAAGAGTTTTGGATGTTTTTCATTTGAAAAATGTGTATATATATATATATATATATATAAACAGGCGATCGATGAAAACATTCTGTTGTATTTGTCGATTTGATCGGGGTTTCGTTCATTTGATTCGATTGCACATTGAATTTTGGAAATTGTAGTTTACTCACTCTGTAACAGCATGTCATGGGACTTGATTTGCAATTCATGTTAAGACATAACTATTAATTAGTAAATTAAAAGAAATTATGCCAATATTTGTTGTAAACAAAGATATTAAAACTAAAAACAAATATAAAATTATGAATTCTGTGATAATCGCAAACTAAAAGAAAAGTATGTTGGGAGAATAGTAAATAGAATATACCCGGGCACGAAAAGTTCCCTTCTGGAGAAACATGTTCGGGAGATATCGTGGGAATACACTGACGTTGACGTTGACGTAGACGTAGGCGATAAAATTAACAACACTTCTTAAATCAAACAAGACTTTTATTCATCTTCAGAAACTTTGAAATTCAGTAATCAAATCAATTTGCAATACATCATTATATTATACTATTGAACTAGTTGCGTTGTCGTCGGTCACATCCCTGTTTTGTTACCTTAATGTTAATTAATTACGAGTACTCAAACATACATAAATAAATTCGTATAGGAAGTTCTTTTTGGGTTTTTTGTTTAAACTATTCCAATAGGAGTTGTGGTTTTAAAGGTATTCGTTTCCGGTTGTGTGGCAACAAATGAATTTAAAATGGTGGAAATGTGCGTGCAGTGGTACGATAACGAAATATCGATAACGATAAATGACAATAACAATACATCTATCAGTGTTGGATAGTTTCGACTTTACGATTGATTGCATCGCTACAGAAATTTGCTCGAAAGAAATAATTGTGAAATGGATAAAGCACAGCATGAAACTAGGCAAATATATAGTAAAAATAATACAAAAAAAATTACGACTCAATATGCTTAAAAGAATGAAAGTAATAGAGATAGCGTAAAAGGAAAAATATACAAGAGACAACAGGCATTAACGCACCGAACTAGAAACTAAACTCTACAATCGCTCGTCTAATCTACGGAATAAAGCTACAACTTTAAAGGGGATCAATAAGATGGTCTCCACAGAAGTTAACATAGACTTCCGCGGACCATAAAAACAAAAGCGTAAAATATTAGAATGCGCATATTTAATCAATTTTGAGTACACACTGACAAATGCAAATTTTTCATAAGTTCGATAGAAGCTATCGACAGTGGTACGTATTAGGCGCTTAAAAACAAGAAAATAAAGATTCACTGAACTTTAGTTTTAATGGAAACTGAATAATACAAATATATATCATTGAGTACTAGTGTATGCAATTATGTATTCTTGAAACGGGTATTGGGTAGTCAAATTGCTCGTGAGTTGATCAAAAATTCAATCGTTCATTGGAATTGGGCACTATAATACTCTTTAGACTGGATTCGTTGATTCTTGGGAGCAAAAAAAAATTGAAATAAAAATGTAAATATGGAATATCCGTAATATAAAAGATAAACCATTCCTCTAAAATATGAATGTGTTAATAAAATGCTGATAATACTAGCTAGGAAATTTCTATTATGAGACCTTCGCTTACAATAATGATAGGAGATTCGAGAGATATTATTCATAATATTTACTAATTGCAAAAGGCATACAAAGGCCGAGCTGGAGAACATGAGTGATGGACTTAGAAAAGAGAGAGAGAGAGAGAAAAAGAGAGTGTGTGCGAAAGATAGGGCAAGAGATAGGAAACTAATCAAGTAACCGGCATTTAAGAAGGAAAATTGCTTGCAGTTTCGTTTTGTTTGATAACTAAAATTATGAAAGAAAAAAATATGAAAAAAATATCAAAGGAACAAAAATATATATATTTTTGATATTGTTCTAATTTTAAACCTATTTTGTTTTGTTTTTTGTTTTTTTTTGTTTTTTTTTTTAAGAAACGTAAGCTTTAATGAATTTATTTGTAATATTTTAAGGCCTTTATAGCTGTTGTTGCATTTATATGGTTTGTTTGGATCTTTTACAAAAATTGTTGCTTAGTTGCTCGACTTACGATAGTCAGCATCATTATTCTCCAAGTAGATTAAAGTTATCTGCTCCATATCGGGTAATTCCACTCTGTAGATAATCTCGCCTGCGCGCATGTACGATATATATCAAATATAGGTTGGTCGATTGGTTGATTGGTAGTTGTGATGTCGGGGATAGTAGTTGATAAATTTAGTAGTTGTTGTTGTCGCAGTACATGAACGAGCGCATGGTTGTAACAAATATATATGTATTTATATATATATTTTTATATATATTGATGTATTTATATAGGTATAACGAATTCAATTAGTTGAAAAGTTTGTTTGATTCAATTGATTATTTAAAACAAAAATTGTTGTATTTAACAGAAACGAACAAAAAAAATATAGGAGTTTTGTGAAACAAAACAAGAATATTTGTAATATTAGGTTAACATATTGACAAGATTTTTCATACATATTACAGGTTTTTGTAGTTGTTTGTGGTATTTGTTTGTTGTTGTTTTTTCCAAAATTACGATAAAATATGGTTTTAAGTAGATAATATATATATATATATATATATATATATATATATATATATATATATATATTTATGGATATATAATATATGTAAATTATCAAACGTAACGAAATTATAAGAATGTCGTATCGATAACACACAGTAAATAGTTTAAGTAGTAGTTGTTGTAGTAGTAGAAGTAGTAGCAGTAGTAGTAGAAGAGTAGTGATAGAAGTAGTAGAGTCGTAAATAGCAGTAGGCAGCGGAAAGTAGATGAAGCATTTGGTAAATATATTTTTTTTTTTTTTGTAATTGTTGTACGTAAAATTCAAAATAGTTCACACACACAAAGGTTAAGTCAAAGGGAAATCATTGATTAAAGAAAAAGAAAGAAAAAGATAAACAAAATTAATCATTGGTATATATTTGGATTAGCCTGCAAAATTTAAATGATCTTTAAGACAATCTGTTTGTTTTTATTTTTGTGAATGTGTGTTCAGTTTAGGTGTACGTACAAAAGTATGTATATATGTCTAGAACTTGGTGAGAAACCAAAAACAAAAACAAAACGTAATAAAAATCCTAAAGGCAAACCAATAAATTTGATATCTTTTTTATTTTTGCAAACATCTGACAGATCAACGCTCGTATGTGGCAGACCCACGAATATATACGAGTATTCATGTTGATATCTGAGTGTACATACATCTAGATGTATGCTTTTTTACATACATGTTCATATGTATATAAAAAGCGCATACATAAAATTTAGTGGATATTTACAAGACGTCAGTGCATTAGGTTTTTAAATCTACAAAATTGAATAGCTGAATCCCAAAGAACTAAACGATTGTTGAAGCGAACAAATGCGAATGTCAGAGAAAATGAATAAAATTGTAAATAAACCGAGAGATAAATTCCCAAGTCATATACTAGATCTTTTTGTACGATTTGATGTCGTGTTGAAGGATTCGGGATGAAAGAAAAATACTATCAAAGGATCAAATGCGTTTGTTGATAGAAAAAGATCGTACGATTACGTAATGTATATGTATTTTAATCGACCTGAAGACTGTAGTAGACAAGTGTAAAAGTAAGTACTTAATAAGTATACACTTACTTATTGGTTAACTTAAATTAACACAACGATAACTGACAAAAAACACACACAGAAATGTAATTATGTACAAATATATTCATATGTGCATATGGTTCATAGTTGTTTTTCAATTTATGTATATATGTAACAGATTTTAGTCCTTGAATAGGACACACAAAGTACATGGAATACACACCACTTGTGGTTTAAAGACTTGCTTAAAATGGATGAGTTCAAAACAAAAGTTTCGAAAGTTTGAAATGATTTTCCAGCTCTTTTTGGTGGGCAGCTAGCAGAAGTATGGTCGAAATGTAAATATCTTTGTTGGGCCCTCATTTCAAGGTTTTACAAAAAGAAAAACGATTTAAACATGTAACATATATGTATGTACATATTTATATAAAAGTTAATAACATATATCGTTTATTGTATAACATATAGAAATATCTAGTTTCATTTGTTTGTCAAGTTAAAAATAAAAAACATTAATACACTCGCGCAAATATTGAACAATTAGAATAGAGTTTCGAAAGTTGTTGTCGAAATATTTTAATTGGTTATACATATTATCGTAGTACATACAGATGTATTGTATGCATGTACTTCAGGTAACAATCGAATAGCAGTAGTTATAGAATCTGCATAATACCCATGAACTTAACACATGAATTCGAACGATGAAGGAATAAAATAAAAGGAACTAGATGGTTACATATAATAGGTATTTGATTTGATTAACTAGGAATGTTTTGATTACGATAGTACGTACGTATGATTTTCATAATATACATACTTAATATATATATATCTATATATATATTTATATATGTATATATGCACAAAATAAATACAGAGTAAAAAATTATATATCACTATTTACAAATGCGATAGGCGCATGTGTTTGTGTGCAGGTGTGTGTAGGTATTGTACCTTAAAGTGGGAGTTACACATTATGTTCCCCCAAAAACAATAACAGCATTGTTAATGGATTTAAAACAAAAATCACACGGGTACATCTTACGATGTCAGAGCAATGTAAAACGTTTGTAAAACGTTTACGAATATCGAGCAAAAAGAATTGAAAAATGAAAAGCTCTCGCAAGAGAGTAATTACGCATGACTGAGAGCGCAAAGCTTAAGAAATATTTGAATAATAATCGAATTTATAAATTTGTATACGCCTAAACTTGTTTGAATTGTACCAAATATTTTTAATAAGTACTCTTCGAAACAAAAAATATTGTATTCCTTGAACTAAACATAAGACAGATATAGAACATTCAGTCTGTTCAGTAATATATATTTGTATACATGATTTATATATGTATGCAAGTGTATATGTAAGAAAGGACTAATAATGGGAACAATAGTAAAATGTCTATGTATTATATAAAGAAGAAGGATGATTAACCAAAAATACTAAAAACACAAATAATAAAAGGGTAGTAAAATTTACTTATTACCTTGGACTAATGCAATAATGTATGTACATATGTATGTATGTATGTAAGTTTTGTTAACAAAAAATAGATTAGGTATACTGTTGTTGTTGTTGGAATATGTGGAATGAGGTTAGAAAGAAATTAATAAAGATGCTTAAATGCTAAAAAATGTGATTGAATTCTTAGGTGAGCTTGGAATGCAATACGTGTGTTAAGTTAGTGTAACTGTATGTGTGTGTGTGTGTAAGAATGTGACTTCAATTTGTGTTAGACAATAAATACAAGTACACAAAAATTACACATATGTACTTGCATGTATGTATGTATGTATGAAACATAGAATTAGTTTGCTTAAATTGTAAATTTGTGTAGGTGTACATAATTACATATATATATATATATATATATATAATAATGTGTGTTTGAGTGTAAGTGTGAGTGTGTGTGTTGGCTTCTAGATAAGCATCAAGTTTATAGTCAAGTACATACCTCCTTCAGCGTTGGCATCGTCTTGTGTGTAGCAAAGCATAAAAGCTAGAAAAATGAAGAGAAAAAAACAAAAAGAGAATCGAAAAAGATTTACGTTTTGGTCAGTTTAAAACAGAATAGCGGTAAAAATTAGATATAAACATGTAAGAGTAGTAGTTAAATAGTTTCATAGTTTATATGTAATTATGAAAGATGAAAAACAGTTTATCTGATTAGTTTATATATTTCTTATTCTTTTTTTTTTCACACGCACTTTGCGTGTGTTGTAATGTAAGAGGTAATCAGAGAGATTTGGATTGATGATATGTGTGTAGTATTATTTATTTTTCTTCGGATTTTTTTTTTTTTTTTGGCGCAGCAATACAAGTATTCAGCTATAGCAATAGTTGCGACTATAGGAAATACAGGTAGAAGCGATATGTAGCTTTTCCAGAAAACGCAGAATAGTTTCTTTATAGTGCAGACACATATACAGAAATATGCATATGTGTGTATATTTGTAGTGTGTATGCATGTATATAGATTAAAGTCATGAGCATAGATATGATTTGTTGCTGCCGTTGTCGTTTTGTAGCGAACGCTGAAGCACGCTGAAAGTTGGGGGTTATATACTCAAATATGTTTTAGATATACATTCACGCTAAATCTTAACAGTATATATAAAAGTATATAATTGTGTGTGCATTGTTAGTAGAGCTCAAAAGATGTTTACATGTGCTGTTGTCGTTTACAGGTGTGTATTTGTGTGTGAGAGACCCGCTTCCAGAGGCACCTATTTTTTTTTTTCTTTTCAAACCCAGTCTAAAACATAAAACCATGTGCAAACTTATGTTTAAACAAAACCAATACAGGAGTATTATATAACATACATACACATATGCCAACAGCTGGGTATACATAAATTAGATATATATACCTATGTATATATCAAAAAGGGTATATCAAATATATACACATTGAGAACAACTGATATCCCACAAAAATATAATATACATTTAACAAGTAACAAAATACATGTGTGTGCGAGTGTATGTGTGTGTGTAACAGACCACACACACACACGCACACACACACACACACTTACGCTGCGGCTCATTTGCTTGATTATTATTAACATTGTTAACATCGATTTCACTGTTGCTGTTTACAAATCCGTTTGCTATAGATTATTACATTAAAATTCACATATTCCACACACAACAAGAGAAAACACAACAAAATGTTGTTGTTTTTGTTTGGTGTTGGTGTTGTTGTTGGTATTGTTGTCCACGCGCACAGTGAACATATTTGATGTGTGTTTGGGGTGTGGGTGTGTGAATAAATCAATTTGGGGATTTGTTTGGACACGCAGAGGATCATCGCAAGTGTGTGGAACAACACAATAAAATATGAAAATAAACAGAAACAAAACGTAAAATGCATGAAACAATTGTTGATAAACAAAACCAAATACATTTGATGATGATAACCAGTAAACAAATATATAAATATATTTGTTTAAAAGAGCACGTATATTCGTACTCAAGCCGAATTGTACTTAGCTGTAAATCTTAAACTAAATTTCATAATGAAAAAATAAAAATAGTAATAATAAAAAATTAATAGTTTGACGGACTTCGTGCACCTGCGCACTGGTAAAAGCGGATTGTATGCGTATGCGTGTGAGTGTGTACATAATTCGTGGTACATTAAAAATATCAAGTTTTTGTAACACACTTTATATATTGTTTATTAAATATAACCAAAAAACATATTCCAAAAATTACATATATGTATATAAACACATATATTAAAACCAAACAATTTATGCGCTTAAAAATTAAAATGGAATATTTGAAAACGACACAAACTTAATTAGTTTTGTTTTCTTTCACATAAGCGTCGAGTGCCGACAGGTGGCACACACACACACACACACACAACCACATACACACACACATCCACATATACAATCGCGCACACACACAGAGTGAGAAAGACAGAGGATAAAGAGAGAGAGAGAGAGAGAGGAGACACTTATTGTAATGACAATTCGAAAAACATTCAACAGACAGAGAAGTAAATTAAGTAGAGGAAGTGAGAGAGCGTTTAACAAATTATTAACAAAATAAATTGTTGCTCTGTCGCTCGAGATGTTCAAACAGTTTGTTGTTGATGCTATTGTTGTTGTCTTGTTCAGATTGTTGTTGTTGTTATTATTATTATTAATGTTGCTACGGCGCTGTTTTGGTTTTTTTTTTTATTTTTTATGATTGGACGCCACACGCTGGAGCTTTGCTACTTACGCTCTTGGTCGCTGCCATCTTCGTTCTTCTCATCGCGACTCTTCATGAATGGAAACTTGCGTGAGAACGTAAAATTCTTCTTTTTGCGATCTAAAGTTGATTGCTGTAATAACAGAGAGAGGAGGAGAGTGAGGGAGCATTCATTAAAGTAAAAATATAATTATAATTGAGCTGGGCAATTGAACTGGAGTTACATTTACGAAAATTGGTAGAAAATAAGTTAACAGCGCTCGCTATAAATGTGGCTAATGCTCAACTAAAATCCAAACTTTATAAAAATAATGACAATGATGCGGACATGGTCTAATCTCATTATGTACATGTAGATATATTAAATAAATTGTGGTAACTAGATTGAATTTATCAATTTTAAATTTTGAAAATTTACTTGTAAATTTAACTTGTAAAAAAAAGTTAAATAAATTCTAAACGATATAAAAGGACATAAATCAGTTAATTGAATTATTAAATGTGCATAGTCATGCTTTAAAGATTATTTTAAGATTTGCCAGAAATCATTTAGTAACTAGTTAAGTTGGCTGCGCCTCGCCAATTCACGAATCGATGCGAAATTCGCGTGAATTGAGTTGACGAAATGAATTGAAAATTGACTTTAACTAAGAAAAGTACATGAAATAAATTATAATTAAGATCGTATCTTCTGCCTCCTAAAACGTAATGTTTTATATATTTTCTAACTTGTTTCTTTCTTCACTCTTCGCTCCAGTCAATTTGCTAGTCACAGAGAGCAGACCCCTTTCGTACCTTATCTAGATTGTTGTTAGCCGCCGCATGTCCCTGGAACTTGACGCTGCGATCACGTGCACGCATCTTGCGCTCCCAGCGCCGTTTCGATGGCACAATACCGATCTGTTCGTCCTCATTGTCGCCGAGCACACGCCTGGCCTGCCACCACTCATCATCGGAGGCGTTGGTCACGTGCAGAATGTCGCCATGCTTGAAGGGCAGGCCGCGCGACGGCAGGCCATCGTCGCGATTTGGATCGTAGTCGAACAGGGCGCGAACATAGAGCGAACGCTTCTGTGTGGTGCGCAGCAGGGTGCCCGAGCCGCCGGCGCTGAGCGCCGCTTGTTGCTTCAGCTCCTGAATGCGCGCCTCGAACCGATTGTAATCCTCCGGCCGATATTGTGCCACCAACGTGACAACGCCGCCGGATGTCTAAAAAGGAGTAATGATACAGATTTCAGTTATAAATATATACACTCTTATATATTATAGATACTCACTTTTAGCGCCTGGGCCGCCTCCTCGTGCGTGGCATGGGTCAAGTTGACGTTGTTCACGCTGAGCAGCTGATCGCCGCGCTTCAGCTCGGAGCCCAGATCCGCCGGACCGCCGGCCAATATGAATGACACATAAATACCCTGGCCATCCTCGCCGCCGACTATGTTGAAGCCCAGACCTTGCGGCCCCTTTTGTATGGTAATGGTGCGTGGTTCTCTGTGGGAAACAGAAACAGAAACAGAAAGTCACAAATCAGTTAGCTCGCACGAAATCCAAAATATAAGTGGATATACGAGTATCGGGTAAACGGGGCATTTGGGCATAGCTCACCTGGTTATATCCTCTGTGCTGACAGCGCGCGGTGTGCCCGGTGGCACGGCCGCCAGGACATTCGTCGATGCATACCTTGAGCCGGGCTCTATATTATTTATTTTTGCAAATTTATATTCATATCATAGTTTTCCAATTTGTTTTGTATTTTGTTTTGTTTTCATTCGTATCATAAATAACAACCACAACGCGTGTAACGGTAACGTTTACACACATACACACAAAGTATTGCGCACACACGTGCAAATATTGAGACATGAAAGAGAAAGGGGTAAGGGCAATTAGTGGAGGTCGCGAGTTCACATAAATTGTTTAGATAGGTAAATTGTTAAAGCCGCCACAGGACAAGAAACTTGAATTGAATCTCTCGCGAGTGGCGGTTAGAAAAAAAGAAGAAGAGCATTTAAGAACATAGTAAAGAAACCACAAACCAGAGAGACAGAGAGCAAAAACGAATAGGTAAGAAAATGTATAAGAAAATCATAGAAATATAAGAGATTACTCGAAACTATTTTGTTGATAAAAGTTAAGTTCTTAAAACGGAGCAGATGGAACAGATTAAAAAGAATAATTATATATATATATGTATATATATTAGAAAGAAAAGCAGACAGTTTAACCAATGCTTAAACGCTTTGTTGTACCGTACTTCACAACAAATTTGATAAATGTTTCATCATTTTATGTATCGATAAACGAAAAAGAAATCACAAAACACCTCATGGCGGTTACTAAAATCAAAAATATATATATGTATAAAGGAAATACCTAATAGGCTAAACATTTTCATAAATTATAATCCTAAAACTTTTGTTTGCAATGGAACAACAAACAAGATTAAAGTAACCGAAACAACATATTTAAACCAGACAAAATAATATTGAGAGATATAAATCAATAGAATGATGATGAATAGTGTTAACGTTTGCTTTCCAGCTTCAGAATGTATTGATGCAAATGCACATTTAGACACATAAAGACGTATGTAAAATTGGTAGATGATCTTATAATAGGTACATAAGACAGACACGGATCAAGTTGAATTATATTGTAGAAAAAAAAACCAACGTTACGCATGCATTGTAAAAAAAAGTAGATGCCATGTTAAAGGGTACATTTGCAGTCGGTCAAATGTTTCGATTTGAATTGGGCAGTGTTGCAAAATGGTCGATGGTCGATAGATAACAAACAACACCGAAACACGAGCAGCTTAGCAAGCACGCAAGCAAAAGCCGTGCAAACTCTAAACGAGATCGCAGAAAAAACTCTGAAGATTGCCGACCCACGACTAAGATAAGAAAGAGATATATATATATGTATATATATATACAGGTGTTAGAAAGAGAGCGTTAGAGATAGCAGCAAATAAGTTAGCAGTTGTTAGTAGAGAGCCCCGTCTTAATTCAGGAATTGCCACAAAAAGACGACTTTTTAGCCATGCCTAAATGAGTATATATCTGATACGATATGCGCATGCATATATATATATATATTTATATATGTATATACATATACAGATAGAAAATGTTGTAGTGTGCATATGAGGCTAGTTTTCAACAAGGACTGGTTAGCTGCTGAATGTTTCTTTCTGGTTTTTAGATGTAGACAGATGTTAATATCGAGTAGTGAAAAGTTGCAAGTTCAAATATGATTCGCTTACGCCGTGGCAAGGGTGATTGGGAGCGGCTGAACTCTGCGCTGCCGGCAGCAGCAGCCATTGGCATTGCAAGCTTAGCATTAAGAGCTGAGTTCGAGGCGGACGCGGAGGCGGAGGCGGGTGGTGCTTGTGGTGATTGTGTTGTGGCAGCTGTTGCTGTAACTGTAGCTACTAAGTTGCTGTTGTTATTGTAGTTGTTGCTTTTGCTGCTGCTGCTGTTGTTGCTGTTGCTGCTGTTGTTGTTATTGCTGCTGCTGTTGCTGCTGCTGTTGTTGTTGTTGCTGTTGCTGTTGCTGCCGCCGCTGTTCGCCTGCTGCGCTAGTTGGCTGCTGTTTGTGCCTAAATTGGTGTTGTAACTAGCGGTGTTTGTGGGGACGTTGGTGGTGATGTTGTTGGTAGTGGAAGTGTTGGTGTTGGTGGTGGTGGTGGTGGTAGTTGTAGTGATTATGGAGTTGCTGATGACTGATGAATCTGAGACTGAATCAACAACTGACTGCCCAACATTGTTAAGCGCACCTGCAGATTCCGAGTTTACAAGTTGCTGCTGCGGCTGCGGCTGCTGCTGCTGCTGTTGCTGGCGTGTGGCTGCCAGTTGGGTTTGCGACTGCGAGTGCGCCTGCGATTGCTGGCCCAGCTGGCCGCCCGACTGTGATGCACTGCTCGTTAAATGCTGAGTTTTGCCCACGATCAGTGTGACCTTGTCGGTGATCGATTTGAGTGTGCCCACAGCCAGCTCGTGCGTGACATTCTCCAAGTTCTTTTCACTCTGTGCGAACGAAAGATTGAAAACAATGATTAGTGATTGCTATTGTCGGCCAGAGATGCTTTATCAAATGGTGCTTACGCCGTTGGTGCGCACTGCGATCAGCTTGTCGCCAATGGAGAGGCGTCCGTCCACCTGGGCAGCGCCGCCGTCCATCAGCTTTGTCACGTAGATGCCGTTGTCGCCCGGTATGTGCTGATTGCCAATGCCGCCGGCAATTGAAAAGCCCAGACCTTTGCCGCCCTTGACCAAATCAATTTCGATCACCTTTGGCCCCGCGGACGCGGACGCCGCCGTTCCACTGGCAGTGACGCTGACGCTATCGTGGGCATCGATTGGGGCCGCGGCGACAGGTGTTGCACTTGCCGCACGTTTCCGTTTCACGTGCAGCTTCACATTGTTGCCGGCCTTCTTGAGGGCGTCCACGGCGGAAGCATGGGGCACATCCACCACGGACACATCGTTCACGGAGACAATGATGTCGTTGATGCTCAGCCGTCCGTCGGCGGCAGCGGCGCCGCCCGGTATCAGTTTCGTGATGTATATCGATGTGTCGGTGCCAATATGCGGATTGTCCGTGCCGCCGGCAATCGAGAAGCCCAGCCCCGAATTGCCGCGCTCCAGCTGTATGTCCTCGTAGTACCAGCTATCGTCGCCATTTACCTGCAGCAAAATCAAAACAGACAAAGACGAAATGTATTAGCAACGAATTTTAGAGAATGTTTCTCGATGACATAGCTCACACAAGTTAATTGTTGGGAATGGATTTTCAATTTGCTTTTAGGCAACGATTTATGCGAATTTGTACACAAAAGGACGCACACAACAACAGTTAATTATAATTATGATTATTATTACTATGAATTTTCGATTTACGACTTAAGTTTAACATTTAGTTGATAAGCAAGTGATAATATAGATTTATGCATATGCATTTCCGCTCCGGATGTAGACAAACACACAAATGCAATTTGGACAGGACGTATACAAATACAGTTAAAACAGCTCTCTTCTGTTTTGTTTTTTATTGAGATTATTTTCGGGTGCTGCTTACCTTCGTTGAGGATGCCTTGTGTAGCTGAAAATTGTGGGACCGAGAGAAAACTTCAAATTGTAAGTAAAATCAGTACAATTCTTAACTAAAACATAATTTTCTCACACTTTTATTTGAATTATGATGTGCATGTGTTTTATTTAAATTGTTATTAGTTTTTTATATTTATTTTTCATTTTGTAATCATTCTTAAAATATATCAGCAGTCGCTTGAAAGTAATTAATAGTATTAATAGTAAATTAATAAATAGTATTGGCATTTATCCCCATCGAGGAAAGCAATACTTCAACCATACACTATACACCGTACTCTGGGATTCCTACTTTTAAAACTTATTTACAACGTTTTTTCCAACTATCTGAACTCGATCAATTTTAGCTGAGAAATATTGACTTTCAGATTAACGATAACTGATCCATACTTTTGAAATGTTTACCTATTTTAGTCTGTCATTATCACGGGTACATATTCCAAGTCTCTAGCTTCAATAGCTTCAAATTGCGTATATACGGACAGACGGACGGACATTCACTTCGTGAACGAGTATATAAAATATTTTTGCTTTATTCAAAAGAAAGCTATATTTTTATATACTAACTGACTCATTAATGAAAAAAAAAATGTGTCATGGATAAAAGCTGGCTGATTGTCATGTAATACAATTTTATTATATTGTTATATACATTTAAAAAGAGGAAGGTTCTTTAAAAAGTGAAAAGCTTTTATTATTATTATGAATTATACTCAGAACATTTATAATTATGAGGCAAATATTTTTGTCAAAGTTTAAAAATGTAAAAAGTATGATAAATAAATTTGTAACTCGGAATTTACTAGCACAACTACTGTTTTCGGTACTACAACTATATATATTATAGAATAGATAAGATCGACAGGAAATCAAATCTGGTGCTACTATATGTGTTGAATATATTTTTATTCAAAAACTGAGTTTAGGAGCATTTAAAACAGACTTGATCCCAATTCCAGCAATACATGTGCATATATGCTTTTATATAAGTACGTACATATGTGTACATTTAACTGCCCCACCCAAAAACAATCTGTGGCAACGCTTGTCCGTAACGGAGACAAGATGCGCATTTAGAGTTGCATCAATGGAATGCCAAATTACCGCTTTCGAATATGTGAAAATTGCAACATTTAAACAAACATGACAATGAGCACACACAGGCACACCTACACGCCCACACACCCCGCACACACGCGTGAAAAACAAGTTCAATTGATTAGCAGCCCAGTGTAAATGAATTCATTAAGCTGTCGGCGCATCTGAACATACATATGTATGTAAGTATGTACATATGGTTGTATTTGTATTTCCTGCAGCAGCTTTACACAACAAAATGCAGCGCAAATGCAAAACTGGCTGAGGCAGCTTGAAGCGGCTCACGTGCGAAGCTGCAGCATTCGAATTGCTTATTAACCTTTGACTTCGGCGGGGTCAGCACGTCAACTGTGCGCTCAGCGGCTCGGCGCCAAATTGGAGTAAGCTATTAGCTACCCAACCCTGCCCCTCCCCTCCCGAGTTAACGAGAGCGGTGGGTCAGGTCGCTGTCAGCATGGTGTGTGTGTGTGTGTGTTTGTGACGAAAGTCTGAGTGCTTTGCACAATTGTTTTGCCACATCCAAAATAAAACTCATTTATTGCCAACCTTTGCGAAAGTGGAAGATCACATTTTATTAACCAGGCAGTTTATCCGCCTGGTAAACAACGATATATACAGCTTTTTTACCATGTTGCTGTCAAAATTAGCCCGATGTTTAGCGCGACTACTTTTTCACATGTTTTCATAGCTGAGCTGCCAATAAAAACTTAGATAGGCTGTTTAACCCACTGTTAAATATTTAATTTTAAATTGAGAGTCTGTTTTCCATGTTCCCATCAAAATTAAACTGACAGTGACTGAGCCTAGCTGCCATTCAAAGATTTTAGCAAGTTGTTTAACCACCTGTTAAATTTACAGCTGGCTGTCAATGCTCTTATTAAATTTTTTAATGAGCACTATTACATGCCTTATATCCTAGTGAACTGATTTATCAATCAAAGTAAAACCTACTGTAACATTTTTGACATTTTCTGTTACCAGCTTCTAAAGGATGTGCAAACAACAAACTAATTTTTCAATATCAGTGCCAAAAAAAAACCTAAAATACTGATTAGATTCAGCTTGGCGCATGAATTTGATTAACTTAATTAAGTGAACATTTTAAAGGTAAAGCCAGACTGCCGAGTCTTGTGTAAACAATTACATCATTAGTCAACAATTGGAACTATAATATATTTTTTCGAGGCTTTTTAGCCGAAGGTCGCATAGTTGTTAATACTACTAGGCGGCATTTTCACATGTCCAAACAAAAACAACAACAACCGCAAAGATATTTTCAATTGTTGTGGTTTTGTGTTTTAGGCCACAGCACTAGCTAGTGGTTTTATATACGTATATATATGTGTGTATATATATTATCAGCAACATAGTCGTCATATCAGCTACAATTTATCTTATCAGAGGGATTCATATGCTTTTCAACTATGCTTCGGTTTGGGTTTGGCTTTCGAATTGGGGTTGGGGTTGGGGTTGGGTTTACCACACACAAACTCACACACATGTTATGCACCAGTTTCAGTTGTTCCAGAATGTGGCAATTATCATTTCTTTATTTAGAGGAAGATACAAGGCAGCACCTGCTAAAGTAGCATGAGTAAATAATTAAATATACACACATTAACAAAACAATAATTACACTTGAGAATTGCAGTTGCAGTTGCGAATAAACAATATTTACAGACAGCCTATCATATTTATATCCAATTGCATGTCCAATTTAATGTAGAGCTGATCTGAACTTTATTTTTAAGTAAAAATTTGTATCTATCGGTGGTTCGGCTTACGGTTTGAACCATTTCCGACATCAATGACCAGAGCTATTGGTTCGAACATAGTTTAAAATGTATGAGGAATATATATCGTATTTATTTATATATTTATTGGTAAATTTTAACTGGGAGCTAAAAATATTCTATAAATTTTTTCCGTTCCACGGAAATTAAACTAAGCCATTTAAAAGAGAAAATGGTTAGGTTCAGGTTAATTTTTGGCACTTTTTTGTTCGGTTTACGATTTTGAAAATATTTGAATTTCGGATTCGATTCAGAACCTGTTTGAAGCCTCAATCAATATAAATAGGATAAACAAAAACCACCCAAATTTATTTTGAGTTACCAATATATATTTTTTTTGAGATACCCATACAATTATTGCTTTTTTTTTTAAATTTAGTTTTTAATTGCTTGCATACAAAATTTAGGTCATTCAAACATTTATGTTTTTTTGGAAAATAAAATAAAATCAGCTCTGAAAGTGTTCTGATATTTTTTAAAATTATTTATATTATTTATATATATGATCTTCTGGACTTTTTTTTTTTTAAATATTAGTAGTTCTGCTTCTATTCCTATGCACAGTGGTGTACACATGTGCAGCAGGCACCAAATATGGCTCGGCAAATTGCCACCAAATGTGAATGAGTACGAAATGTTTGGGTGTGGATTATACGTAACATGCTCACTCTCTCTCCCTCTCTTTCACTCTGTCTAATTGGAACCTGTGGCGGTTTAACGCAGAGCCAAAACTGCATGCGCATACATACATATGTACATACACACATGTAAACAATGACAACAATGACGATTATATAGTACTGTATATTTATATATATGTATATATATATATATGTCCATCTAAATAAATCGACACCTGCACAATGCAGTCTCACCCCCCGCCCCCGCCCCTGCCCCCGACAAATGTTGTTCAATATACATTTTATTGTCCTTCAGTCTGGCAGCCGCAAGAAGGCCACAAATCGGATATGTAAACAAATTAGAAGACGTGGTTTGCTTTCCGAATTTGCAGTCAATAGATTTGTGAACATTTCGTTTATGGATATATATACATCTATACTCATTGGATATATATATATATATGAGACTTTTATAAATACTTTATGAACAAAAAACAGCAAAAATCTAATGCAAAACGAGAAAGGCTTATTACGCCGAAGTCTAAATACCCTTGCAGACAAATACGTCTATGTATAATATAGTTAATTGTGTTTGCACACAAAAACTTGATCTTCGGTCGATTGATATATAAAGCTATATATTATAGTAGTTCGATTGCCGTGTTTGTGAAGGAAATTCACTAGTTGGCATAGAATTGATTGTTGATACTAATTAAGAACATGTGGATATACATACATACTGCATAGGGACGTGGACGTCTCCTTCTGCGTTCCACATTTCATACAATAAAACATATATTTGATCAGTGTTGTAGAAATGTTTGAATTTAGTTTCGATACTTTTGATAATATATATATATATTGACACCTGTATATGTTAGTCAAAGCAGTTACAATTCTTCATCTCAAATGCACATGTTTTTTTGTATACATACGCACATCGATGTCATATTTTCGAATTTCAAAAAACAGCAAAAAGCCCTGCAATCTGAATTCATTCATAAACATTTTAATTTCAAAATATGTATGTATGCGTTAATGTAAAACATGTGTGCTTTATATCGAACTCACACTGTAGTTAAATACATACTTATGTATGTTTCTTTGTTGCTGTTTTCAAGAGATCTCAGCGAGCTTCAGAACTTGCTACTAGGTGCATTTGGGTGGTGGATGAGTGTGTGAGGAGGATCGAGTTCTATTTTGAGCAAATTATGCGATCTAGCGAGAGAGCGAGAGAGACTAGATGAGTGGTGGAATGTGAGCCCTGTTTACACAAGCGGACGCACATGCACACTTAAGTAGGTGACATTATGCGTGGCGGCATGCGAGAGACAGAGAGATGCAGCTGTCAATTTTGCAAACTTCACAACACAATGCACGCACACAAAGGCGCACATACATGTGCGTATATATGTATAAGAAATTCCGTTGCGCATGCGTAGAAATACATTTGCTGAAATTTGACATACTACATATGTACGTGTGTATTTTTGAACACACGCTCGAGCAAAAGAATTTGTTGCTGTTATACTTTTTATGCTGTCTGCATGTCTGGCGTAATTTAAAAATAAACCATAGAAAACCATCAACATTGAGAATGTATATAAAAAAGAATGCCGAAATCTTTGTTAGCTGCCAAAAAAATGAATGAAAAAAGTACGCGCATATATTGCATAAATTGGCACATTATTGTTATCGACATACGTTATCGATACTTGTTCGATCGCAGGCAAATACTTGGGAATTTATAATTATAGTTATTTTTTAAATTTATTTTCTTTACCGAATCCAAATTAAACAGTGATGAGACTTTCTTAATGAAGCCGCCGCCGCTGCCGCTGCCATCCTGACGCTTCTTTTTGCGTGTGGTCATATTATTATTATCACAATGCGCGCTCTCTCGCTCTTTCTGTCACTCACTCGCGTAACGTAACACAATCACAATCACAAATGCCGGTTGAGAGACGTCGCATAAGCGTTTACGTTATTTCCTTGTTACGTGTTACGTTGCGTTCGGTCGTTCGCTACGTGCTAAGCAAACAAAAATGTTTTAAATTTCCCTTTGCGTTTAAAATGAGGTATAAACACATACACACACCCACACACATTCACATACACATATATGCGTGACTCACAACACTAACAAGTGTCATCCACACAAAAAAAAACTGTATACAAAAATAAATAATAACAACTAATAAATATGCACGTAACTGTGTGTATGTGCGTGTTAGCACATCACGGAGCAGCGTGCCAGCGTGAGCGAGTTCGAACTACAACTATCGCCAAGAACTTGGTCGCGCCTTCGCTGAGCATGAGAGAATCTTCTAATATACATATATACTTATATATATGAGCACAAGTTATGCTTTCCCTATTACATACATACGAATTTATTTATTGTTTGCCCGAGCAAATGGCAAGCGAAACGAAACAAAAAAAAACCGAAACGGAACGGAAAAAAAACAACAAACACGCTCTCTCGCTCACGCTCTCAGTGTCAACGCCGACTATTTTGGTATTTTTTTGCGCTACGCTTTGTATGTGTATAACCCACATACGTGTGTGTGGCTAACTGCGTGTGTGTGTACGCGATTCTGACGAATGTAAAATTGTAGGCACAAATATAAAACACTCATTTGTTATTCGAACTGCATTCGCACTCATTGATTGCACTTTGTTTTGGTGCGTTTGTATATGTATGTGTTTGCATATGTATCAAAAATTCACTCTTGTTTTTTTTTTGGCTACTTTTTGCAGGCCACTTTCATGACCATTTCTATGTGAAACACGCACATTTTCGTTCGCCGCTCGCATTGGTTTGGCGACTGGGCTGCGTGGCGCAGATTTTCACAGACCGTTTTTGTATATTTTTCTGAAAGCGCTCACGCCGCAACTATGCGATGCCTGCTTCGTTTTCCGTGCTGTGTTGTTGGCATTTTTCTAGCGAGCCAGCGACTGGCTAGAGCTGCACGCGCGTTCGATTGTTACCGTGCCCATGGCATGCCATCTCTAGCATGCTAACAAACTATCGTCGCGATGTTTTGGAATGCGTAACCGGTTCTAAATTACCGCTGACACTTCAATGCTCTCGTTTCGGCTGGCAACACCGTATCATTCTAGTTCACAGCGCTGCGAGTTTCTCGACACTGTTAAGTGCCAAATGCACAGTAAACCTAATTGCGAGTACATACAACTGCACATTGACACGCACGATAAGCAGGCAGCGAGGTGTTTACTTTTTACATTTTTGTCAAGGGAGTGACGCTTGCGCTCGGTTTGTTAGAGACGGGAGTGAACGATCGATTGCTTAAAGCCTAGCTATCGAATTCGTGCAATATCATAACCAATCGATACTATCGATTGCAGTCTCCAGTGCTCGCTAATACTTTTCGAGCGCAGATCAGAGTTGATTGTAAGCTGGGCGCGCAACTCTAGAACTCAAGTGATTGTTGTGCATATATAGGAACATCATTAACTACAAACATGTATTACATATCAACTTTGGTGCTCTAAACAAATATAAGTGACAGAAACAACAACATAATAAACACAATTTGCTGGTTTTATTATGGAGATAATCTCAAATTAGTTTAATTTTATCAATTTTCTCTCACTAATATAACTATGTTTAGGAAATAGAATCTGCTTTGAGCTACATATGTGGCAAATGGTAAATAAACATTAATTGCAAACTTTCTAAAGTTAGCCATATATAAAACGAAAAATTAATTATACATATCAAAGTTATACAAACCATAAAAAAATTACAAATCAAACAACAATCAGAATAAAAACTATGTATAAGAGCAATTGGTTCATTGTCGCTTTTAATGTCTTATTAAATACAAAAGTATATATATATCTTATAATAATACAATAGTATAATAACATAGACATGCCCAAAATTAAGGATGATATCAAAATTAAATGTGAACAACGCAAAAAACCAATAAAAAAAACATTGGAATTATTTAACAGTATATATGTATGTATATTTATAGCATACAAACATCAATTTCAAATGAGTTTCAGTTAACTTAATGATCGATTTGGTAAATTTTGATTGCAAATAGCATGAATAATTGATATGTATGGAAAAACAGTGGTGACAAATGGAACAACATCAATTGGCATTTTAACACTGGTTAGGGTCTCAGATATAATTAACGGTGCCTTAAGAAAATACTGTATAAGCTGTGTAACAACAACAGTTTGAGCGGAAACGGAAACAAGCGGCATTGCCAGCCATTTCACTTCAAATGAAGCGCCAAATTAAGCTTAATTAGGTTGGGCTAAACAATTTTGGGTGCGATTATGCCCATCCGGTCTTTAAGGCACAACTGCTTTTTCATTATTATAATTATTATTACGACTTTTTTTTTTTGTTTTTTTTTTTTTAAGCATGTTGGAATGTTGGATACTCTTTGGCCCCGTTGTGGTATTTGTATACGCCTGTTTTTTACGTTTTTTTTTGGAGCCATTCGTGTATTAGTGTGACATGATTTAGCTTTAGCTATAGCAAAGAGCAAACATAATTCATTCAATTGCAGCCACTTACTATCTGAGTCCCGCTTCTAGCTGTTGTGGACTGTGTTTGCGTTAGATGCTGCTGCTGTTGCTGCTGCTGCTGCAACTGTTGCACCACCTGTTGCTGCTGCTGCTGCTGTTGGGGTGAGCGCGAGTTGCGCACTTGTTGATTGGCGGCCGCATCTTCGGCTGTGGCATCTTTGGCATTTTCACAATCGGACTCAATGCGCATGCGTTGATTCTGCGAACAAGAGCAAAAACAGTTGACATTAAGATTTGACTACTTGCAACTAATAACCAAAATGCTGCAATGACACTTGCCAAATGTGGCACTCAAAAATCAGAGAAATTAAATATACCCCGTCTTAACACAGTCTTTTTTTACTTTATTACAATTCCTTCTAACATTAAAAAAATGACTGCAAATAATATTGAAATGTTTTTGTCAAACTTAACAGGCACATTAACTTGAACTATCATGTACTTTTCAAGAATTTGACTAAGTTACCTTTAACACTTAATTAGGAATTGATATTTTTTTATATTATTATTTTTATTTTTTTCAAGTTGCTGCGAGATGTGACAATAACAAATGAATCGACAGTTAAATATAAGTTGTATTGTAATCCCAAAAACCCTAAGGCTGCAAATGAGAAAAAAAAACACATATTGCTTTAATATTTGTTTGTAATAAGATTAATCCAAAGCTTAAGTGCCACTTAAAGCAAGTGTCTTTCCTTTTTTAGTACTAGTTTGTGCAAGTTTATAAATTTAAATGTTTAAATATATAAATAAAACTGCCGTTAGGTTCCTTACATTGGAACAACAGCAGACATAACGGCCGCCCCCACTGCTGCCGCCGTCGCCGTCGGCGTCGGCCTCGTGCTGCTCCTTCTCTTTCTTCTCCCGCTCGCGAGATTTACGCTGCTGTTGTTGCACTTGCTGTTGTTGTTGCTGCTGCTGCTGTGACGGCAGCGGCGGAGCGGCTAACTGACGTCGACGTCGACGCATTCGCACTGGCGACCGCGAGCCGACATAATTGGAGAAGCGGCGTCGCGAGTGCCGCACTATCGACACCCAATCGATCATATTGTACAGGGTATTTTAATTGATTGGGGCTTTATGTGAAAGTTACCGCAACGTTGCATTTACAGTAAAACACACTAACACAGACACGGTATAAAGTCAGTTTGTGTTTTGGATTTGTTGTTTGATACACTCGTTCACAAAATGAAAAGAGTATATTGGGTTTGTGAAAATTGTGAAATTTGCAAAATATGTATATATGTACATATACAAAATATATCCCCCGGTGGATAAAGTGTTAAGATAAGTATTTTGATTTAATCTATTTAGCTCTATTAGTTAAAATGTAGTTTTTAATGTAGCTTGGTAAATCTATCAAATCTAGTCATGTTACAAAAATCGAAATATCGATATATCGATGTTAACAGCAGCGATTTTTTCCAATTTAAGCTCGATAATCTTTTTTACTATATATCGATGCCACCTGGATCGATTCTTATAAATATATTAGCCAGTTTGGAAACTTAAAGCTTAAGCTGAAACCGACTTAAAGAAAGCGAACTTTCCTGTTTCGATATATCGGCACATCGATGAGTATCAACACGATTTTCTAATCCGATATAAAAAAGCTATGTTTCATTTATAATCAAATCTATACATCTTGGTGGCGGGTAAACCGCGAAAATCCGTATCTTTCACAATTTTAGACATTTAGTCACCAAATTACCCCCACAAATTACAAAAAGCGATGTTTAAAAAAAAAACCATTAATAATTGAGACCGTTTTTAACTGTTTTAAGCTGTTAACGAGTATTGTGCAGTCGGCTACACCCGACTGCATCTTTCTTGTATGTTGTTTCGTTGCCTAAGTACAAATTGCAAAGCACACACACACATTGTAGACAATTCTCGAATAGAAGTAGCAACAAGTTGCGTGCACAACCCCTAAGCGCCACCCTCGCCCCCTCCAAAACTTCCTTAGCCTGAAGCTGCTGTTTCATTGTGTGTGTGAGTATAAGAATAACTGTAGTAAATATGTACACACTGTGTTTATACAGTAAAGCTGGATGTACACACATATAGCCTACATACATGTTATTATTCTTCCCCTTACATTCCTTAGCGCTTTTTTTCTTGCTTTCAAATTGAATTTTACGTTCGCGCAATATTCACACACACCCATACAAAAGACTAAAAGTTCACATGTTGAGCGGACAAGAAAACATCAAATGAAAATCTGGCAACCAAACACAACCATGTGTAGTGTGTATCTACACTCGGCATCATTTGTTTGGGTGCAGTTGTATATTTGCCAAGTGATTTAAGATTTACCTCAACTATCCGTGTTTTTACATACACATATTAAAGTTCAGACTATCATCTTAAAGGAATTTTGTAAATAATTATATTTCATGGAATCGAATAGGATATATATATATGCATATGTTAATAGTAGGTGCTCTTTTTAAAAGTAAATATACATGTATGCACATGCATAATAAACTAGACTTTTTCAAAAGTTAAAAGCCCTCATGTCAATTTTAATATTGATTTTTGACAGTTATAAATACATAATTTTGTAATTGTTAAGTTATTGTTAGGTTTTATTATGATTTTTGGGGTAGTTTTAAGGCCATAATTTTGTTAATCATAGATAAATATTTTTTTTTAATAAAAATTATAAGCTTAATTTAATAAAACAAACAAAATCAATTTACTTTCAAATTTCACATTTCAGTTGGGCAAACTTGTCACTATATCTATTCAAGCTACTTGGAGTGTGTGTGCGTGCACTTTAGGGTGGACCTTATTTCCTGTACACAAAAGACGCACCCACACATAGCATAAACATATACTCATACATATGTATGCAGGCTTATGTCTAATAAAAATAAATATTTTTGTGAATCACTTTGCAAAATACAACACGGCTAAATCGAGAATTTGGTCAGCTATTCGTAATCCTTTTGGTCAGAGCTATGGAACGTTTGACACTCTGGCTGCCCTATATGTTAATAACTGTATTTGAGTGCATTTGGATTAAGCTGTAAATTACGTGACAGAGCGAACAGGCAAAACTGAAAGAAGATTAAACCAGTTCAAATCGGAAAACACAAAAGAAAAAGCCGCGTTTCTTAGCGCTTCAATCGAATGTGCGCGGAAAACTGGCGAAAGACAACAAAGACGGCAGCGACGACGGGCGGCAGAGAAGCTAGCTGCCAAAACAAAAATCAAGTAAATACGTTGCAGTCGGGTGTAACCGACTGCACGATACTCGTTCACAGTGGCAGTTACCCTGTACAGCTTTGGGGGAATATTGAAATGGAGAAAAATGTATATGATGATCCTTATCGTTTTTCGAAATATAATTTGAAATATTTTTCAAATTTCAAGTCTCTAGCTCATAAAGTTTCTGAGATTGCACACAACCAATATACTCTCTTCACTTGAACGTGAACGAGCATAAAAATAAAATATAAAGTAAAATATATACATATACATGCATAAATACATATGTATGTATATATAGAAAGAACTTGTTGTTGCTTTAATAAGTTGCCCAATGCCAGCGACGAAAAGCTGAATGAAAAGCCCAAAAGCGGACGAGTTAATGTACTGCATACATACATGCATACACACACACACGCCACACACGCACACACTATGTGTGTAAATATGTGTATGTGTGTATACGGTTGTCTGTCTACAAGTAAAAACATCGAAATATTTTGTGAAAACATTGCCAAGGCGTATACGTAATATACAGTAAAGACAATACACATACATACATATGGTATACGCATACATATACATATGTACATAAACACACACATATATACATCTACTTTGACAGGTAAGAAAGACAATTTTGTGTGGAGATCAGCGCAGCCAGAGCGAAACATTTGAACCGCCTGGCAACGCTCAAAATTGGCAGCATCCACGCTAGAAAGGATGATTTTTGTTAGCGCTGAAACGGGATAGCAACATGTTGTAATTAGCAGCGCCAGCAGCAATTGTGTGTGTGTGTGCGTGTGTGTGTATATACAACAGTTTAATGTTTAACAGCTGTTTGCCACATGCGAGTTCGCAATGAGTTTGTGTTTGTATTGGAAACTATGAAATATTAGCGCTGTGCCAATTTTGTAATTGAATTGTTCGTTAAGTGTGCAGTGTTGGACAACGAAATGTTTTAATTGCAAATTTGCACATTTGTGGGGATATGGTAAATTTTAGAGCTCTTTTAATTACTGGCAATTGGTTTTTGAATTTTTTCGCAAATGCAAAATATTGAAAATGTAATTTTTGGAAATTTCCAAAAGAAAAGTCGAGTCTTAACAATTACGAAAAGCCGGGCAATTTACACACAATACCGTTAGCAGAGGAACAGAACAAGAAACGGAGGCGGAGGCGGAGACGGAGACAGTTTTGACGGATACGCGAAAGTTGTGCGACTCGACACGTCGACGGCGCTGCCGTTACTGCCACACGCGCGACGCACGAAGCGCCGACGCTAGCGCCAGCAACAACAACGGCAATTGCCAAAGGCGTCGTTGCTGGGCTTAAATAGGGGAGGGGTTACGGGGCGGGGTTGAATGGTCTGTATTGGTCGTTTGAACAATGCCTTGGACTAGTTAAAACGTTAAGCATAGCTGTTGAACAAATGGTGATAATGTTTTTGATTCCCACACTTGAAAACATACACCCGCACACACACACACACACACACACGTCCTTATCAGTTATCAGTGTGCAATCAGGTCATAAGCAAATCAGCAGAAGCTGTTTCAAAATTTGCATACACAGTTGAAAACATACACCCAGACACCCAGACACACACACACACCCACACACACCCACGCACGACTTACGTTGACTTTTACGTTTTACGTTAACGTACTACGCATGTCAACCGCAATACGTGCCGCTGCCTGGATATCGCCCGTACAATAACAAAAGGCGCAGGACAAAGCGACGAACGGCCCCGAACACGAACACGAACCCAAACACGAACACGAGCACGGGCCACGAGCGCGCATCCGAGCCGGTGCCCGAGCCGTAGCGTGACGCCCCCCGCCACGCCACGCCCATCACTTGTATAACAACACTTTGTACAACATGTTCCCGTTATTCTGCCCCTGACTGGGTCAACACAATTTATGTTGCAAATACAAAGCAGACGACGCTAACAGTTAAGTCCTTATCAAATTTAAAAGCCATGCTGGGTTCCGCGGCTGTGTGTGTATGCGTGTGTGTGTGTATGTTTTTTTTTTTTTTGTGTGTGTGGCTAACGGTTGCTTGGCACCTCACAGACCCACACAAACAGACCAAGGCAAGCCAGAGAGAACACAGAGAGGAGAGCTATAAAAGTAGCCGAGTGAAGCAATCACGGCTTCCATATTACAGTAAAAAAACCTGTAAAATTGACCCGCTTCAAAATGTTTTGACACTTTGCTTGTTGGCCACTTCCTGACGCAAAAACACGCTCTTGCGCGCACGCAATAACGAAATTTCTCAAAAAAAAAAAAAAAACTTTAGTAGATAACAAAAAAATTCAAATTATTTAGAAATTTTCATTTTTACTTATACTATTATCTATGTATATAGGCATGGAGCTTACTTACTACAAGCTAAAAACCTTTGTCATTGAGAAATAATAGGATATTATGAATTTATCATTAGAGCTTTTTGTACATACATATATTCTTCATCGAAACAAAGCTGAGCAGAGTCTACGAAAACCTTGTTTGTTTTTCAAGATATGATCTTGACATTTCAGTAAAATCTCATCAATATTGAATTCCTATATCATAAACTAAGCAAAATTTATTTTTTTTGCAAAAAAACTTGTTAGTTTTTAAATAAATTTCATATCAAATTAGAAATGAAATTTGTTTATAAAAGAAACGCATCATTGTGTGGTAAGTTTACGAAATATAGCGTAAATCTGTTATATGTCTGCAATATTCGGCACCCCGAAGTGAACTTCTCTTTCTTATTGTTTTTAAATGCTTCCTGTTTTTAAAAAGTTTTCAATATAGAATTTTCAAAAAGCCCCATGAAGCATTTAATTGCCAATATAGCATATAATATTAATTAATTTCGTTATTTTCTTGTGTCGGAAAAATGGCTTAAAATGTTACGTTAATTATGAATCAAATTTAAGTGAATTTAATAGGAAACATTTCTTTTTCAGAGTGGGTAAATTGCTTTGATGTCGAATTAGCGTCCAAGTGGCGCCAAGCGCCCACCCGGAGTAGATTCACAATTAGTCAACAGTCATCACTCATCAGTGTATAAATCAATTTGCGCTAAAAAGGACTCATTTAGAAATATACAACTAGTGGACTGTTGAGCTCGAAGGATATTATACTGCATAAAAAATTAAGTCAAGTTAGTTACATGGTATAGACCAATTAGATATTCGGATAGGTATAGTATGGTCCAATTGATCAAAAGGTAACACAATTTTAAATTGATTTTCTATTAATCTCTATCTACAAAAACAAAAATATGTATCCAATTAATTTTTGAACCAGTCGATGCCATTATAATTATAAAATATAGTGATCCGACTTGTCAATTGTATCTATATATGTTTCTTATGGTTTCGCATATATGTAAGAAGAAACATATATTGTAATCTTTTGGAAAACTATTTAAGTTTTTTCCACTGTAGTACTTAAAAATTGGGTTAATTCTCTATTTAAAACGTTCAGTCCCAAGTTAGGAACACTTAAAGCTCATATGTTGGTTGAAAAAAGAAAATAAAATTCTTTTAAGAAAATAATTATTATACACATTTTCATTTTAATATATTGGGAATTCGAAAATTCCATAACATATAGTTAGATAGATCGTTTCTTATGGATATATTGATAATTGTTGTATGACAATGAAACACGAAAATGAATGAATTAATGGGCTTACCAAAATCTCTTCCAATTCATTTTTAAATGTTCTGCTCAAGGCCTCGGCATGCGCGGCCGCGTTCGCGTTTTGATTAAGATTTGAACTTGGATTGGGATTTGTGGCATCGTTGTTAAATTCATAGGCGCAATTGCGATTAAGATTTGTAGTTTTTATAAACTGCACAGTAGGTTAGGTAAATAAAAGATAGAGAGAGAGAGAGAAATAGAGAGTGAGAGAGCGACATGAAAAAGAGTTCTAGATGTTGTTGTTGGCTGATTAACACACAAACTGTTATGTAGTTAGAACGTACACTCAGAGAAAAATCAAGAACGTTGTAGCTGCGGTGGAAACTCATTAACTTGAGTACGAATTTCTTATTTCACAAATGTTTTTCATAACTTAAAAAATCTGTAATTAAGGCTGCAAGCCGGTTATAATCCGAATCGATTCGAACCCGAAATCCTAATATTTTTAACCTTATGAACCGAACCCGTTGCCCTTAAAATCAAACCAACCTGAACCGAAAACTTTTGCCTTAAAATGTTACTTTTTTTAGGTACAACGGAAAATGATATTTAACATCATATTTTATTATTACGTTCGATTATAAAATTAATTCTGAGTTCTATTTGATTTTAAAATATTCAAAATTGAAAATATATTAAAATTAAAGAACAATGCGATAAAATTCTCTGAACTTGGATTCAGAACGTCTTGCTTTCTCTGAGTGCATGTATTTATTTATGAGCGTATATAGTTAAAAAAAAATGAAGTAGAAACCAATGCATAAATATGCTAAGATGCGTGTATGTTAATGATTAAATGATTTGATAAATTACCTACAAATAAATCCAATGCTCTCTTAACGTGCCTCAACGATAATGAGGTTAGACACGCGCCTTTTTTATTTTTAGGGTTATGAATTGCTAACGAGGCACGAAGCAACAACACAAACTAAGAATTTATTGGACTAAATAAGTGCTACGAATTGTTTCACACGCATACAAATACACATAGACATAATATGTATATATGTATAGAGATTTATATACATTTGGAAAACAAAATTAACCAAAAATTAATCTACATTTTTAAGCTGGAAAATCAAATTAAAAGGTTTATGACAATTCTGACAATTTCTTTAGTTTTCCAGCTCAGTTTTAAGGACAAACTCGCTTTGCCCGTTAAAAAGGTACTCGCTACGAGGTAGCTCAAACTATTGATCTTTTTACAAAACAATTACTATATATATATATATATATATATTGATATTTAAGTAATTTTCTCTACTCACATCGGCGATCTTTGTGGCCTGGCCATCCTTTTCCCACTTGGTCGCAATTTGCAATGTTTCGGCGGTTTTTTGTTGAATGCTTTTCGAGTCATCCAATAACGTTAATTCATAGAATTCTTGTATATCTGCAATTGGTAAGAAGATAATAAAATTAGTACTAATACATAATACATACTTTTCACTACATAAAGTATCATATCAAAAGCTGTACTTAATCCATAAGTACTTTATTATAAATATTTATACTATGCTTATGTATATAATAATAGCGATCGCAAGATTTTTATTTAATAATTGAAAATCAAAAAGTTTTTTTTTTATAAACAATATTATGAATTATAATTTGCATATACAATTGGTTTATGAAGCGAAAGCTTAAAGAATCCTTTATCGAATTTTCCCTTTGGTTTCACTTATTATTATTATTATTATTAGAAAAACATACAAGTGTATTTCTAATACTTTTAAGTTAATAATATAAGGTAATTTGGGGTAACCAGAAATAAATATATTTATGTAATTAGCTTCATTTGAGAGGCATAGTGACAATTTTCTGTATAACGTTTGTGTTCTAACTCCTACATAGATAATATGGCAAATGTTTTTTTTTCTAATCGAATGCTGGTTTTCAACAACCGGCCCAAGCCATGACAAATATGAAATTTACACTGCAACTGTGCATAATTCGCCTTCGATACAGGAGGAATAGTTTGTATGAAGCTTTTCCAGTGCATTTACGTGCCGTTGAATGCGATCTACAAAAGAGGAAATGCGTTTACTTAAATTTCTGCACATTTTCAAGTACATAATTCAAATAAAACTTACCTCGTTTTATGGTGATCACAAAGCTATAAGCTTTTTTCCTAGTGCCATCACACATCACGAAGCCGATAAATATGTACATATATTTAGAAAATTGGAGACATGGCTGCAAGCCCGAAAAAACTGGTCGCAAGTTCGGTTTACGGTTCGAACCAAATTCCTTCACTTAAGGTGCGCTACGTGAACCTAGTTTTCACAGCCACGAATCTAACTATTTTAGTTTAAACCAGTTGTTGCCCAATTTCAAATGAAATAATTTTATTTAATTTTAAAAAATCAATTGATAAATATAAGATGCTTGTGATAGAGGAAAATAAAATCGAAAGCATTACAGCTAATAAAATGAGAGATATATATTGTATATACTAATACACGTGACTCAAAAATCGCATAAAGGGCCGATGCACGTGGAGGGAGAACTTTCAACTACATATTTCTATATAGTTCTAACTATATTTTCTTAGATATTCGAACAACTAGTTGGCATTTTGTGGCAACAGGGCATCTGCTAGACAAACAGCCGTGACTATATGTTCTAATTCACTAACGAGCTTGTGCTCAATTTGTATATTGGAAAACGCGTCGACTTGGGTGGTAGCCGGAAATGATACTGTCAGTTGGAAGGCATATGAAACGTTTTTAGGTCAAGCGTTAGCACAGTCTAGGGAATAATGGCAGCGAGTAGAGAGGTAGAGAGGAGATGCGTGCGCATTTCAAGCTACCTAATACTCAACAATATGCTGCGCAATAATCAAATTCAAGTGGCCTAAATGTAAAATGTTGAATGCGTCAATTCAATTTCCTGCACACGTCAATGCGTATCCACAGCCTGTCATGAGCCAGAAAATGTAGATATCAAGGAATACAGTCAGCGAAAAAGCACAACAAATATTAAATGTCAAACTGTCAACACAGAACATTTTTATTTAATCCCAAATATTCTGTAATAGTAGATTTACATACATTACTTAATCTTAGAAACGTTGTGCTTTTAATTAGAAAGTTTTATGCCTATTTCAAACACAAAAATTTAAATTTAACTTAATTTTAGAATTTTTTACATATTTATGCAACATTACGGATCAAATATGTAAACAAGAATGATTCATATTTGATTTACAAATATTAAAAAATTGGAAATGTTAAAAATGTTGTAGAACAAAATGGCACTCGTTATTGGACTTAACATGTTTTTCTTTGAGTGTATGCACGTTTAGATAAAGGTAAATATGTGTCTTGCACATGTCCCAATATATAGTATACAAAGTTGGTTATATAAAAGCACCCACAGCTGCCTCTTTGTCTGACGATAAACAAGAATGATTCATATTTGATTTACAAATATTAAAAAATTGGAAATGTTAAAAATGTTGTAGAACAAAATGGCACTCGTTATTGGACTTAACATGTTTTTCTTTGAGTGTATGCACGTTTAGATAAAGGTAAATATGTGTCTTGCACATGTCCCAATATATAGTATACAAAGTTGGTTATATAAAAGCACCCACAGCTGCCTCTTTGTCTGACGATTGTTTATGCAACACCAGACACTTAAAGTATATCGAGTTATGGATCAAATTGTACAATGTCCGCAATAGTCTGCGATCTGCGAAATACTTTTTAATTTTTTTACTCGACTCAGCTTTAAAACGGAGAGTAAAAGAAACTCAATGCCAGGCCGACTGAGATTACAGTTTTCTGAATAGCTGCATATATCAGATGAAGCACGTTTTGAATAAATATACGTTCACTGTAGACCATAGTCCACGTTAGTGTCGAAGCATCACGAATCGTGCAATATGCGACTTGCAATATATACAGGAAGAATTGAAAATCTGTTACGATAGTCAGATCAGATCGAGTTATATACCGATTAGATACAAATCTTGTTTGTGGATGCGTAACCTTCTGAAATGTTGTAGACTGATTCCCTATCATAAGACGAGAAACGTTTGTTCAATTACTCCCCGTAAGTGATGTTTTTGGAAAAACCAAAAAAAAATAAATATGTTTCAATACGAATTAAACTTAAATGCAGCACCAATCTAGAGGTCATACCATGATGAAAATACTTTCAGTTTTAACAAAGTTAATTTTAAAGTAAATAAATTTGCCGCAAGGATCTTCTTGAAGGCAATTTTTAATTTTAATTTTTTATTTAATTTCGATAAGGTATTCGCAACTCTTAACGTTTACAGATTTTCAATTCAATACATAATCCAAACGTTGCATTGAACATTAATTTAATTCCAATTGTTAATCAATATGTAACTTATCAAACTTATAAGGTTTTAAATTTTCACAATATATCGATTTCAATTCCGAATCGATAAATAACGTATCGAGCGAATACTCACCTAGCAGCGCTTGAAATAGGCGAGACTTAAAAATGCGGATGACTCGTTCGATTGCAATACGCAGAGCACGATCCTGTGGCTCCGACAGGCGTGCGTGGTAATCCTCGAGCAATTCAAGGGCTCGATGAGCTTCTACAATGCATAACAGAAAACACGATTTATTAATATGGAATCGATACTTCAATACTTAATGTAAATTGTACAAAAAATTACCAGAAAAAATAACTAAACTCTAGTTTACTATCTAGTCGGATTTAAAATACATATACTTAGATATATGATGTATGTTATATGATAGATAGATATATGTTTGAGTCTTATTTAGACATTTTTGAGATAATAAACAACATGAGGACGGATTTTCACAGTGCTTGTATTTGATTTGAATACAAATGTATATTTAATATTCCATGTAATACTTTTCGAAAGGGCAGAAATTTGTTGTTGTTTAAAACCCTAAGTAAATTATTCCATTTACCTAGACCAAACACGTGCAAAATATATGGCTCACTTTGTGTATCCAAGAATCGATGGATCGTTGTCGAATCCTCGCCAGCTGCTGGCGCCTGCTCCTGCGGCTGCTCCACTGGCAGCTCCTCCAGCTGTTGCTGTCGCTCAAATGCCTCCATGGAGCTGCAAAAGCGGCTCAGCTCCAAGCGCAGGCTCTCCGAGCTACTGTCCATCGCTTGGCTGGAGAGGATTGGCAGCGCCTGTGCCCCTTCCGGGCGGCGCAAGCTGCACGTTTGGGCCTCGAACTCATCGCGTGAGACATCGTCGCTCTCCGATTTCTCAAAATAGCCGGACTCGACGTCGGGCGTGCGCTGCTCCGCCGTGAACGAGAGCATATGGCCATAGTCGAGCAGATCCTGTGCCGAATAGAAGCATTCAACAGATTCGCGCACGTTCTCGCTGCACTTGACAGCTGCCTGAGCTGTGCCAGCTTCGGTGGCCACAAGCCGCTCCAGAGCTGTTGTGCTGGGTGCTGCCACTTCGACATCGACATCGATTTGCTGCTGCTGCATTTCTATGGCTTCTGTTTGCTTGAGCACCACACGCAATTGCTCCGCTGTGGATTGCACTTGTTCAGCATCGATTTGCCTAATTGGGTCGATCGAATCTGAGTTGTCAACATCATCGTCGACCGATGAGTCCACATCGACATCATCGTCATCATCGTGATACGTTTTGTCATCGCTGCTGAGCAGCTCCTCGTTTGGATCGCTGCTCTTCTCCCTGTCCGAATCCGTGTCCGAGTCCATTTCATAAATACTCGAGCGACCACGACGCTTCACCATCAGCGACGTACTGCATTATAATGCCCATCCGACAAATAAATAACAACAAGAGAAACAAACCCCATTCACACTCTGTGTGGCCTTTTAGTTCAATAAATCAATAAAGATTGACTTAAAAAACAGAAAGCTAAATTAGCGGCTGCCCCCGCCCGTTGTTGGTCCCCGCCCAATGTCCAATGCCCCCGGCACAGGCCCAACTATTTATGTTTTACCTTTGGCTATGCTTCCGTTTTTTTTTTTTTTTTTTTTTTTGTGCTTTAGTTTAAGTTTTTCGCTTTGGCCTGTGCGGGCGTTTTGGGATTCTTTGGGGTCACCGCACAGCTCACCTGGATGACATTGCCATAAAGTCGTCCAATGCCCGACGGCGTGGCATGTGCCAACAAATTGATTACATATGCACACACACACACACACACATGCACATATGTGTGTCACACACTCAGAGAAAAAATCAAATCGATGTCAAAATCCGACCAAGCTGGCAATACCATAATAAATATCTGTAAAATATCTTGAGTAAACAATTCTTATTGCAAGGCTACAAACAATTTTTGGCGGTTCGGTTACGGTTCGAGCCAATGTCTCGGTTTAAATTCGGTTACTAATAGTAATTAAATATATAGATTTAGTTTTCTTTCTTTTCTTATATATTATTATTATTATATATCTTATATATCTTATATATATATATATATTATATACATAAAAATATGTTTTAATTTAACAAAGATTTCAAATAAAAAATGTGTGGTTATTAATGAATTTCGTATTTATTTGTGCCACATTAACGGTTGATCATCATTTACAAATATCCAAGCACAAATGTTCTTGAAATTTTAAAGTTAAAAACATTACAAATTCCATACCCTTTGGAATTTTTCTCTGTGTGTACGTGTATGTAAGCATGCATATCTTTGGCGTCTTCGCAAACACGTCACATGGCTTATGTTGACCTTCATTTATTGCCCATTTCAAAAGTTTGGCAGCATTTGCTCGTTTCTATTTTGTTGCTAATTTTTTTTTCTATTTGTTTCGCTTGGGTCTATTTATTGTGGCTCAGTTTTGGATGGTTACAACCGTAAATTACATATGTACATATATCTATATATACATTTATGTAAATAAAGAATATCAAATCAAAATTTAAATTCGTTTTTTATCTACCAATTTCGATTAACGCAATAGATTAATTATAATATGCAACTGCCAAAGTTCGTTTATGCTGCTCGTTATCTCTCATTGAAGATAAACCAAAAAGTTTTTGTTTTTTATCGTTTTTAAATGAGGAGGAGGAGATGAATGGAGGACAAACGACGACTACAAAATTATTTTACATAAAAATCGGCTTACTTTTAAAGAAGTCAGGAATGCTAGAAATCTGGCCAGAACATTTATTTTCGAAATTATTCAATTTTACAATAAAGACTACAATATCAAATTGTTTATTTTCACCTAGATTTATATGGTATTTACAAAATATGTACTTATTTGGCGCAATTAGTCAATAAACCCCGAAATATTTCAAAAGCTTAATGCATAAATAAACAACAAGTTGAAATATGTGTGAAAAATATGAAATAAAAGGAAAATTGCTTACCTTGCTTTTTTACTGGCATTTTGTAGCTGTTGTTTTATTTTTTTTTTTTGTTGTAGTTGGTTTAGTATTTGTGTATTTGAATCGCGTTAAGCTCTATATGTATATAATTATATATCACTGCTTATAGGGCTTTATTGCTGTAATATTTGTTATACGAGTATTATATGTTCATAAGTTTACGTATATATGTACATATGTCTGTACTATGTACTACTTATATACATGTCTTTGGCGCTGTAACTGAATACATATGTATATGTATATATATATTTATTAAAAGTGTATACACTTATATATATATATTATATATATTTGTCATAAAGTTTTTATTACAAGTTTATAGTGTTTATTATTTAATTTTTTTGTTTTGATTTAGTTCAGTTATACATGCACTCTATTAATTGTTGTTTTTGTTTTTGTTACATTTATATAAATATTTTGGCGTATGCAATTCTTTTCTCCTCGCGGCAGTTGTCGTTTAAATTTTGAATTTTAATTCGGATTTTGACGTCACAAAACTTTTAACTTATTCACTATGATTGACGCAGGTTTTATTTTGCGTGTGTCTCTGTTTGTGTGTTTGTGTGTTATTTCTGGGCACGCATGTGCACATTACGCATTGAATTCAATTCATTTCATATTTCTATGCTTAATGCAAATTAAAATGTGGCTGTAGACGGGCACATCTGAAAAATAACAACAAAAATATATAGAAAAAATATTGCAAATATTTTTCTTTTATTATAAACGATTTATTTGATGTTTTTCTTAAATTCTACATATATATTCTATATTGAAAACGTGTACTTTCACACACACGCACACAACCACAAGCGCGCGCTCCCAATTGCATTTGTACCGAATTTTGTGAAACAAATTTAAAAAAAAAAAAGAAAAGAAAATAAATGTCGAAATTTGTGTCGCCCAAAATGTTTGTTGCTATTGCCGCGGCTATTGTCTGATTCCTGGTATCTGCCGTCTACCGTCTGCTGTCTGCTGAGGCGGCTATCTGTGTACAAATGTACATAAGTGTATAAACATATATTTATATGCATATGTATGTCTCGTTTTGCGCTATTTCAGCAAATTTTGTTTCGGTTTTTGTTGTTTTGCGCTCGCACATACCACACACACACACATATATACATATATGCATAAAAATACATATGTATGTAGAAATATGTTGATCTGTAGCTATCAGATATTAGGGAATATTTATTTCCTAATTTTTTGAAATACTTGAAATGAACAATAACTGATTGCCTCACGCGTGTCTGAGCATTGCAGGAATACTACGCTACTCATGCCTGGGAACCGTTAGGCGTCGCACCCGCGCCCCCACAACACAACAACTGGCTGAGTGACTGAGTGAATGAGTGAATGTCTGACCGACCAGGCATCTGAGCAAGTCCCTCGGAAAAAGTGTTGCCAAGCGGCATGCAACAACTCAATAAAATACAATTCAAGCAAAAACGACATAAAACTATTTTCAATCATATTTGAAAGCTTTTTTGGTAAATTTTAAGTTTAGAAAATAGCTAAATTTATATAAAAATATAAAAGTAGATCATGTATACCATTAAAATGCTTAAATTCAATTTAATTGCCAGTGTCATTTTTAATCATATTTAAAAGCTGTTTTTGTAATTTTTTACTTTATATATTAGTAAGTTCAGCCGTAAAACATAATTTTCAAATTAAATTTATGTTAGTTGCAAATTGTAGTTTGCATAATAGGAAATAAGACTATTTATAAAATAAAATATTGGAGTTAAAATTAAAGAAATGTAAGTTTAAGTTTATTATTCAAATAAAACGGATAAAACAAAAAAGTTATAAATAAATATATAAAACAAAAACTCCTTGTCTGTACATATTATAGACAGTGATATTAAATTGTCTAAATTTGGTTAAAAACACCGACATGTTGGCAACACTATTCGCGAGCGACGCGTTCAAAAGTTCATTTTTTCACTCTCACTCTCTCTTCTCCGACAGAAAATGTTAATTTGAGTGAGTTTCTTCTGCAAGCTTCTGCTTACATGTGTGTGTGACTGTGTGTATGATCGCTTACAACAGTTCATTTCTAGGGCTTGAAATTTATTCAACTCATATTTAATATCAGCAAGAATATGTACACACATATGCAGATCACGAAGAGATAGATAACAAGTGAGCCCAAGCGAAGGCTCAGCTGATTTAGGTAAAAAGGCAACTAGCGATGGGCGCGTACCCGAATACGACACGCAGCTAGGAAACACGCACGATCAAAAAGATCACCACCATGACATTATAAATATACATACATATACATATATAATTTAAATATACATGTATAAATATTTATATATTTTATATATACATATATGTATTTACACGCATGAAATGCGTGTTCCTGTCACACAAAAAAAACACGATACAAGCCCAACTCTAAAAGCTATTACAGCTTAAACACATACATACGCATAAATACGTACATACATACAGAAATACTTACGTACATATGCATATTTTCGTTTGCTTTCTCTTTATTTCTAATAAATGAAGCTATTCCCGTTCTCCAACTACATAGTACACTTAATATTTAATTTAGCCAACAATTAAGACATTGTAGTCGGGTGTAACCGACAGCGCAATACTCGTTCACTTGTTTTGATGCGAGTATACACGCGTATATTTTCCATGTTACAAGTCTCTACCTTCATACGGACAGACGGTCAGCCATTGGTCAAACCCGATATACACTTCTTTCTTCGTGAACGAGTATGAAAAGGAGGGAGCCTTCTAAGTAATATGAATATTACTTAAAGCAAACGAAGCAGGCGAACGCAGAGCAAAGCCAAAGGGCAAAAGCTGACGAGCGAGAGCGCAAATGCCAGTTTATGAGTGTGCGTGTGTATGTGTGTGTCTGTGTGTGTGTTGAGTGTGGCAGCGCCGGCAAGTTCAATCACCTTTGGCTGGCATAACAAGCCGATTACTGGCGTATTATCCTGTCGTTGGGCTAAGAGGACGATTGATTGCCAGCGTTCTTTTTATAATTTGTATTTCGCTGTCAGAATGCAATGTTGTTCCTTCATTTTTTTGCTTTGCTGCTAGCAATTACTCTAATTACACGTGGCGTATGATTGATATACGCAATGAAATGCCTTTTATACTATGCCCGTTTATGGGGTCGAGTTGGACCAGTGCAAGAAAAATGCTGTCGTGTTATCATTACAATTAAAGTGTGTATAACATTTGCATACGTAAACACACACGCATACACACACACGTCCACATACGCGCACTTCAAGGAAAGCTCATTAAAGTATGCTATAAAAATAGCACAGTTAATCTATGCTAGTATAATAGTGTATTCAGCATTTGTAAATTTTTTTATTTCCATTTGGATTTGTTCTTAATTATTTCTTCTTCTTTTTTGTAAGTTTCCAGCTATAAACTTATGCGGTGACCTTGAAGCGCGTCGTTCGAGTTTTGATTTAACTTACTTTTTATGCCCTTTGCCGAGGCTATTCTAATTTTGTCACGAAATGTTTAACACATTAAAGGAGATGTCTCCGACCCCATAAAGTATTTATATCCTTGATCACTGACAAGACGCAAATAGATAGAGTCATGAACGCCCGTTTGTCTCTGTCTTTTTTTATCAGTGCTCACGGACAAATGTTTCGGAAAATTTTTAACTGACAGTCGGAAAGAATGCAAATAACACCTATGTGGAAAGCTATCTTTTTTTAATTTTAATTTATATATACATACATATACATATATATATATATATATATATATGTTTTTTTTTATAAAGTCCGATAATACATTTCTACAATATTCACTAGCAAAATATTGAAAATACTATTAAGATTTGGGTCGAGGCTATTAATTACGAGGACTCAGCAGGGAACAAATCGTTTTTAGAACATTTGCCCTTAATTTGTTGTCGTGGCCAAGTAGCATTGACGAAGTATAGATATAATACAAATGAATATATAAAATGAAAATTAATTTGGCTTTTTTGGAGTCAAACTATATAGCTATTCACATGTGTTTTTGTATAAGTACTTATAGATTCTCATGAAAATGCAGACATAATTGCATTGCTGCAATTGGTAGTTATTAATTAATAAATAAGTTATTAAATTCATATTCGTGTATGCATATACATATTTAAACACAGACAAGCGATTGCAATTATACATGAACTCAAGATTTATTTACTTTATTTTTATTTATTTGCCTTCTGAATTTATGTACGGTATTTTTAGATATGCCTAGCAAATATAGGCACATACATATGGACATTCATAGATACATTTGTATTTATGTTTAAGCAAAGACAAAATAAGCACTCGAATATGATTTCACATGTTTTTCAAGCCCCGTACCCATTGAAAATAAGTTTAAAAAAAAAAGATATATTGATTTTCTGAAAATGTTTGAAGAAGGTATATCCTAACCCATAAAGTAGACACCTTAAATATAAAACTAAGGAAGATATATAAACAAATATATTTGCTGAGTATAAATTTTTAAAAAATACGCTATGTGAAAAAGCCGAAATTTATAACATTTGAACCATATTAATTTCACAGAAGAAAATTTGAACTTTACATAAAAAAAAGGTTTATGGTTTCTATTATTATACTATTATTTTTGCATCACTATATATGTATATATTGAAGCCTTTAGACTATAAAAACTATTGACTTGATGTTTGGGAATAAGAGGAAGAACACCCGCCTAATACGCTGCTTTTGGTATGTGTTTGTGTATGTGTGTGAATGTTTCTGTTTGTGCACGTGTGTAGAGAAGGATATTCGGTTTGGAGCTGGGTACAGGGTATCTGCTAGTCGGGCAGTCTCGACTAGAGAGTTTTCACTTCTTTATATTATCTTATTATTACAAAATTTGCCAGCAACATTTGCCGAATTTGCCGCCAAAGAAACATACATACACATGTATGTATGTATGTACATACGAACGTACATGCTTGCATACATATATATTATTATGTAGTGCTATTTATGTTTACAATGTGCTTGCTTGCAGCTTATTAATTTGTTAAGCAGACAGCTTTGGTTGCGGTTTGCATATTTGAGCAATAAACAACACTAAATAGTTTTCATTTGGTGTTTTCAGTTTAGCGAAAGCGCCTTAAGATAGGCTTAAGAAATAATTTCAAATATTTATGCATTTTTTTTTATTATCTTTGTATGAAAGTTAAAAGTTAAAATTACGAATTAGCTTATGCTAAACACTCTTTGGAGCATACATACATATGTACGCATTTATGTATGCACGTTATTGTGCATTAAAGTTTATTCATAGCATACTTAAGCATATTACTTTTATGGTATGTATGCCCGTATGCATGCATATGTACATACGTCTCTATGTAAAAATGTACGCTTATGCACACATTTAGCGATTTTTTCACTCACATTAAAAAAGAGCAAAAAAGGTTTCGACGTTTTCGCGCACTGTTATGAGCTCACTGATGCTCTGGCAGCTGATGCTGCGGCTGTCATTTTCACGCTTACATACACACACTCACAGACACACACACACGCACACGCTCACACATATACATGTGAGGGCAAATACATGTGTATGTACATGGAAATGTATGTACATCTGCATTACATACTATATATTTGATTATTTGGTCGCTCACACATGCATACATAATGTATGTATATCCTTGTGTCCAAGCACAAACATAAAAAAAATAGAAGAAAAAAAAAGGAACACGCACAAAAGGCCCGTTTTTTCGCCCTGCTTTTACATGATAAGCATGAATGTACATATGTATGTATTTATGTACATGCCATACATATGCATGACATACATATGTACACACTATTTTCCGTCTTCCATTGTCAATGCAAAATTGCATCAAAATATTGTCACCAACAATGATTAAAAAAAGCAAAATAATTAACACAATTCGATTTCACATACAGCACACGTTCACACGTCAAAGGACATTCGCTTGGCACAGGCCTCGAGCATTTTATGTTAAATATAAATAAATTACTGTTTGCGCTCAGCACGAAGCACGTTGAATATATTACGGTTTTCTGCTCTCCTATAAGCTCGCCACTTACTTGGCTGCTGGCCGTTGCCGTTGCTGTGGCTGCCTGCCTGTCTTGCCTGCCTGCCTGCGCATTTTCGGCGCGTGCGCGCTGCATTTGCAACGCGAGCACACGGCGAATGCAGCGAGCACATGTACGTGCGATTGTGTGTGTGTGTGCACGATTGAGAGAGCGACACAGGTTATGTAATAAACGCTGCGCTCTTCGCATTGTGACGTCACAATTGCGAAATCTTCTGTTTTTGTATGATAATTACGACAGTTTCGCTTTTAAGTTTTACTGCTAAAATAGACATGTAAATTTAATGGAACCAGATCCGTAGATGAAAAAATGCGTTCCAATTTCAACACAACTGTTAAAAAAAAAAAAAAACGAAATTTTGACGTCATACTCTCCCAAATCGTTGTAACGGAACCAGGCTTTGGACAACCTCTACAACTCTCAATCGTGGTATGTATGCACATACGCAACTAAATACATACATATGCGTGGAGCTGCCCATTAAGCCAACGTATCGCATGGAATGCATACATAAGATTATACATATGTGTGTATGCATGCATTATTTTGCAGTCCTTGTCAGAACCCTTTCGATAACATGCCGGCCGTGTAGTGATAAGAAACATATCGAAATATCGATTCCAATGGGTTTTTGTTCTGTTGGCCGCAATAAGTAATGTATACCATTTTAATTTTTACCAAAAGGTAGTTGAAATGTTTATATATATCGAAAGTTTGCAATTTGATGATTTTCGCACGAACACTTGCGAGAAATCAGCATTATTGTTTTCTTTTTTGTGGGTTTGCGGCATCGATGCTTTCCCGCTTGATGTTTTTCCGATGTTAAGCATCGATGCTCAGTCAAGACTTTCAACACTAGATTTGTTGCACCCTAATCGATAAATTATATACATCGTAGTTCAATTTAAAAAGTAACGAACGCATTGTTCACTTAATTCATCGTTCGTTATAGCTCGTTTTACTCCTTTGAGACACATTTTTTTTCGTTTTGTGATTTTAAATGCCGATGTCGTAAAATACGTTAGGGTTACAGATATTACAAAATTGATTTGGCAATTAATGCAATCCTTTTTCATAGTGCTTAATGTATATCATATTATATTTGCCAAAATTTTTATTTTACATTAATTACAATTGTCTAATATAGCGCCAGGTGAGTTTATCAAATAAAATAACCACAAGAAATAAATTAAGAATGCGTAAACAACGACTATTCTTTTTATTGCAATCTATTATAATTTGCACCCCTTGTTCATAAAAAATACGACCTTGCAACACAATGTATTAAAAATAAAAAAGAATTAAATAAGTTATTTTTGATCTGTATCAAACGAAAACAAAACGAATAATGAACTATTATCTGCCACGCAGCTCGTTTGATCAGTTGAGTAGTTCAAACGAACTTATTCAAAACGATTCGATACTCGGAGCAACAAAACAGCTGTTAGCGCCGTTTTAAGTAAACGTGACCACGAGTCGACGTTTGTTGACAATATCAACAGGCATTTATTGACGATGGCGAGAAAACGGAAAATACCCGTGCGCAAGCATCATGGCATACGCGATCCGCTGAAGCAGATCGAACAGAAGGAGAAAAAGTAGGTTGCCCCCAATTGCTGAATGCAGTTCACTTAAATTAACTAACTTTATCAACCAGGCTGGCGAGCGTGACAAACAATCCGCCGACACAGAACGAGGAACAGCGCGCTTCTCACAATTTCAAGCAATTCCAAAGACTCGCCGACGCCGCCAAGGCGGGCAAGAAGCTGAAATTAAGCAACATCGGCCGGGAGGACAAGCCCAAGGCAACAGGCGCCAAGAAGAAGCCGACAGGCAACAGCCAAAAGGCTGCCAGGATCAAACAGTTTGACAACGAGACAAACGAGGAGTATCTACGGCGGGTGAATCGCATAACGAGCGCCTCTGTGCGCGAGGCGCAGTACGAGGCCAAGTACGGCGTCAGTGTCATCCGGAACGCGGCGACGGGCGAGATTACGCTGCAGAAGCGACCCAAAAACGAGATCGACGAGCTGCTCAAGCAGAAACAAAAGGAGCGCCACAATCTCAAGAACGGACGCAGAAAGCCCATTGCCCTGGCCAAGCCCGGCATGGATGCCAAGACGCGCAAAGAGCTGATCAAGCGCGCCTGCAAGGAAGCCGACGCGGAGGAAGCCGAGCAGGCGGTAAGCAGCTCTAATCCCCAGTTAAGTCGTATCACTGATCTCCTGCTCTCATTAACAGCACGCCCCGCTGGCCGAGTACAAGCGAGATGTGTTCAAATTTGGCGAAATTGTGCACGCGCCGCCCACGCTGAAAACGCTGCCGCGCAAGGCGAGCAAAAATGAGACTGTGCCACGGCCGGGCCGCAAAGCGAATCTGTTGCTCAAGTCGCTGATGGACGGCGCGGCGACAGCGAATGCCCCAAGTAGCCCTGCTGAAAGGAGTCACAAGAAGCCCCCAGCGGGCAGCGGGCCAACAAAGCTGCAGCTGCAGGGCAAACGCAAGGATCTGCCGGCCGCCACGCGTAGCATGCTCGAGGGCGAGCGCAGCAAAATGGTGGATCTCTATCGGCAGCTGAAGAAGCAGCAGAGCGCGGCCAGGCTGGAGCAGTAGCTATATTTAAGCTGTAGTTAACATTGTTTGTGTTTATTTGTGTGTTAACAAATTAACGCAAGGTTGGCCAAGAAGACAACAATTAATCAATATAGTACAAGGTATTTGTATGTGGCAGCTCGTTGCTCCCGTGCTCCGTTTGCCTCTGGTCAGTTAACTCTTTGTTTGTTTTGGAATTTCGAGGTGGCAGCCAATTGAAATTTAGTCCGGATCTGGCCGCACATCAGCTTCTTACGTGGTAATTTTAGGATTTGGTTTGTTTGTTGTGGTTGTTGTTGCCCTCTACATGCCGCCGGAGCTCTGCTTCTGCAGCATCTGGGCGAAGCGCTGCGTTATCAGCAGCGAGGTGTCGATGAAGCGGTCCACGCAGTTGCTGAGGCACGTCTCGGTGGCGTGGTCCAGTTTGGTGCTCGGCTTGCCGATGCACTTCTCCCAGCAGATCTCATTAAACTCGTGTATCTGTGGGGGGAAGTGTGTTAATACTCCTATTTATGTTTATGGCCAATTTCCTTACCTGTGCATTGACCTGGGCCTTCTGTTTTTCAATCATGAGAAACTCTTGCAGTTCCTTGTCGTTGCCGGACAGATTCTCAAAATCGGACATAGCTGCTTATTTAATTGAGATATATATACGGTTAACGTTTTGTCGTCGGGTTTTTCAGTGAATTTATTGCACAAAAATAAGAACGATTTTTTCCTCGCCCGATACTTGAAATTTGTTGTTTTGAGGTTATATAAAAACTGACAACAGCAGCGTTGCCAGGCCGTTTTGACAGCCAGTGCCGAGCGAGTGTTGTAAAATCACGCAACAAGTTATCGATATGCGCTCGCCAAGGCAATAGCAAATAGTCAAAAACAATCAATGGTAATACTGCGTGATTTTCTTTCATCTGCTGCTGGAATATTCACAATTTGCGCAACGTAGATAGTTTAAATGTGAGACCAGTGCGAGTAGGTGCGTGTTTAATAAAGCGATCGAAATAAGGGCACAAGAAAAACACGGCACATTAATGAGGCAACGACGCAAACACCAGCCAAGCCGAAAATAGGCGAAACAAAAAAGAAAACGGGCAGTAAAAACAAAACAAAAAAAAAAAAACAAATTTAAAATATTGGTGTTGTGGCCGCAGCGGCGTAAAGTGAATTAATAAACGGACTGCAGCCGCAGCACGGCGACCACGTCCGCCAGCTGCAGCGGCGTCGGCGGGCGGCAGCTTCAGTTTCTTTTGTTTGTTTATTTGCATTCGTTTTTTTTGGCGGACGGACAAACTGAAACGCAGGGCCCAACAGAATGGACGACAGCAGCAGCGGACGCACCTCGCTGGCGGACAGCGCCAGCCTGGCCACCGCCTCGCTGCAGAGCGCCAGCTCCAGCCAGAACATACCCAACGACGGGCTCGTGCACGTCTTCAACTATCGTCGGAACGAGTACGAGAAATATTCCCCGACGCTGAACTGTGAGGAAATCTGCGCGTTGATCTGCCGCAGCATGGACATACTACCGACGGCCGTGCTGCTTTACGGCATACGGGAGCACAGTCAAGGCAGCGAGCAAACAGTTTCCCGGCCGGGCCACAAATGGCAGCTGCCTGCAGAGCATCTGGGCTGCAATGTGCGCTATTCGTTTCGGATGCGGTTTCGGGTGCCGGAGCTGGACCGCCAGCTGTTCGCGATGGATCCGTGCAGCCATCGGTATCTGTACAAGCAGATGCGGTACGATATGCTGCACGAGCAGATCACGGAGATACGCTATCCGGAGCATAAGGACAAGGTGATGGGCCTGGCCGTCATGGACATGCTCATCGACAAGGACGAACAGCAGCTGGACGCGCGCGCCGTCGAGAAGAACTACAAGAGCTATTTGCCGCGCAGCCTGTGGCGCGCTCATCGTTTCTTTGTGCGCTCGAAAATACGGCGCACCTTCCGCCGGCTGAGCAATAATCAACCGAACGTGGACAGCCTCAAATGGCACTATGTGCACCAGATCTGCCATCTGGCGCCCACCTATCTCACCGAACAGTTCAACGCCACCGTCGAGTACTTTCCCAACGAGTCGACAACGGAGCCGCCCATTGGCGTCAACGGCAGCATCGCCAGCTCGACGCGCACATCGACCACAACGCTCGTCACCGGCTCGAATGCGACGCTCTCCACGACGATCACCGGGCCGGGGCTGGGGCCTGGCAGCCAGCGCAACACCAGCGGCAGCGATACGCACACCCTGTGCAGCAGCAGCAGCATCAGCCAGCATGCCGCGCAGCCGAACCGCCAGCGGCCTTCGCTGCAGCTGCAGCAGCAGCAGCACCTCCACGCTATTCCCGTCTACGTGCGGCTCTGGCATCACGATTCGCCCGAGCCGGGCCTGAAGGTGGCGCGCGTCACGTCGGAGGCCACGCTGAAGGTGGGTTCGCCTCACTCTCCATTTGACGCTTGGGCATTTCCAACAAAGGCGCCACAATGTTCCAAAAAACAAATCTAAAGATATTTATTTTTTTATCACTTGCGTATTGCATGACACTTGAGCTATTTTCTTAAATAATCTATATTTTCTAAAATTAAATTAATTTTTTGAACGATTTTCATTCCTTTTGTGAAGGTCCTCTACTATTTTGTAATTCATTTATTTTATTTTTTTTTTATTAGTAATTTGCATATATTTTGTTGACGTTCTCTAGTTATTTTTTAATTAATTTAACTTATTTTTTAAATTTCATCTCTTTATCGACTTATTTTCATCCATTTTGCTGACGTTTTCTAGTTACACTTTATTTACTTTTGTTTTTCCAACATTCAATTAATTCTTCCGACTAATTTTCATAAAATTTTCTGTTTTCTGGTTATATTTTATTTAGTTTTGTTTTTCTCAAAATTAAATCAATTGTTTGACTAATTTTCATTATTTTGTTAATGTACTCTATGTATTTTTCAATTAATTTAATTTTATTAAACAATTTCATTAATTTTCTTACTAATTTACACCCATTTTGTTGTCGTTGTCTAGTTACACTTTATTTAGTTTTGTTTTTCCAAAATTTTCGACTAATTTTCATAAAATTTTCTGTTTTCTGGCTATATTTTATTTAGTTTTGCTTTTCTCAAAATTAAATCAATTGTTTGACTAATTTTCATTATTTTGCTAATGTACTCTATGTATTTTTCAATTAATTTAATTTTATTAAACACTTTCATTAATTTTCTTACTAATTTACACCCATTGTGTTGTCGTTGTCTAGTTACACTTTATTTAGTTTTGTTTTTCCAAAATTAAATTAATTTTTCCGACTAATTTTTATCCATTTGTCGACGTTTTCTGTTTATATATTTTATTTAATTATATTTTTCACAATGAATCAATATTTTGATATATTTTCATTCCTTTTATTGACTTTTTCTTGTTATTTTTTTATTCATTTAATTTTCTTTAACAATTTCATGAATTTTTGTGACTAATTTTCATCCATTTTGTTGACGTTTTTCGGTTACATTTTATTTAATATTTTTCAATCAATTTGTTAACGCTTTTTGCCTACTTTTTAATTAATTAAAATTTGTTTAGCAATTAAATTATGTCGGTCTTAGTTGCCAAGCTGTTTTGATAAAAGGTTCGGCAAAGATTACATTTCATTAAGAGTACATATTTATGTTAAAGTTGGCCTCTCAAATTTCATAAAGTTGTGCTCTGAAATTCCATTTTATATTGAGTTATTAAAGATTATCTTCTGCAAATTGAATTCTTTCGAATAGTTTTATAACGCTTTTAAATTATTGTCAACATTGCTTTGTGATCAGACTAACATATTACAAAGGAACAATAACAAAAAATCTATCATATGATTTAACAAGATAATTTACTCTACTTAGCTCTGATTAAAACTCTTGCTGTTTTAGTTTTTTGGTTGTGGTGAACGTTGCCTGTGGAAATGTCCATTTGTATCTTTGTATCTATTTGTGAGTAAAGTCTCTATCCATATCGATGTCCTTCATCATTTCACATTTGCATTTAGTTTGTAACCAATTGTCGACCCTTTTCAACATTTTGTTTCGCATCCATTTGGCCTCCTCTTCAATTCTCTCCCCCTTTCATTTGATTGCAGTGGAGTCTCGTTGCCATTGTCGAGGACATTTTCTCGCTGTACAAGGAAAGCGATAAAGTTGTACGATTGGAAATCGTTGGCTTTCCCAAGGGTTATCACATGCGCTTCGAAACCGAACACGAAATGAAATCGTTTATATCCTATTTGGGCATATACATGAGGTAAATTAACAATTATTTAAGTACCAATTAAGCAACTAATCTCTCCTCTTGCTGCACAGATTAACGGTGAAATGGATGCAGGACCTGTGTCCATCGTACAAGACACCATCGCTGGAGGAACTGGAGCGCCTCTATTGCCACGGACCCATCGGCGGCGGCTACTCGTTCATGAAACTGCACGAGAATGGCGACAAGTGCGGCAGTTATATTGTGCGCCAGTGCGATCGCGAGTACCAGACGTACTACATCGATATCAATACGAGAATGTATGATATTCCTGCCATATATATCCAAAGATACATTTGTTTGCCCTGAACCCATTTAAAATTGGCGAAAATGGTATATAAGTTTTGTGCAAATTGATGTAACAGGCAGAAGGAGGTATTTCCGACCCCATAAAATTTATATATTCTTGGTCAGCATCACTAACCGAGTCAATTTAGAGATCTCAGAGACTACAAGAGCTAGAGAAGTGCGCTTTGACTTTCGATCGATAATGATTATCGGTATATATCGGTTTTTGACCCGTTTTTTTTTTTTAGCATATCTTAGAAATTATAAGAGCTAGTGCCTCCTCAAAATTTAGTTTATTATGTTCTTAGTTTTAGTTTAAAAGTAATTAATTTAATTTGTTTGCTGTTAATTTAGTTTCCATAGAGGGGGCTTGTTTTTGGAGTTAAAATGTATACAACGACAGCGCGCAGCTGGGTTCAGGGTATTGCCTAGTCTCCTTACTTGTTTGTATTTATTTTTCATTTTTCCTTTACAGTGTGGCGAGAAACAGCGATCACGAGCGTTGCCAAACCGAAACATTTAAGATCGTACGCAGGGACAAATGGAAACTCTGCTACAAGAGCAACGAGTACAGCTTCGATCAGCTGTCGGAGCTGGCGCAGTTTATACGCACCGATAGCGCGGACCGTATCCGCATTCCGGCCTCCAAATACGATAAGCCGCCGTTGTTGCTGCTTTGTTTGCCAAAAAATTTGAAAACCAAAAAGACTGAAGCGGTATTAAGTGAAGCGGAATTACAGCGTCGTAATCCACAGATATTTAATCCGAAAACCGACCTACAATGGTACCGAGGTGAGCTCTCTATCTATATCTAGAGTTTAGAAATTGCAATTTCTTAAAGTAATTTTTGTTTCTGACTACAAAATAAATTGTGATTTGGAAAAAAAGAAAATAATATCAGAAGCTCATTAATATAAATAAGGAAAACTTATATAAACATAAACACAATACAATTGCACTCAAACAGAAAATACGGGTATAATCGATTAATGACAAAAATTTAATGCACAGTTAAAATATATAATTTGTGAGGAGTGAGAATAAAAGAAATTCATAGAAAATAAAAAAATTACAATGAGAATTCATAGAATATTTAAAATCGTGGGACAAATTTAATTTAATAAAAAATAATGTAAAAAGAGAAAGGGCTTAGAATTTTATATTATGCATAAAAGAAACTATTTATATCCCAATAAAAGGCTTTCAATAGATATTTTATCTATATTTATGACAAATTAAGTACAATTTTGAATTCGTCTCCATTTTTTCAGACTCGATTAATCAAAGCGATGATGACAAGGTATATACAATGCGTGGCGATTGGATACAACAGGGCTCGTTCAAGGATGTGCCCGTGACAATGAAAATGCTAAAGTACGATGCCAATTTTGAGGAGTTCATGCAACTGGCACAGACCTGGAGCCTAATACAGTCGCCGCAGTTTATCAAACTGTATGGCTTAACCCTGTCCGTGCCGTACACAATGGTCATGGAGTACTCGAAATACGGGCCGCTGAATAAGTTCCTGCAGTCGAATCGAAACATAAGCATGTACTGCCTGCTGGACATGATGCATGGCCTGGTGCGCGGCATGCACTACCTAGAGGATAATAAGATAATACACAGCTATATACGCTGTTCGAATCTGTATGTTACCAAATATGATCCCGAGAAATATGTGCTAGATGCCAAAATCAGCGATCCAGGTTTTCCCCGTCCTTACAAGCAATCCGAGTGAGTGGCGAGTGTATATATATATATATATATATATATATATATGTATTTTACATACGAATACGCACATGACTTATTTGTTGACTTTTGCAGCTCACCTTGGATACCGATCAAGTACTACAACAATTTGGAGGCAGCCAAGCGGGATTCGAGCACACAGCTGTGGGCGTTCGCCACCACCATTTATGAGATCTTCTCGCGCGGCAACGTGCCATTGGATCAGTTGAAGCAAAGCGATCTAATACACAATCGTTCAATCGATGCCGGCATCCTCCAGCCGCTGCATCAACGCCTCTGCCCAGCCGAAATATACAACACCATCATGGATGGCTGGAGCGATGATGCGACCAAGCGCTTCAACCATCACGATATATTTACCCGCTTGAACGCAATCAAAACCCGCTTGCAACGCAATTATGATGTGCCTGAAACTGAAATGGAGTCATGTGAGTGGATGCTGCCAATAGTATAGTATGCTTTTTATGCACTAACGGATTTTTATGCTCGTTCACGAAGTTAAAACACTATATTGGGTTTGTGCTATGTCCGTCCGTTCGTATGAACTCAATTTTATTCGCAGCTATCGAGGCTAAGGACTTAAAATTCGGAATATACACTCGTGTATACTGGCGTCAAATAAAGTGTTAAGATTTTTTGGCTACGCCCACTGGAGGCTTGGCAATTCGATGAAATCTATTTATCTCCCTCAGTTTGAAAGCTAGGTGCATAATTTATTTCAAACAGATTACTGATGAGCTCTTCTAAGGATCGAGCCTTAAATTTTCGGCGACGCCCACTCCCTCCGCCACAGATTATAAAATTCGATATTTTTCATGCATCTTGTCAGTTTTGACTACCATATCATAAAGATGGCATAGTGAAATATTGATTTCTTTCATACACCATTTTTTTGCTTTCCATTTTCCAAGTTTTACTATGTTCCAACACTTTAAGCAAAACTCTTTTAATAAGATTGGAGACCTATATTATATGGCTCCCTAAGGAATAGTCGGTCGATAACATAATTTTAGTATGGAAAGGCTAAAGTTCTTTTCGGCTATCTTAGCCAATATATATAATATATATATATATAATATAGCTGCAATAAGTAAAATCGGCGAAACAAATCTTATAGAAGCAATCAATCAAACATTAAATTATATGAAAAACGAACAGAATATTATATATGTACGGCTATATATACATATATATTACACATTTGTTAGTTGCCAGAAATTGTATTTGATTTTGTTACTAACGTGCTTTTTTTCTCTCCATAATTGTATTTAGTTGAGTACTCCGGCGACCAAATGCTAAGTAACGATGACAATCAAGACTGCAATAGCGAAATGAATGCGTTTATAAATGGCTTTGGCATGTCAAATGGCCAAAGCACTTCACCGGACACGGACAGTCTGACGCTGTGCAATGGCGCCGTTGGGCTGAGTAGAGAATTCTTTGCAAATTCGCACGATTTGCCGCTTGTTATGCAGCTGTCGGACTGCAAGGTTATATATCGGGAGAAGCACAAGATTGGCCAGGGCCACTATGGCACCGTATACAGGGGTGAACTCGAATATCACGATAAGGATCGACCCAAGGAGCAGGTGGCCATCAAAAAGTTGAAGACAGTGCAAGTAACCAACGATTTTCTACGTGAAATCGATATCATGCGCAAACTCGAGCATCCCAATGTGGTCAAGTTTAAATATTGGGCAGAGAAGTCGCTGAGCATCATCATGGAATACTTTGAATTTGGCTCGTTCATTGTATATTTAAGTTCACGGAAGCCGAGTCTCACCAATGCCCGGCTATTAACTTTTGCCCTGGACATAGCTCACGTAAGTTTCTACCATTTTCTCTTTGGCTCAGCTTTCTCTCCACTCTCTTTTTCTATTGCTGTTTGCATTTGCAGGGCATGAACTATTTGTCGGGCAAGGGTCTAATACATCGGGACCTGGCAGCCCGCAACATTCTAGTCGATCGTTCGTGTGTTAAAATCTCAGACTTTGGCCTGGCCCAGTTTGCCAATGCCGATGGCTACTATTATGGGATCAGCCAGCGTGATATACCCATTAAATGGTATGTGAATGCGAATGCGTTCTTGATATACATATATACATAAATAAACTTATATATGTGCAGGTACTCACCGGAGGCCATTGAAACCTGCAAATTCTCATCATATTCGGATGTTTGGAGCTATGGCGTCACCCTCTTCGAAATGTTCTCGCGCGGCGAAATACCAAATTTATTGCCAGGCACAGATCTAACTCAAGATGATTTTCTCAATCGCCTGCGCCAGGGTGAACGGTACGACAATTGCAACGTTTCTTGTACCTAACTAACTTTTTTTCTTTATTATTAAATTATTTTGCTTCGTTTTTGCAGCTTACCCAAACCGGAGCTGTGTTCGGATTTTGTGTACAACGAGCTGATGCGGCCGTGTTGGCATGAAACGCCCAAATCGCGTCCATCATTTCAGCAAATTATACAGATCATAACACGCGAAATTGGCGATAATATTTCGTGTACAGCGGGCAGTCAGCAGACGCAACAGCAGCAGCAACAGCAGCATCAACAGCAGCAACAGCAGTTTCAGCAACAGATGCAGCAACAGATGCAGCAGCAGATGCCACAACAGCCGCTTAACAGGAGCATATCGTTGGAGGACGAATGACAGGAACCGCAGCCAGAAGCGATCGCGACATTATTTGATGATTAACGAGCACATAGCGCATAAGGAAACTGGGAACCATGTCCAAAAATCGGTTAACATTGTTGGCCAGGCCGGGTGTAGATGACAGCAGCATAAGAATTGCATTGTTGATGTTTTATCATTTTAAGTTGTTATTCTTTTTATCTTAACCACCTACAAAACACGCACACAAACACACGTTTCTAAAACGTCGGACGCACGTGCTTTAGAGCAACTAAGTTTCGTTTCGAATTAAGTCAAACTATATAACTATATTTCTATATATATATACTGTCCTTTTAGTTATCTCCCGCATGGATGCTAAATGCAATTTCAGAAAATTTTCCTTACTGTTCCTCTGTGTAGCCTTCAAATTGTCTCTGAAATTTTCATTTTAGTTTGTTATAACTTTTAGACAACATTGTTATATATTGCTTAATTTTAAATGTACAAAAGTCCAAATATATATACATGATTCATTCGTTGCGCATGGGCAGCGCCTTCTTACACACACTATATATATATATATATATATATATATATATATATATATATATATATATATATATATATATATATATATATTTATATATATATGTTTAGTCCCAATCAAGCTTAAAATCCAACGCATTTTTCGTAAAATAAATTTTAAAAATACATGTTCACATACGGATAATCCATATGTAAGCAATATTTAAAAAAAAAAAAAAAATCAAACACGTCATTTTAATGATAGTCCACTTTACCTTATATATATATATAACGCCATTTTAAATCAATAAAAACGAATCGATACACAATCAACAATTTAATAGACTCTTGGCTATAGTTATACATATAGCTATAGCATATAAGTGAGCATATTAGTATGCATTTTGGCATATATTGCATCCGCTAACTATATAGTATATATCAGGGACCCTAAATAATAAATAATTGTATCTTTAACCAATCAATATTTTCCACTTAGAATAGCATTGTGAAAATATAATTATTCCACTTTGCACCTTTTTGGATCATCTGTGTATATCTACCATGAATTTATTTTTTATTTTTATTCAATTGTCTACAAGGCAGTGAATAATTTTAAGTTACATATTAAAACTCTGGCCATAAACACTATAAAAAGCAATTTGAAACAGAACAATTTTGATATTGAAGGGAGATTAATTCATATCCTTAGTAAGTGAAACAAGCCTATAACATTTTTGAAAACATTTTTTAAAAAAATCCAAAAAAATTAAAGCAAAAAACCAAATTTTAAATTGAAAATAGATTTTTATGGATTTACCGTGGTTTACTTACTAAATATATGTATTAATCTTGCCACAATGCCCTAGCAAAAAAAAAAAATTTTTAAATCAGGACATAATCAATATTTTTGTCAAAATCACGTTAGATATGCATAGACCAATCAAATAAAAATAAAAAGTTATAATCATTACCGTGTAATTTTTATAATACAACTTTTAATAACTGTGCTCCCTGGTGATAGTGATTACTTTTCGCTTTATATACATACAAATGAAAGAGAGAGAGAGAGAGTATGTCGACAAGGCATTGAAAAGAGATGGCAATAAGAAAACTATTTGTTTGTTCTATAGAAAATTTACCATGGCTCGATTTTTGAATATGCTTGGATTAGTCGTTATCAAGACAATCTCTAGACGTATTTCACTATAGCGCGTGCCATTCTTGACAAAATCTGGTTCAAATGAATGAAATGTAAACTACACTTGATTGGTGGATTTTTTAAAGTACTTTGGGTATTTTATTAATATTTTATAGAGTCTGGTGCGCTGCGACTTTCTGGGTTTATTCTGCCTCTCGCTAATAAGCTATAGCTCTCTTTCCAGTATTATCGCTTGCATGAATGCAATGATTTTTCCTCGAATAAGAGCTCTTTTTCTGTAGAACAGCGTCTGGCCCCTCTCTACCTGAGAGTGAATGTGTGAGAGAGAGTCCGAAGCAATTCTTGGATTGCAGTGTCCAATTAGAAAGCCAGTAATAATCCGAAGCCAAACATTCATAAGGGCGTTTTTTGTCGTAACTGACTGAAAGTTTTCTACTTTACTTAATAACTAATGTATTATACAAATAAAAAAAATATATAATATACAATATACATTTTATAATACATTTTAATAATGCAAGTGGTTTATTTAGTGATCTATTTTAGTAGATAGTGTCCTAGTAAGCTGTCAGGCTCTAGGTAACTCGTATAAAGCACTAAAAAGTGAGCAGGTTGTCCGTATAGCTATTTCAAGAACATTCCGGCTCTATCATCAGCAGACTTTGCTATCGACATTGGCTAGCGTACGCTTTGCAATACTTTCTAAGCTTGAACTTGTTAAGAATTATAACATATCAAACAACAAAGAAACAGCAAAGTGCTACTTCTGCTACCAAAATGGCTACTTCTGTGTACTTTATACCCTGTTGTTGGCATTCAATAGTTACAATTTCACAATAAATATTTACAATTGCCTTATAACTAGCTCTGGAAACTCTCAATGCCAGATGAATTACTTAAACAGAATTACACAATTTACATGCTACGTGAGTAGCTAGATATCATCTACATGAATGGTCCTCGGCGAAAGAGTGGAGCACTCGACTGCTAGGAGCCCTCGGTCTTCTTCTTTTTCAGCGTCTCCATAACGCCGGCAAAGTTGGCCGTCTTCTTCTTGGCGGACTTCGGCGTGGACGTTTGGCTGCGAACGCGCATTTGGGTCGGTGCCACATCGTCGCTGAAATCAAAATCGTTCGCCTTCTGTGGCCTGCAATTGATCGCAATTGTAAGTTAATTTAATTAACTAAATGAAATTCATTTAATTACTCTTGCTCGACGGTCTCGGCAGCAGCTTCCAGCTCTTTGTTGTTACCACCAGCACTGGCGTCCGGGGAGGGTGCGCGACGGCCAGGGAATTGCCATTGCAGCTCTGGTATGTTACCCGCTTCGAGCATTAAATAATAATTCTCCAATTCCTCAGAATTTGCCGAGAATTTATCGGACGCTGTAGTCGTCTCCACTTCTGTTGTCATGTTTTGTTTTGTTTTGTTTTGCTTTGTTATCTGCAATTTAGCTCTTTGCAATAGTGCTCAATGCGATAACCAAACACTTATCGGTGGCGATAACTTGTCCAGTGCTGCAAAGTGTCACCTAGTGCGGTCAATTCAAAAGTCGACCAACCACAATTGTTATTCATATCAGTTAACTATCTATGTACTCTGCTCGTTGGTTTTTGTATTAAAACATTTTTTGTTTTTGTTTTTTGTATTTGTTATCAACTAACCTTGGCAAGCCCACAGGCTTGTGTAGGTATAAAATCGCCAACGAGTAATCATATGTTTTGCTGATTACAAGCATAAATCAATAAATCTTAATTTATTTTATTTGTTGTCACTAAATGCATATAGAGAAGTCAAATTATATTGTTGTGTATAGTCATAGGAACAAAAACAAATAGGTAGACATCGATTTGTTAATCATTTTTTAAATATTCAAACTAAAGTTGGACTCGGTCGTCTAATCTTTCGTGACACGGTTATTCACACGACGTCTGCGTGTTCGTGTTCAATAAGCAATTTTCTTGCGCGTCACGAATTAACATAGAAACCTGGCAAATCAATAAAAAAAAAATTTTAAATCATAAAATTCAATTAAAATTAAAACAACTCGGAATAAACTTCGCTAACATGAAAGATTATATTTAAATTTTAAATGACTGAAACTTAACTTAATCCAAAAAAAAAAAAAAGAATTAAATATAATAAATTTAATTAATTAACGACTTTTAAGCGAAGGCCGATCAGTTTTATTATCTCAGTACTGGGAAAATCCTGGGCATACAGTCTGAGCTATATATACAGATGTATCTATATCTGGCAAATTATGTGAAGATTGGCATTAGACCTAATTCTTTATAGCACAGCTGTGTGTATTGAAAGATCGAAAGGCATTATGCGTTATATTTTTTATTTTTTGATTACTAAATTCTTAGAACTTTATTAAAAATTATCATCTCATTCTTATGCTCGACCGGCGTACATGCAGCCATCGTGCAGGCTTTTTATCTGCTGGCTAATTCGAGCTAATTTTACTTGACACTGTGTCCATTACATCCATCATCGTCTGCGTCGTCTGCATCATCATCATGATCATGATCATCATGATCGCCTTATAAATATACATATTATATTGTTTGTTTGTTTGTTGGTTGTATACTCGTATATGTATAAAAAGAATAATTATATTAATTATTAATTAATTAATTAATAATAAACACACAATTTCATTGCAAAAGATTTCTACAATACGTAATTAAATACGGATACGTCCTGATCGTTGGTGTTGCCACCGCCGCCTCCGCCGCCGCCGCCGCGATTCGAAGAGCCCGAGGACTTGTTGGAGCCGTGGGCGGCGATGGTCAGCTGATTGGTCTGATGGATGACAGAGGTGATGTCGCTTTGCGATGCGGATATATCCTTGCTGGTGAGCACGTCGGAGCTGCTCGACCCGGACGAGATGTGCCGCTCGGCGATGCCGTACTGAATCGGCTGGTAGCCGTGACTGGGATTGTACGTGGCCGAGTATGGCATGTAGATCGGCGGATTCGGTAGCGGCCCAATGTCGCTGGTAATGCTCTCCGTGTCCGCGTGGCTGAGCGCGTGCGCCAGCGGATGCAGCTGGGCGCGCACGTTCGGGTTGCGCTCCTCGTTGACCACGTAGTAGCACTGCTCGGAGAAGGTCAGCTTGTTGACCGTGTGCTTGATGTAGTTGTTGCGCAGCATCGCGGAGACGATGCGCCGCGCCTCGCGCCTGTCCTGCACATCCTCCACGTTCTCCAGCACCCAGTTGACGGCATCGGCGCCGATGAACGCGTTCGGTATGGTGATCTTCAGCCACATGCGATCGCGTATCTCGAGCCCGCTGTCCGGCTTCGTCATCGCCTTGACGATCTCCTCGAGATTGTTCTGATCGAGCCGCTCCTTGATCGGCTCCGGTATCTCGGCCATAATACTGTCGTGCGAGGTCAGCGCCTGCGTGTGCGCCACCCAGGCGCCGGGATCGATCGGACGCACCGGTTCCGTGCGCGGTATGGTGAAATAGCCCTTCGGATTGGGATCCCAGCATTTGGCCACGACAAGTTTGATCGGCCCGGGCTTTTGCACCACCTCGCGCAGCACCCGGACCGCCTCGTCGTTGGTCATGTTCTCAAAGTTAACGTCGTTCACCTGGAGGATCATGTCGCCGGGCTCGATGCGGCCGTCGAGGGCGACGGCGCCGCCCTTCATAATGCTGCCCACATAAATGCCGCCGTCGCCGCCGCGATTCGATTGGCCGACAATCGATATGCCCAGAAAGTTGACCGCCTCCATGTTGATCGAGACGGTGATGATGTTCAGCGACATGGTCGAGTCCGTGATGGAGCTGTACGAGGATGTGCGCGACATGCTCGGCGCCCGCTTTTTGCGCCGCTGCGGCTTCTTGCGCACCTGCAGCCGCTGCACGCTGCTGTAATCGGTCATGTCCCGATCGAGGGTCAGCTCCGATTCGGTGCCGAAGAGGCTCGTCGAGTCCAGGTCGCTGGACAGCACCGAGGCCGATTGATATGTGAGTGGCGGCGGCTGCAGCAGCTGCAGCGGGCCCAGCTTGTGCTGCAGCTGCTGCTGATGCTGCTGCTGTTGCTGATGCTGCTGATGCTGTTGCTGCTGCTGCTGATGCTGCTGTTGCTGCTGCTGCTGCAGCGCCAGGTGGCTGCGCACCCGCATCTCGCTTTCGCTGGGCGGCAGCTCGGAGCAGTTGTCCGACTGATTCGTGCCGTCGGCGGAGACCAGCCAGGAGACGACGCGTCCGTTGAAACAAGGCAGTATGGTGGCATCGTCGGCGATTTCCTCTTTGACCACGCCGAAGTCCGCGTCCATTGACTTGAAGAAGTACTTGTAGTTGTTGTTCTGCTTGTTGAGCACCAATTTGAAGTCCTTGAGCGTCACTTGGGCGGAGGGTATCGGGATTTTTACCAAATACGGCGTGCTCTCGTCGTCGATGTGATAAATCACCTTTGTCTCCTGGCTGTTTGGTCGCTCCGTGTCCATATTGCTGTTGTTGCAATTAACTCGGATGCTCAGCGAAATTGTATTTTCCTTTGTATATTTGTAGTCGTCACTTTTTCGCCGCACACACGCATCAAATAAAAGTTTTCGTTTTCTTTACGTTTTTCTCGTTTTTTTTTTTTTTTGGTGTGTGCTTCTTCTCTCCTCTCTGTTCGTGTGTACTCCTCTCGCTTACGCTTTTTGGGTTGGGTTGTCAATGGAGCCGCAGCAGCTCCGCCTCTCCCTCATTTGTGTTTGGCGTTGCACGGCGTGCGATGCGCTTTTCTGGTTTTAACGTACACTTTGCCGTATCACAATTCTATTGTTTTTTTGGGCGTTTATAATTGTAATTTGGGCAGACAAAATATACATATATAGGTAAATAATTGACAGCGCTAGACTGATATCGATACACGTATCGAACCAGGGTTGCGGCCACGCTCCACGGCACAGACAAAAGACTAAGCAGCACTTGGCCGATTGTTATCGAGGTGAATTTGCTGACAAACACTCAAAAAAAGAGTTGACAAGTTAAACCACTTTTCCTTCAATTTAAAAACAAATTTGTTGAACTAATAACATTATTTTTGTATTACTCAAAACAAATATGAAATTAAACATATATCCCTATAGCTGCGATATCATTAATATACCATAGGTTATTGAATCTTTTCATTAAAATCCTTTAGTGTGTACATATTAAATGCATTAATTTTATTATTATTTATATGTAGAAAAAAAAGAAATGTAGAATACTAAATCCAACTTAGTTGGGGTACTGGCTGGTACTGGTAATAATTTAATTATTTATATATACTTGTAGCAATAAGCTATAGATACAATGTAAGCCAGTTGCATTTTTAACTTGTTCAAGGTGTGGACACACTGGTCCATTCCACTCAAATATTGAGATTTAAAGATTAATAAATTATCAATCAAAATTTAAACATGTTGTTGAACAAATACTTACATTAATTTATTTTTTATGCAATCTTGCATACATATATGCATTTATATACTTATGTTTTTATTAATCAGGGTGACGGTTGAAAGAGGTTATGCAAAGAATTCTGCGCATTTGGCATTGTGATGTCACAATGAAGTTCCTAAAGTAGTTGAACAATGAAATAAGCAGGCAAAGCATATGCATACGTCATCAAAATCGAAATCGTCATGGTCGGATCACGATATCCTATAGCTCCCATAGCAATAATCGAATAATTATGTAAACTTTTTTGATTTTCAAGTCATTTTGATTTTTAGTTGTTCAAAAACTTGTATTCTAGTATTCTAGATAAGCTAGGAATAAAGCGCGTGCCAATATCAACGCAATTGTAAAGAGAGCATTACCGCATTCTGACGTCACACTCCCTCACGTTCTTTGGTTGCAGTGGCGAATAAGGGAACTGAGCAACCTTTAAGTCTCGCAATCGTGGTCAGAGTTGCCTATAAATTGCAACGATTTCTGGGCATTTATATACATATAGGTATATTTGTTAATTGGAAGTCGCTTTAAAAATCATTGACTTTTATAAAAATAATGATCGCTTTACATAATAATAAAATTAAATCATTTTATTGATTACACCTTTCATTGCTTTACATAGAAATAAATTTAAATATTTTTATTGATTACACTTTTCATCGCTTTACATAGAATTAAAATTAAATATATATATATTTTTTATTGTTATTATTATTATTACACCTGCCATTTGGGTGTACATACATGCGTTTATTGTTACATACAGTATAAACCAACTAAACTTTATTTGCAAATTAAAAAGTGATTTTTGTAAACTCAAAATTCTCTTTACGCTTACATATATATAAATTTATATATATATATATATATATATTGTAGAAATATTTAAAATAGATTTCACACTGAAAGTCGTAAACACTTTGCATTATTCATTTAGTTTATGATTGATGTTAAATGTATTTAAAATAAAAGGGCGGGATTCGAACCCGTAATTGTGTTTAGTGAAGTTTACCTTGAAAACTTTTCTCCTTTTTTTGTTTTTATTATATTAATGTAGATTTAACGAACGGCTAAAGTAACTATTACGCTAAAGTAACTATTACAACTAATTTAAATCGATTAAAAAAATATATATTAGATTATGGGTAATCCAAAAAAAAAACATATATATATGTATATGTATAAGTGTGTGTGTATGTGTGTGTATCCGCGGATTCACACGCTTGTTAGCAAACGCACTGATGATCTTTACATTTCCACATCCCACACAGGAAGGTGGTTTATTACTTGGACGTGACCATCTCGACAAGCTCGCTGGAGAGTGCCAGCGAGTCCACAATATCGATCAGTATCTCCACATCCTTAACGGAGTTGACCACCTCGGGTGCGCCGAGCAGATTGACATGCTTGCCCTCGATGTTGGCATAGAAGCATTTGTTCTTGAAGATGATGGCCCGATCGAAGGGCACGCGGCACTTGCTCCGATCGAGCACGGATCGCCGGAAGAGGACGCACGAGGGTTGGTATTTGTGTCGCTCCTCCTCGGGTATATTGTAGCTCTTCAAATCGCCGGTGAATATGGTCATCGTCTGGCGCTGCATCAGCGTGGGCGACAGCTTGTAGAGGGTCACCTTGCTGGTCCATTTGCTGGATGGCACCTTGATCCGGGCGGCCACGTTGGCCAACTTAACCAGCGGCAGTTCGAGGCAGGTGCGTTGCTGGCGCGTCTTGCTCGGCGGCTCTTTGGGCGTGCTGATCACGTGCCAGGTCTCGTAGCAGGTGATCTTTTTGACCAGGCGTCCATCCTCTTTGCAGTATGTGGTTGTCTCCGGCGGAAAGTATTTCGGTTGCTTGCCCGCCGCCTCCTGATCCGCGCCAGGGCCAGCTCTAGCTACAGCTGTGACCGCAGCTGTTCCCTCCTCATCCGTGGCGTTCTCCTTGTAGCGACGTGGCTGCTGTTGATGCTGGGGCGGCGTCGATGTTGACGGACTAGCCGGCTTCTTGAATACATCGTCGTCGCTGCTCTCGCCCAGCAGCTTGGTCAGCTTGCGATCCGACTGAAGATGCTGCTGCTGCTGTTGTTGCTGCTGCTGTCTTTGATTGTTGCTGGCGTTCGCCGAGACGGTCGTCGAAAGCACGTTGCGTCGATTGGGCATCCATTTGGCGGTCTGCACGCGACGCACCACGCGCTGCTGACCGCCTGTTCCAGTTGTTGTTGGTGATATGTTGATATCGTCCTCGGCCAGCTCGTTGGTGATGTCCTCGTCCTCGGTATCGCCGCCGTCGGCCATCGGGCACAGCTCCTTGCCCATGCTCATCAGCGGCTTCATCATCGGCTGCGTCCGCTTGCCCATCTCAGCATTGAGAATGCGCGGCCGCGGCTTCGCCTGACCCACAGCGGCGACCAGCGACGTCTGTTTGCTATGATTCACGGCCAGCGCCTGTTGTCCCTTTGTTGTCCTCTCCGTTGCGGGCGTTGCTTTGAGCCGCCTGTTGCTCAGATTGCTGTTGTTGTTGCTGCTGCTGCTCCTGCTGTTGACGCTGATTGCTGTGGCGGCTGCTGCTGCGGGGGAGGACGAAGACGAGGATTGATTTGTGCGCGAGTTGTTGTTGTTGCTGCTGCTGCTGCTGTTGTTACTGCTGTTGTTGTTGTTGTTGTTGCGCGCCGCTGGCGACAATTTCTTGTTGGAGGAGCGCGTGATGAGCACATCGTCCTGGTTTATAATGTCATCGATATTGACGATGGTGAACGTGGGCACATCGTCCGTTTCCGTTGATTTGGCTGCTGCTGTCGGTGTCGCCGGCGCCGCTGCCTTCAAAAATTTAACGGGATTGGTTGTGCCGGGCGGACGACCTACCGTACCGGGCGGACGACCCACCGTGCCGGGCGGACGACCCACCGTGCCCGTGCGCACCACCTGGGCGCCGGACGTGCCCAACTTAAAGTTCGACGGCGGCCGCTGCTTGACGGACGTCGACTGCAGCATGCGCAGGCCACTGCCACTGTTGTTGTTGTTATTGCTATTGCTGCTGGTGTAGCTGATCACCTTAGATATGGGCTGATCCTGGGCCAGTGCTTTGGTCAGTGAACTGCTGCCATTGATAACGGGCGTCGCGCGCCCAACGCCGCCCGCCTCGGTGGCCAGCCGCTTGCGTGCTATGCCCGTCTCGTGGTTATCCGGCTCGAGCCGGCGCTTGTTGCCCATCGTCGTCGCCGCTGTCGGCCTCATGAGTGGTCGCGCCAAGTTGGCATGCATGCTCACCGCGCGGCGCACCTGCTGCATTTGCAGGGGGATCGCTGTTGCGGCCGCGGCCGCCGCTGCTGCAGTGGCCGCTTTCGGTGGACGTCCACGGCCGCGTTTCGGGGGCACCTTCTCGCGGCGTAATTGCTGCTCAAAGTCGCGTTCGCTAATATCATCATCATCATCGTCCGATTTGTGCAGCTGGGGATTGAAGGCCGCATCGTTGAGCTCGTCGTCGTTGTCCTCCTCGATCAGCGAATGCAGATCCTCGTCATCCTCGTCCTCGTCGTCGGCGAACAGATGCTTCACGGACCGCTTGCCGGCGGCACCATCGCTGGCCAGCGCAGCTACATACTTGGGCGTGACCATGTCCTCGCTGGCATATTTGGGATTCGGCTTGATCGAGCGACGCGATCGGCTCGCGGCAATCGTTGGCGGCGGCGTCGCCGCCACCTTTGTCTGTTTGTACATCCTGGCCGTTGGCTTCGCCTGCTCGCTGACGATGTTGCGCGTCGTCGTCGTCGTCGTTGTCGTTGTCGTCTCCCGCCGCTTGGCCAGCGCCACGGGCAGGATTAGCGCCGTGTTGCGTCGCTTGCCCAACGCCTTCACCTGTGGCGTTGCAGTTAGAGTAGTTGTCTTGGCAATTGTCCTGGGCACCGTGCTCGGCTCGACTTTGGCGTTGCGTGTGCGCGCGCCGATCGGAGTTTTGAACCCGACGGGCGCCTGCCTCGGCCTGGGCAGCAGCTCGACGTCAGCAATGGTTGTGGCGCGTCGTGTCGTGCGCGTCGCTCGTGGTTGTTCACGCGCCAGCTCCAGTTCTCGTTCTCGTTCTCGTTCCCGCACCCGTTCCCGCTCTTTTTCCGTTTGTGCTCGTTTGGATGCGGCGTTGCGCGCTGTTTTCGTCTGTTTGGTGACTGTTGTTGCCGCCGCCGCGTTGATTATTTCGCTGGCTTCGGACTCCTTTAGGTTTTTCACGTATACTATGCACGGTCGAGTTTTTCCTATCTCAGCTGCCGTTTTTTTTCCAGCTCGCATCTTTCACCAGTCACTGCAATCGGTCGAGAAGAATGTGGTGTAAACGAAGAGTTGTTGTAAATACAAAAAAGAGAGCAAAACAAAACTTAAAATATAGCCTAGTGGCAGCACGGGCATGTCCTAATTAGAGATGGGCTGCCAGAACATTTTCGTGCAGGCATTCAAATTTCCAAACAAGTCATGTACAGTTGACAATTAGTTTAATTTAAAAAAAAAGGTAAAAATGCATTGCAAACATTGTTTTTTAATCAAATTGATTTATTTATTATGTTTAGGCCTGCTCGTGTTACTTTCGTGAAGAAATCACGTGCTCCTCACTAGCCTGTGTATTGCTCAACAATTAGTTTATTAAATAAAAAAAAAAGGATTAAAAATGCATTGCATAAATTCTTTTCAATCAACTCGATTTATTTCTGAATTTTTATTTATGTTTGTGCCTGTTCGTGACGAAAAACCGTGCTCATCACTAGCCTGTGTATTGCTCGACAACTCTGGCGCCCATTTTTTGTCATTTTTGGTGCTCTATTAGCAACTAAGCTGATTTTTGCGCGCCAGTTGTATGTACATACGCACGCATATATATATATTTAATATTAACATATAACTACATACATCATGTACAGACTGTGCTGCAGCTCATCAATATTCAATTATTTTGCATTTTATGCGCTTCTGCATTTCCATCAGCGTCTCGCACTTACATTTCAAATGGTTTTACATTTTTCGGTTTTTTTCGTGTCACAAAAGTCTTTTGTGATTTCTGTTGCGCACACTTTCACACTGCACTGCGTTCGATTGCGTTCGTCGAGACGTCCCTGTTGCCGAATAATATCAGCAAATTGGCAACGCCATTCATTTTACTTTGCATCGATTGGCTGTTTTAATTATTTTGCAGCCAGCAATAACATAACGCTACTTTGTTTTGTTTTGTTTTGTGAGGTTCTTCTGTTCGCTTGCCCCTTTACACAACATTCGCTCTGAATGTGAAACTCGGAAATTTGTGCGGCGCTGCCAGGCCAGCAATGTTTTTCTACCCAACTGTACCACACAACACGCACAAACAGAGAGCTGCTACCCCGTGGCTTGCGCCTTGCAAGTGAATCGTTTCGTTTGTTTTTATCTCAGTTTTTAGCACACACACACAATTTTTAACACAAATGCAATACAAAATTATAATTTACTTGATTCTGCTTTTTGCATAGACAAAATTTGATGCGAAACTGTGGTAAATATCACTTCCCGCGCTCAATATTTTCGATGTCGATTACCCAGAACTGCACAGCACTGCCACTCGCCATGAAACTGTGAAGAGAAATAGTAATGAAAAGCGGAGAGAGCGAGTGCAAAAATATATGAGTAAAAATGCGCTGCCAACTGGCGCCAAAACGATGTGAGCTGCCAACTCTGGTTAACAGGTGGGCATGCCCTCGTAGCATGTATGTATGTACACGCACATGTATATACATATATACATATATTTATATATATATATATATCTATAATAATTGTGTATGTACATGCATTGTTTTGTTCTATGCTCTTGTATTTTTATATCATCGTTTATTATACGTATACATTAATTACATTATTCAACTACTTTGTTAGCGCCGATGGCTGCGGGCAACGGTATTTGGCCATTTCCACCTCGGCCTCAGCGAAGCTGAACCGATTGAAGCAAAAATACTCGGGCACTTTGTAGCCGCTGGTGGGCGAGGCTCCGGGTCCAACTGGCGTTGAAACAGGTCGCACACAGGCACTGCTGAGACCCGTTATTTTGTTGACAGGCGCCGAGGCAGGCGCTTTGCTGCCGCCGCCGCCGCTGGCTGGAGGCCTTGAGGCACCTGGGCCTTTTTGTGCCTGGCTGTAGGCACGGCGTAGCAGCTGCTTGAGGGCGGCGCGTGGGGCTGCGTTCATTTTAACAATTCTAACTTCAAGCTGAATTCACGTAATCGCACGACTGACCAAATACCAAGTGCAAAATACAACAACAAAAAACCAACAACAATTTGAACAGATAGTTTGTAAAAGATTGGCAGCGCTAGGCAGGTTGTGGGGTTGCCATTCATTTAAAAGCGTCAGACAAAACTTATCTGAACACATACATTTGTAACTGTATAGTCGTATTAGAGCTGTACATTGCAGTTCAATTTAAAGCGTAAGTTCAGGTGTTCAATTTTGATTGAACAAACGAATCGTTCACCTAGTTCATCGTCCGTTTTATTCCCATTGTCGTCCGCTTTGTTTCGTTTGAGTCCCAATATCCTTATACGATTTAAATTACAAACATTACATAATATGTGAATAATTGGAATACAAAGGATCATAGTGCTTAATATATATCATATCATATTCGCCATTATTTTATTAATTTTAATTTTATTGCTTATCAATGGAATCAAATATCTCAAATTAAACAAGATATAAAAATTGTTTACGTAATGAACGACGTTGCATTTTTTTGCATAAATTAATAAATAAATGATTTGTGGTATATCTAATTTTAATGTATTGGGACCAAGTGCTCAAAGGAGCAAAGCAGGTCGATAATTCAAATAAAACAAACAATGATCCAAAGTTTGGAGCGTAGTTCGTTCGTTCAGTCAAGTCAGTAGTTCAATCGAACTTCTTCAGAACGATTCGATGCAACTCTAATGCGATGTTTGTTTACAATATCAGAGAACGACCCCCCAGCAATATGTGAAAGCAATTTAATAAGTTTTAGCTGGTTTTTAATTGCGTTTTTTGAACTTGGGTTGCGCTTTGCCATAGTGCTGACCGATATTGGCCACGGGCGCGCGCTTCTTCTGCTGGGTTTTGCCGCTGTTGCACTTGACGCTGGCCGCGCCCGTTTGATTCTTGCCCAGCTGATGGAACTTCTTGCGCTCCTCGCGGTTGTCCTTGAGGCGCTTGCGTTCCGCCTTCAGTTCCTTGTAGTTCTTGTAGGGCTTCTTCGGCGGCTTGGCGCCCAGTTTGATCAACTGCATTATTTCCATTTTGCGTTTGTTTTTGATCGTCCGCTGATTGGCGATGGCAAAGTTGAGCACCTCCTTGCGCGCCTTTTTCATGTCGAACTCGTTGTCAGCTTCTTTGCCCAACTTGCCATCTCTTTCAGCCTCAGTTGCTGTTGTTGCTGTCGCTTTTGTTGTTATTGTTGTGGGTGTCGCTTGGGGTTCGTGGAATACTAGAGCCTTAAAATCGCAGTTATCCTCAGTTTTGCGCAGTGCAAGCGCGGCACGCGTCAGCACGGGCTTAAAATCTGCGCTGACATTCATGCTGGCCAATCAACAGTTGTGCACAAAACAAAAAATTATTCTAAATAAATATCACATGCACACACACACATGTGCTAGGCTAGCGCTAGAATGTGCTAATTTTGGCCAAACGCTTGGCAGCAATGTCAACAAGTTGGCAGCTCCCGCTCAACACGCCGCACGTTTTATTTTGATAGCCGCATTTTGTAAATAAAAGCAGCCATGAAACAAACGAACTTGGCCAAAAAGCTAGCCTATGGCAAGCGGGAGCAGGAGGAGGATGCGGAGCAGGAGGAGGTGGTCTCTGCGAAGCGTGCAAATGTGCCGGCCGAGCTGCAGCAGAAAGCGAATGCCTTCCTAAATTCCAGCAGTCTCGATGCAAAAGTGCTGCAGGAAATTGTTTACCTCTTGGTAAGTGTAGCAAGTAAATTAGAATAAATGAGAACTATAATGAAATTATATACATATGTGCGATTATTAGAAAAATCCAGAATGCAATGCTGTTGGAGTGATGCACGTGATCGAGGTGATCTTCAGAAATCTGCTCAAGCGCAAGTGCATTGGCTCCGCCGACAGGAAGCAGGACAAGGCTAAAACAGGGGCAAAGCTGAAGAGAAAGGCCGGCAAACCCAGTGATAAATGTCTCACACTCTACAATGAAGCGTGGTCCCTGTTGCTCGAGCGCCTGGGTAGCTCCGCAAAGGAGGAATCTGGCGTTGCGCTTAAAGTCTGCATGCAGCTAATCTCCGCCGAGGCGACGTACATCCATGCGAATGCCTGGCCAGTAGAACGCCTGCGTAGCGTGCTCGAAACGCTCGTCAATGCGGAGCAAACGCCGCCAGCGGCTCTGGTGACATTAAAAAAATATGCCCGCTGCCTGGACATGCTGCAGTTGACCTATGAACTATTGCCGGCTCTGGCGCCAAGCAGCTTTGCGGACTCACCCAACGTGGCGCTCAACTATTTGGCCATCGTCAACTTGCTGGACCTGGGCAAGATTGTGCTTAATGCCAAGCAGTACCACATTGGCGCGGGCACAGACGAAAGCCCCAGCTTTGATTACGAACGGACGCGCCAACTGTTGAATACTGCGTGGAATGGCATCATTGCGGCCTGCAGCGGTGTGGATGAGAAGGTGCATCGGCAGGTGCTGGTGGTGCTCCTGGAGCGGATACTGCCGCATCTGGAGGATCCCATATTGTTGACGGACTTCCTAATGGATTCGCTGCATCAGTTCGGTAAGTGAATTCAAATGGCAATAAAAACCCGGATGAAATAGGCTAATATAATACACCTAATTCACGTTTTAAACGAATTTTTTTACACCTTCACGAAGTGAAGAGTATATTGGGTTTGTGCAATTTCCGAGCCGAATAAATGTTGACCACGCTCTATCGTGTGAAAAGTGAATTATATATATTATATATTATATGATTATTCGTTATTTGTTTCTAGATGGACCCATTGCCTTGCTTGCGCTGCAGGGCATCTTTACGCTGATGCAACAGCAGAATATAACATACCCCGATATCTATCAGAAGCTGTATAACATGTTCTATCCTCGCATGTTCTACAACAAGTACAAAGCGCGTCTCTTTTATTTGGCCGATTTGTTCTTGACATCGACGCATTTGCCGGAAAACCTGGTGGCCGCTTTCGTAAAGCGATTGGCGCGACTCGCTCTCAAGAGTCCAACAGAGGATGCGATTATAATGATAAGATTCATATGCAATCTGCTGTTGCGCCACACGGGCCTGCAGCGTCTCATTTGTGCAACGGCCGCCGCAAGCGGTAAGCAATGTGGAAATCTGTAAGAAGTGTACACATATATTTATAATATTTAATTTTTAACTACAGCTGTGGAGATTGCCGATCCGTATGATGAAACGGAACTGGATCCAGTCAAAGCGGGCGCCCTCAACAGTTCCCTCTGGGAGATGTCTCTGCTGCAGAAGCATGCGGTGCCCGAAGTCGCAAACGCTGCACGTTTCGTATCCAAAAGTTTACCCATAATGGAGTTCGATCTCTCGTCTATGCTGGAAATGAAGGAATGTGACGTAAGTGTGGTAACAAACATGCCAATTTATAATTGTTGACTCTTTATGGAGTCTATTAAGGCAAAGAGAATTGTATTTTTAGGCACCCAATATTGAATTGCTCAAAGCTTTATATTAATTATTGCTTGTATATTTATTAGTTTTGCCCCAAAAACTTATTTTATATGAATGAATAGGAATTTTTTAAAATTTAATTCAGTTGTAACTGTGCTGGAATACATTTTGAATAAGGGCAGAGAAACTATAGAAACTATTGAAAATTCAAATCGCTTTTTTTGAAAAAAATATTGAAAGTAATTAATATATCAACTATGTTATAGTTGGCCTATTTATACATATTTCGGCTAAAAAAAAAGATAAACATTATTTTAAGACAGAACTGTTAACACTAATTTAAACTCTCTTTGTCCACTCTGCAGATCTTTGACGATGAGGTGAAGAAGGAAGTGAAGTGCTTTACGTTGGGCTACGAGCGGCCAATAAATTTTGCCTTGCCACAAAATGACGTAGTTACCAAATACTGGAATTTAATATAGAGCTAAATAAATAAATTAATATAAAAAACAAAAAACAAATTGTTGCGTGTTGTTACTTTCAAGCTGGACTGCATTGCTGGCCCAACTCGGCCTTAAACCAGTTGCCTGGTGACATGCATGAAAGCTGCTGCCTCTGCTGTTGCTGCTGTCGCTGCCGCTGCCACTGCTCCTGTGGCATCATCGTGCTCGCATGCTGCTTTGCTCTTTGAATTGGAGCCGCGGCGACGTGCTGGCATGGTGGTGCCCCCGTTGTCCCCTTGGCCAGCTCTAAGGCCGAGACTGGTCGCCGCTGGCGAAACTGGGCGCAAATGCGGCACGGCCGTATGAGGGCAAAGTACACGCATTCGGCTATCGAGAGGAAGCTGAAGCCCAGAAACAGGCCCATCAAACCGCCAACGTTGGCTGTAGTTGCAAATACCAAAAAAAAAAAAAAACCGGAATGAAAAAAAAGTGCATGATAATTTGTTCTTGTTTTTGTTTTTAAGATTTTATATACCCATGCAGTTGATATTTGCGCTTAAGGCAGGCTCCTTCAATAACTTTCTACTATATCATATAGTTGCCATAGAAAGAAATGATTTTAAATTTAACTCTTGGAAGATTTTGCGGAAACCCTATACGACATTTTTCCAAATTTGCGTAAATGTTATTAATATCAAACGAAAATACCACATTTAAAAATTACAAATTGACTTGAGAAAAAATTAATCTTGAATTTAAATCAATTAGAAGCGTTGTCAAAATCTAGATAAAGTGGAAAATTTCTAATTTGAGTATATTTTAAGAACGTTTTTTAAAACCAAAGATTTTTAAATCTAATATTCAAATAAATTGGTGAATCTAAGAAACGCTGTACTTCCATTAGAAATTTTATTTTTCTTCTATTTCTTAAATTGAAAAAAAAAATAATAAAATAAAATAAAAATTCTGCTGTCGAATGTTTTTAATGTCTTGGCAGCCATATAAGCTGTAGAGCTAAAATAGAAATAAATCGATTAAATTATTAATCTGCACATTTCGAATGTCTGCAAGGGTATTTCATAGTCGGCACGCCGAAAATAACAGCACACATACACAGAAAGTCCGAAATGCCGATGAACTCGGTCTGTTTGCTGGCGCGGAACGTCTGCTCCTTGTAGTACAGGTTGACCAGGGCAATGTTGCGCTCCACGTAGGCCCGGCTGAAGTTGCGCCCAGTGGGCGTGGCCGACGCAAAGTCGCCGTAGGAGATGCGTGTGGAATAGGCGATCGCATTGAATGTGAGATCAAAGCAGCTGGGCAGGCAATTGTCCAGGCAGGACTCGACCACCGAGCCAATCGTGTGCAGCCGCACGGACTCCACGCACCGCGACTCCCGTATGCCGCAGACGGTGTCGTTGCCATGGATCCGTGGCATGTAGAACACGACGCAGCCGCAGCGCTGCAACAGCAGCCGGGACACGCACTCCATCTCGCAGTTGCGCTGCGTGTAGTGCGCAAAGTAGCTGAGATTGCCCTCGTCGCGGAACAGGCACCGTCGATACTTGCGTTGCACATGGCGCAGATTCGGCGCCGTCATCATTTTGGCCGGCTCGATGCGAATGTTGGTCTTCAGGCCGGGCGCGACCAGGACGCCCGTTTCGCGCACATTCGGCGATTCGTTGGGACTGTGCAGGGCGAGCTTGAAGCCAACGCCGCTGCTCGTCGAACAGTAATAGGCATCCGCCTGCACGTCCAGCGTCAGCGACAGGCCCAAGGATTCGCCGGTGCCCAGCGCTGCGCGCGGATAGTAATTGCCCGGCGGCCGCTTTGCGTGTCGGCCGTAACCCAGCTCCGCGTGCCAGTTGACCGCCTTGTAGCCCCTGGCCTGTGTCACGTTGCTCAGCGTCAGCGGAACACTGCAAGAAATATTGTACACTGCACCCAATGCCCAATTCACTTGGAGATGAGAAGGAATATATAGTTATCTTCGGGTTTGCCGCAGATTCACTATAGATTTAATAAATTCGTATCTATGGTTATCTATCATATAGGCGATATTTTGACTGGGGGTGTGGCACACCGATTTAATCTATATATCTCCCTCGGTTTTAAAGCTAGATACATGGCATTTTGCAGAGAAATTACTGATGATCTCTTCTAAAGATCGCACGAATTTTTTTTGGATATGCCCTCTGAGGGCGTGGCAAATTGATTAAATCTACAAATATATACATATAATTTCATAGCTAGAGCCGCGAAATTTGCAGACAGTTTTTGATCTCTAAAAAATTAGCTAAAAAATGTCAGCAACGCCCACTTCCGCACCCGCACATTACAAAAATCGAAATTTGTACAAAATAACAACAAAAATGTAGATAGTTTTCAGCTGTTTTAAGCTGTTATTATACTGTGAACGAGTATTGCAGTCGGGTATAACCTTATTCTTATTTAAACAAATTATTGTTAAACAAAATTTTGCATTGAGAATATTCCACATCTGATTTGGGTGTAAATTCTCTAAGGCACAATTTTAGTTTTCTAGTTTTTTGATCCCTTGGAAAATTCCTCCTCACATAAAAAAAGAATTAATTGTTTCAAGTGAAAGTAGATGAAAATAGTTTTGTTGGCTAAAACATACTCGTGCTTGTACATGAAGCGCGGATGGAGCATGTTGAAGACACAGCAGAGACCCTCGTCGGTGACAATCGGCTGGAACAGGCGCTCGCAGTGGCTGTCGATGGCGCCGAAGCGACAGGCGATGACCATGGCGCCGCATTGCTGTGAGATCTGCGAGAAGGAGAAATTGAGCATGGCATCGCCGTGGGCACAAAAATCGATGCTCACATTGCTGATGAGCTGCTCCCAGTTGTTGTTGCCGGGACGCAGCGGTAACCTTGTCCTGCGGCGACACAGGACCTGCAACATGGCAAACTGCGACGTATCGTTGAGCAGCTGAGCGGCCTTGGGTGCCAGCGCCTGGTTGAGATTGCATATGGTGAGCGCTGGGAACGGCTCTTTTGTGATGTATGTCGGTTCCGGATTGATGCCCACCATCACCGGCGTTGTGTTCCACTTGACAAAGGCGTCGTGCATTAAAAAGCCCGCACAGCACAGGACGGCCAACAATGCGAGCCCAAAGAAAAGTCTGCATTTACTTGTTTACATTCTCATACCCTACCCATACCCTTGCAGGGAGTATTCGAGCATTGACAGAAATGTGCGAGGAGACATCTTCGATCCCAGTAGGGAAACTATGAAAACTATCTATTTTTACCAGTTTTGAAATATTCTAACCCGTCTCTTTACACTCTGAGAAAAAACCGGGAATTGTGTATTTAAATCAAGCGCAAGCATTGTCGAAATCCGAATAAGGCAATAATTTCTTAACTTAAGTAAAGAATTCGTTTTTGTAAAGAACGTTTTTAGCAATGCCAAAATTCCTGAATTTAAGAAAAAAAATATTTATAAAAAAAAGTTTTACTTTTTTTAAAATAGGTTTTCATTTATTTTAAGCATGAAACTCTTGTTTATTTGATTTATTTATGCATAGAATGCATGCAATTGAATTGAAAAATATTTATAAATCAAATATTATTGACATTTAAGAGGAAAATGGTATGAATTGTTTATTGCCTGTACTTGAATTTGGAATAGCGGTTTTCTCTTAGTGCCTGCTCCTAGGTTATAAGCATCGGACTATTCTATCACTTAGGATATGTAAGGATAACAAAATAAACTCAGCTCTATTTCTGCAAGGGTATTGAATATTCAGCAGCCCGAAAATACATTTTTTTTCATTTGTTTTCATTATATCTTTTTTTTTTTAATTTTTTGTCAGCTCCTCTCACCTGTCTGTGGTGTGCAGCTTGCGACTGTTGATGTACTTAAGACCGTGTATGCTAGTGTTGCGGCAAAACTCGTCCGTATTGAGGGCCAGTATGCGCCGCCAGTTGACCACCGATGCGGGCTGTGCCTGTTTTAGGGACCTTTCAATTGCCAGTGCTGGTAAGCGTCCACCTCGATGCCGGATGGGCGACACCTTGCGAGGCAGCCGCATGTTGGGCCACTTTGCAAATGGTCGCCAATTTGTGAGTTCTTGTGGAACTTGCCCATTTCGTTGGCCATGTTCTATGTTGTGTTTTTTGTTTGCTCATTTTGTTTATCCACTTTCACGCTTGGCTGCTCTGCACATTTGTCGTGTTGATATTGAAAAGTGAACAACAATTGCTTAATACAAATTAATTTTCCAAATTAAATATTGGAAAGTATAAATATAAATAGCCCAAAGCAGTTTAAAACATTAAAATCTGTTAGCCTTACTTGAACTTATGTCAATCGCATAGAAAGGGGCTATTAAAAATCAATGAAAATGGTAAACATATTGAAAGTCGGTTAAGTTTTGACTTACATCACTAGATTATTATCTCGTGTAGATTTTTTTTTATTTGAAACATATATATTAACACAAAACTTTTCATTTATTAGAAAAAAAAAAAATGTATTACTGGTATTTTTTTTTGAATACATTAAACTTGAATATACTTGTCTAACAGCAGAATCTTTCAGCCCTACCTTGATGCATGAAAAGGAAAATAAACTTGAACTGCCTACGATATTTTTGTGCCTCTGCTCTTGTCGTCTCTGAGATTGAGCTGCAGCTGGCCATATGCACTAAGCTCAACGTCCGGAGTGGCCCAGAGCCTCATGCAGAGCGTATTCTAAGCGTGCACATAGGTTTTGTCTGTTTGTTGTTTGTTGTTTTTTGTTTTTTTGTAGTAGGGCTTTTGGTGCAGCTTTAATTAAGATGTGTGTTGGCTCGCTCATTAGAGCGCAACGTGCGGCTGGTCAGAGGCAGCAACAGCTCAAGTTCAATGCAACCAACAAAGCCGAATTGAGTTCGGAACTAACACACACTGAGAGGTACACCCACAGCTACACACACACATAATCGCACACACGGAGAAGAACTATGGATAGGTACGAAAACCGCACTTGAACGAAAATCAAATTAAAAGCTTCAATGCCCCAGACAGACACATAGACGGGTCGAGTCAGACCACGGCAGGTCAGGTTAAGCGTAGACATGGCTTCTGTAGCCACATGTCACCTACAAGTACATATGTGTGTGCATACACACACACACGCACACGCACACGCACACACATACATCTGTGGCACGCACACGCATTTTGTGTGACTTCATTGAAACAAGTTCATAAAACACTTAAACCTAACCGAGCCGACCAAATGTCCCATGGGGCTGTCAACGCTGCCCGCTGCTAGCTTGTTAGCAGCTTTGCTGGCCGGTAGTGGGTGCCCGCTACCCGGCACGCCTCCCAACCGCCCCCACCCACCCGCACCCCTACGTAGCTACCTTCCGTTTACCTCAGAGTTCAACGCCGGACGTATCACCATCAATGGCCATCAAAAAGTTTTCGCCTTTGGCTTTCTGACCAGTTATGTATACTATGCACATACGACTGTATACACACATGCACATAAGTACACTCAGCGAAATGACCGAGTATTTTGTACATAATCAAGTATAATTGTTGCTGAACATTTTTTTATTTTTTAAAATTTCTAAAAATAATATGAAAATTAAATACAGTTCTTGAAATCGGGGAAGAACAATTATCTGTCAGACATATGAAAGATGTGCGCTACATACAGTGGTGGCCATATAATTAGTGACAGTTTTTTTATTTAATAAGACTTCGCGTTTTTTTTAAATTTAATAGTTTTTTTTAAAGTTAGAATGATTATGTTTATTATAGTATAAGTCTTATATTTATTGAAATGTATACTATGTATGTGTATCTATAGTTAAATGTGATTTACACAAAAACTCAATTTTGTAACGATTGATCTTATTTGAGGCTATATTATATGGTAGTTCGATGATAGTGATTATGAATAAAAAAAAAAATAAAAAATAAAAATAAAAATGTAATAATTATATGTGCATTTTTCATTTCATTTTAAAACTTAGAGACTAGTTTCGACTCGTCTGTTGATACTGGTCTTGAATATATATATGTATATACATACATATGTATGCATTATAGGGTCGGAGATGCGTTGTATGGCATTTTTCGCTAAGTGTATTTGCGAATGTGTGCGTGTATGTAAAATGAAAGATTCTTTGCCAGGCCAAATCGCACCGAGTGCTCACAGCAGATACCAATTGACCTAATCTAAGTGGAGGCGCCATTAGAAATCGTTTTGCTCGGCAAGGATGTAATTTAAGGCGCTCAGCCGTGCTCAGTGAGATGTCCGTACATCCGCACATGCACCCATATGACATATGACTTACATTTACATATACTATATAGGTATATCTGCAATATAGGCACTGCATTTATCGATTCGCCGATTGCCATTTGTATACAATCTATGCTAACATCACAGCTTAAGTTGAGATATATTTACTTAAAGTGTTGAATTTGGGTTTTTGGTGGCACATGAATTGCCTGAGGGCCAGTTTTTATACTCTGCTGAAAATGGAAGAGGTGTATATTGGTTTTGTGCTCTGTTGAACAAACTAAAAAAACGAACAAAAATATCAGAAATAATTTAAGATCACGTTTAAACTGTAATAATCAAAATACGCAATAAAGCCAAAAAGTATTTCTTTGTTTTTCGGCTTTTATTATTTTTTTTTTTTTAATTCCAGTGGAAAATGGGTGAAAAAGTGTTGCTTAAAACATTTCTGTTATTTTTGTTCGTATTTTAGATGGTTCAACAGAGCATAGCTGCTGTCCAAATGGGCCTAATTTCGTTGTTAATTAATTGTTTAGGGCTTGTGGCCATTGCCTTGACTTAGTTCGAATTTGCAGCGGCTGTTAAGTGCACGACTGAAAAAAATGGCAATTGGCAAAAAAATCATAGCTTACCAGTCACAAGAATACATATTTACATATATATGTGCATATGTGTATGTACATGTGTGTGTGTGTGTGTGTGTGTGTGTGTGTGTGTTATGTATATACTTATGCGCCGCACACTTGCACTGGCACCGGCTGTTTGTATGTATAAAAAATCTGAAAATGATAGAAAAATGATTAATTGCAGTTGGCAGTAGTTCAGCAGTCAGTTGCGCGGCTGCTGCTGCTGCCAGTGCAGTAAGCCTCAACACTGAGCTAGAGAGCAGAGGCCACACAATGCCCGCATGCGTGTATGTGTGTGTGTGTGTGTGTGTGTGTGTGTGTATTGGCATTCATGGCTCACACGTATACGTATACGTTATATTTTTTGCAGCAGCCTTTTCGTAGCACAACAGCAGCTGACTGCAGCGATATTAATGATAGATATGCGTTCGCTTCAATGCGTCACATGCCCCCATCTCCCCCCCCCCCCCCCCCACTTGTCCCGAATTATACGATAATATTTATGTATGCTTGCTCCCAATAAGAGAGCCGGCGAAACGGAGTAGGGCCCGTCGCCTAGTTGATTCGACCGGATGCGGCGAAGGGGTGCGGATAGCTTTAAATGATTGTTGTACATTTTGGATTGCGAGCAACTAAGATAAAAAACGTTTGCATTTAATGCTGAATGTTTAAACACTTTATGCAGCAATTGGCATTTAACGATTGAGTCGATATTTTTACCAAGCTTTCTGCGGTTGACAAGAAGTAATTCCAATACTCAACTATTTCGTTCTTCGACATTCCCCTTCATGTTCATTTTAGACGATAATTCTCTTAATTTTTTTTTACCATAATACTTAACTAGGATTCGAGCCCGGATACTCTTTGATCAATTGTCTAAATAACTATCAGAACTTAGCGTGGGCGTATCAAAAAAATTGTTATGCAACTTTTAGAGGAGGTCATCAGTTATATATCTGCAAAATGGTATCTATATAGCTTTACAACTGAGGAAGATATATAGACTAAATCGAATTGAAACGCCTCCCATGGTCGTAGCCAACATATTTGAGAAAACAAATAGTTGTTATAAAAAAAAAAACACATTTTTTGACAAATCGTTCCTATGGCAGCTATATGATATAGACATCATCTTCTATTCCTTACACATTTCGCGTCAAAAGTGTATTGTTCATTGCACTCTATCTTCATGTCAAACATTTTTCGCATAGATAAACTATCAAAATTCAGTTTAAATCATATAGTTGACAACATATTTGAGTGAAAATTAACTTTGACAGGAACATAGTACGCCATAGCACGCCAAAGTGAACTAAACAGAGAGCTCATAACAACCAGACATTGGCCAAATGATTGTCACAGCTATGATTTTGGTAAGTTTGCGAGCTACAACTGTAAAGGCCAAAAAGGTCATCGTAAGGCGACAACAGTAGACAACTCTGACTCCATAAATAAATATATGTACATGCTCTTGAAGAGCAACAAAAGGCTTTTTCTACTAATTTCCATTTATTCATTCAGTTAGTTGCAACATTCATTTCGACAGCCAAATAGAGGACGAGCGAGTGTGCGAGTGTGTGTGTGTGTGTGTGTGTGTGTGTGTGGTGAGTGCAGTCTGTCCATGCCTAACTCGCATTTTATTTATCAGCGCTGGAGCAGAGCCAGAGCCAGCCAAAGTGAATGTCCCGCTGCCCTTCGCCGTAGCTAAACCGGCGCTGGTTTTGCCGCTGACGAACTGGCTCTGGAATGGCAGTTACGCCACTGACAAAATGTTACCGAAAATATGCCAAAAAAGGTCATACGACAATCAAAAATAAAACAAAAACCAGAATGACAGCAACTGCTGCTTTTACCGCTGCCGCTGCCGCTGCCGTTGCCCTGTTCCCGGTTTCTGCAAAGCGACGACGAGTCGAGTTCCCATGGGTTTTTGTCTGCTCGGCTAAGCGAAGGACGTTGGCGGGACCACGGAGAGTGTGTTTTGAAAAGGGGTAGTGTTGGTCTAGGACCGGGCAGCCGTTGCTCTTGATGAAAGGGCTTACAACTATTTTCAAACTATGTATTTAGCGCGCATTATATGACCTCCCCTCCCATTTCTTATGCTCTGTCCCTGTCCCCTTCCCTGCACTGTCACAGCATCATCTTTTGCACGCAGAGAAATTGAGTGGGTTCTTCTTCATTTATGTGAAACCTTTCAATATTTTGTGCAGCATTGTTCTGTCCTTAAAGTCGATTTTTGGAAATATATCCACAATTTTGATGAGCATTAGTCAATTATTTCATTTGTTAACTTTGTTCTTCGTTTTGCACAGTGTCATTTCCTTTTCGCCTTCGTCACATGCTATATGATGACGATATGTTTGTTTGCCCCACAGCGACAATGAACAGTGGGCACAATTATCAACTCATCCGTGCAATCAATAAATATCTTATATACATATTTCTAATATTTGATTTAGATTAAACCGGCTTAAGGCTTATTTTTTTTCTTCTTTTTACTGTATTAGAAAGCTTGCTTGATTTCAATTCAGGCTGCGTAAAAGGCTATGTTCAGTTTGGGGCAGCGATTTGGACCACTGTGCAGCTTGATGGTCGGCTGGCTTTCGAGGGACTGCTTGACCCCTGACCCCTGACCCCTGACCAACCCCGCCCGCTGATCTATGGCCGCTTATGCCCACTTGTAACATATTTTTTGGGCAGCGGATTAGTTGCACGCCATGTTGCCACTTGAAGTGTTTATGTGTGTGGAGTGGCACACACTCACACACACACAATCACACACACGTATACAAACAAATACACGCATAAGTATATCATGCGACACTTAATAAAAACAATGTGCTCAACATGCCGCCTTAAATGGAAATCCATTTTCAGTGTTTGTTTTTGCTCGCTTTTCATACGATTGCGTGTGTATGTGTGTGTGTGTGTGTGTGTGTTTGTTAAGTTATTTAAATGTCTGCGTTTTGTTGCTACTTGCTTGGCATCAAAAATGTATAATTAATTGTTTTAAAGCATTCTCCACCATTCGCTGAAATCCTTTACCCACTTTTTGTCCGGGGCTAGCAGCTGGGGGAGCTAAGTCGGGTCGGGTCGGGTCGGGTCGGGTCGGGCTGCTCCAATATCGTTTTGTGGTTTTTGTGTATATTATTTGTGTGGCGTTTGCTACTTATGATGATTTGAAGCAGTCATCGTCATGCGCTTAATCGTTTTAGCAATTAGTTCAAACTAAAAGGATGTCAATTGAAAACAAAACCAACGAGTGGCGGGAGGTATCCCAAAATTTAAATATTCCTGATCTGTGTCTACTATAGGAGAAATAAAATTTGGTGGCTGTAGCTCTTATAGTTTCCGAGTTATGCTTTTTATCGAAATGATAAACGTGTTCTGCGTTTGGTGTGGAAGAATCTCCAGTCGAGAAGTTAAGATCGGACCGGACATGCCTAATATACACAAAAGTATTATACTCCTCTTTACCCATTTTCAATGGGATCAGCAGAATTTAAAAAAAGGCGATCATATCGAGGAAGGGGGCGCGGAGAGATGGATAGGATTTTTTCCTCTCCCCAGACCTCTAACCTCGACGCGTCTCACAGCGGTTAATTTGCCGGAAATGTCGCTGCCAGGCCAGGCCAGAGCGAGGCAGTTTTTTTTCCCCGGTTGTTTTTCTCTATTTTCTCTTGTTACGGGTGTTGTGTGCCTTGCTTTTTTTCTCCATTAATTAAGTTTTTCTTTTATAAGTTGAATTAGGTATTTTCTTTTTCTCTCGCATTCCATATAAACACATCTAATCATAACATGAAACAACATTTTTTTTTCACATATGGTTGTTGGGGGGTTTGGGCCGGTTGGTAACTTTTTTTTCATCTTCATAATCTATAATATCTCCTTCTATCTATATATAATATATTGCTATAAAGTTTATAAACTTATTATATTTATATAAAGTAAAGTGTAAATTCTTTGCTTCTTCTCTTTTTTGTGTTGGTTTTGTATAATGTAATGTATCGCTTCGCTTATCTATTCTGTATTTGTTTTTTCATCCATTTTTTTCTTCATAATTTACAATATACCTTTATACTTTATACACATACTACTTTATATATCATATATATGTTTCCAAGTCTGTGGCAAATGTCATCAAAATCATTTCATCATCATTATCACAATTAGTGGGGGCGGTGTGATCAACCCTTGACGCTGTGAGACGCTCGACCGCCCGACTTTTGTGGCTAGCGTAGTGCTATATAAATGTACAGAGCGCCAAATAGCAAGTTGGGAATTATAAGTGCTGTGCAAAATCTGGATACATTGTCTGGTCTGGTAGCTTTACCCGATGATGACGATGACAATGACGATGACGATGACGCTGACGACTATGAACCAGAACCAGAACCAGTTTGGCGTTCTCAGAGAGCGTATACCGAACGCTTGCTCAGCATGCTCAGCAACAGATACATATCTCTCTATATATAAATATGTATATGTACATGCATATATGATCAAATGCAGTGTCTGCTTGTCGCGCTTCTGCGACTACTTATATGTACATGTACATGGGGAGCTTACAAAATTGACATTAAGAATTTTTTTAAATAAATAAACGACTTCACTTTTATATATTTTTTATAATAAAAAAAAAAAGTGTAAATTACCCTATGTAATTTCTATACACACTTAATTATTGCAATTTTGTAGAAATCAAAATCCAATTTTCGATTAATTAATTTTTAAAAATCACACTAAAAAAAATTTAACTAAAGTTTATTGGCATCGAATTAAAAAAATATTTATATTTACATAAAATATGTAACATATATACTAACAATCATTATAAGTCAATTTTTAAATGTATAAAAAAGTATCGAAATTCTAAATCAAACATTTTAAAGTAAAAAAAAAAAATGTTTTGCAAAATAGGAATTATAGATTTTAACTTTGAAAGTTTAAATGAAACTAAAATTATTTATTGAAAATTAGAATTTATAATATATAAAATTAATTTCCACATTTCTGAGAAACTACTGTAAATGCTAATCAAAATAATTCCTTGAACGGAATCATATCAACTTTTAGTATTCAAGAGTTTTCCAATACCAAATGCAGTGCACTTTGTTTGTTTGTCTTTGTACGTTTTGTCTTGTTGTATATTATATACATACATAAGTGCATATCTATATTGTGTGTACAGGCTGCTCTGGGCCATAAGCATTTGTTGGCCCAAAGCAAAGGACGTTTAGTGCTTTGGCAATTGTTCTGTGAGTTTTTGTTTTTGTGTTGCTTTCAATTGTCGCCCATAAGATAAGATACATAGAAAATGCTGTGCGCACATACATACATACATCGCACAATAAATGTGTGCACGTATGTGTACGTATAATGCAAATATTTGCATAGTGTAATTTAGTTGTTGTACAAAATGTATCTTGGAGCACACACAATTTGCTCAAGACTTTTAACAGCTTCAGCCTCAGTCTCAGGTCTTAGGTCCCACGCTGGAGTTTCGTGTAGGCGGCCTACTTTTCGTATGCCTTAACCTAAGTAAACCTTAGACATATCCAAGAACAATAATGATGGAAACAAGTAAGAGAGCTCTAGGGGCTCCTGACTTCGAGATGCCCTGCACAGCCAGGATACATATACTATTTATATACTTTTGTTTTTTGTTTTAATAATAATTTTTTTTATTACTTAATAAAAGGGATATTCGTAAATTTGCGTGCTTTCTAAAAAAAAAAAAAAAGTACAGCTATAAACGGGATAGAATACGTACTATTTTCTTTTTAAAAAAAATATCAAGAATATTTTTAAATGGAGTATGAATCATTCTTTTTACAAAATTGATCTTATATATTGCATAAATGAAAACAACATTCTTTAATGAAGTTCAAAATATAAATTGCCACAATTTGCACATTTAACGATATTCTTAACGATAATCTTAACGAAAAGACAATTTTTGTTTTGAATTTGGGAATTTTTGGGATTATGAAAAACGATCTTGAAATGAGAATGATCTACCCAAATTAAGAGATTTCAAACTGTGTTTCATTTTCACAAGTTTTCTAGTTGATTTAGTGTGGACTTTATTATTGTTCTACCCACTTACAATGGTTACAGGGTATAACAACAGTGGGCATAGCATATGTACAAACTTCTCACACACACACACACGCACACACACGCACAAAACTAAACGTGCTAGCTAGAGCTTTTCTATTTAGTTAAAGGCAACAAGCACTTTGCTTGCTTATCATACAACTAAGATCCTTACTCGAGCCCATACCCTTACCCACATTCCCGGCCATACCGCTGCCCTACCCTAAGTGCGCAGCTATGGCCATAGACAGTTTTGGGCCGTTGCAGCTACTTTGCTATTATTATGGCTATAAACTATTATTCTGCCAACTAGCTGCCTGCTGTTGATATTTTTCTAAATTTAATTGCATTTCTGCTAGCTGGCTGGAGTGACAGGCGGGCAAGTGCGGTGGTTGTTGGTGCGGGCGGGAGGGGGAGGGGGCTGGTCTGTTGGTCCAGGTCTGCCCCAGCCCAATCTGTAGCAGGCAGCAAAGAAGGACAACGACAACGACAACGACAACGACGACATCTCAATTTGATGGCAAATCACATCATATGCTTTCCAAACACGTCCTTCACAACGCAAAAATTTAAGTCACGAAAACAATTTTGTGAATTGTTGGCGGCCAGTCGTCATTGCTCCGGCTCTTTATCCAGTCCCGGCTACTGGCACTGCCCGACTGAATGAATGAATGTGCCCGGCATCACATCCCTACCTCCCTCCCTCCCTCCCTCCCCCTGCTGGCTAAACTGTTTGTATCTGTCGCAGTCCTTTCGCCAGTCGGAAATGCCTTGAGTGGATTACAGCGCTTTATTGCTCTAGCTCACGCTTCCGTTCCCGTTCCCGCTTCTGCTTCTGCTACTGCTGCTCCTGCTCCTGCTCCTGCTCCTGCTCCTACTCCATTCTATTCAATCACCTCGTTATCCGGCGCGCCGCCTCAATAAATAATGCCAAATTCGTAGCTTCATTTGTTTTCCGGCCAAATGCAAAAACAATCGCGTCTTCAATTTGCATTAGGGCCCAGCACAGGACACCACGTCCACGTGTATTCCTTAATTGGACTTTGCTATCCATTTGCCACTTTCTCTAAGTCAGTTTTTTTTGCATACTTTATTTTTGTTGTTTTTTTTTAAATCATTTTTATACTCATTTTGCATATATTTACATTTTTCTTTCGATAAGGCAGCTAATCGAATAACAGTATAATAATAATAGTCGGAAACGGTCTAAGTTATGATTGTTATTTTGAAAAAAAAATTTAAAAAATCGATCTGTAGAGGAGGTCATCAGAAAACTGTCTTCTAATTTTGGGGACTCTATTTCTAAAATTGATTTGTAGATATATAGATTTTATTGAGTTGCCACGCCCCACTGACGGCGTTTCAAAAATATTTTGCGTGATCTTTAGAAGAGGTTATTAGTAATCTGTTTGCAAAATTTGACGTATTCAGCTTTAAAACTGAGGAAGATATATAGAAAAAACTCAATTGTCATGCACACAGTGGGCATAGCTAAAAAATATTCACACTTTATCTGACGTGCATATGTACAGTCGGCCGAACGGACGGACATTGCACAAAGCCAATATTATCTTTTCACTTCGTGAACGAAAATAAGAATGTGACACTTACCAATTTCAAAAGATGTTTGAAAAACTGAAGGTTTTTTGTTAATGTAATCAATCAGTTTACTTCGAAAAATTGAAGATCGATAAATCAATGCCGTGATATTTAATTACAACACTTTATTGGAACTGGTATTTAGTAGAGCCGTACCACGAACACACGCTGGGCAGCCAGCTTAGGAGTGTGCTATATCATTTGATTTGACTTACTTATTCGCTTGATATGGACACTTGAACAGATAATTAATTACAGTTAGCTGCTGCTGCTGCTGCTGCTGCTGCTGACGCCACACCTACCAATTAATTTAGCATTTTGAAGCGTTGCCGCACCCGTGAGTGCAGTTCTCCCCCCACTCTGCCATACCCCTCTGCTCTTGGTGCTGTTTTCAGCAGCAAAAGAAGACAGCTGCCAAAAGAGGCGTTGCGTCGCCCCGTTTAATGAAGGCTGGCGGGTGCCGAGAGGTAAGCGGGGCAAGGAGTATACGAACTGTCCTTGTGGCTGGCAATTGAATCTCCGTTGGCCGCATAGCAGAAGGGTTATCATTACTTCCACATAATTTAATTTCGGCAGGCAACGACCATTTGCATTTCAATACCAATAGAAAAGAAACTGGTGCGCTATCCTTGTGTGTGTGTGTGTGTGTGTGTGTGTGTGTGTGTGCCACGGACACTTGCTACGGCCGCTGATTCTGTTCGTTTCACATTTTTCTTACCATTTTTCAAAGTTTTCAGTTTTGCCGGCTGCTCATTGCACAAACTGAATTGAATCACCACATTACGTTGCTACGCTGGATAACCTTTTGTTATGGCGCCCCCGCACTGCAGCCCCCTCTCCTCTTCTCCGCTCCGCTCCTCTTCTCTCCTCTCTTAGTAGCCCGTTCTTTTTTGCTTGTTTTCTTTTTCCTACATTTCGTGGGCATTTCGTTTTCAAATTTGGCGGCCCAGTTTGCTGAGAGATGCTGCTGCCAGATTTTCCATCATCATTCATAACAAAAGCAGTTGGCAGTTGCAGCAGACTTGGCTAAAAACAGTTAACTCCACCCAGCTACCCCTTGCCCAGCCCCCCCCCCCCCCATTCGACCCCTCCGCACTTGCCATTTTTTCGTGACATTTCCGTTTGCATTTGGCAAGCGGAAACCGTCAGGCTACCCATTGGACAATCAAGCTAGGACGTCGCACAAGCAACGAGTGACTCCTTAGTTGTGTGTTCTTGTTCTTGTTGTTGTTGTTCTTTTTGTTGTTGTTTTTGTTTTTATCAACACAAAAGGCTTGGTCCGACATTGTTTGGTGTTGATAGCTGCTCATGAATAACAAATGCACACGGCAGGTGGGTCGATCTATCTTCTAGCTTGTGCGTGTGCCCGTGTGTCTGTGTGTGTGAGTGTGAGTGTGAGTGTGTATGTTAGTGTGTGTGTGTCCTGTTTGTTTGCATATTGTGAAGAGGAGGCTCGTGAGTGACCAAGCCCCAAGTTGTTTATAAATTGTCCATTGATTTGTGGCGAACCGAGGTACAAATGGATCAGCCAGCGGCCATTCAAACGTTTCAACATTTCGACCAATTTCACTTGCCAAAAAGTGCTAATCAATTGAATCATTTTTATAGCCAAGTCCTGTACAAATTTGGCCCCATTCTCATTCTCATGCCATATACATATTCGTATTGTGCTTTTGATTGATTCGTGGCTTGAGTCAGCTAACCCAAACCAACCTCGAAAACTAAACTGAACTAAAAACGACCTAAACTAAACGTCAATTTCAGTTAACAGTTCGAATCAGACCGCAACGACGCAACGATAAGAAGAGAGACAGAGAGAGAGAGAGAGAGAGAGGAAGGGAGGGAGGTCGCTGTTCATTGAAATGTCAAATGCATTGCACAATCGTACTCGTATATCTATATATATGCATATACGTATCTATGCATCTATCAGATATTTGTACTCAATTTTTCTGTTACATTTAAAAATCGTTTACTTGTGTTGACGTACAGAACAGTTAGATGAGAAAATCTGAATTGAAATCTATTCATAAACATATTTATGAATTCACCAATCATAAATTTTAAAATTAATTATAATTATATATAACATTTTACGTGCAATTACAATCAAAAACAATTGAATAAAAAAATGCCAAGAATCATAAAACAGTCATCTTAGAACAAGTTAACAAAGTTAATTTATAAATATGATATACCAAAAAAAAGTTTTTTTTATATATTTGTGCATCATCTATATATAACAAATAATTTCAATAAGTTTCAATAGTTAATAAGTTATTTGCCAAAATGATTTTATTATTATACGATAATGCGAAATGATTATCGTCTGAATAGCTACATAAATAGTCTCTAATCATAAAAAAAAGCAGTTAAAATCATATTTAAATATTTGGGTACGTAACGTTTATCTGCAAATATATAGATATAGGTGTCTAAATTATATATTTGATGGGCTTTTGTTTGACATCAATACCAAAAGCTAAACGCATATGCAATATACAGACGAGTCGATTTTAGTCATTAGCTATGGCTTTGTCGACCCCCCTTCCACACATTTGCATTCATCCCCCCAAAGGTTGCCATGACAATAAATGAAATATTTTGAGCCCGTTCGATGTAATAACTCGCGCGATTCGCTGTTTGTCATATTTCATGCCCATGATTATGAGTCCAGCACGCGGTGCGGCGCAATAAGCTCTCGCTCGGATAGATAAATAGCACATTGGGGCAGCTGGGGGGCTAACTAGAAGCGTGGAGGGCGATGGGGCGAAGGGGGGGGTGCTAGGGGTTGTTGAAGAACGTTGTGCAAGGGGGTCTTCAAATTCGTTTCTCTGCAGCGCGTGCACATTTGTTGGAATTGCATTGCGAATGCTAAGCCCTGATGGTGCTTATTGCAAGCTGTGTGCAACTGTATGTGTGCGTGTGTGTGTGTGTGCCGCTCTTGCGTGTATGCGTGTGTTTAAGTATTTAGGCTTATCACATCGAAGTCTCATGCATTCTTACCAAATGATTAAACTACGTAAAAAAGGTTAAAGCTAATTTGAAACAAACCTTTAAATATCTGCCAATAAATAATAATGAAAAATGAATTTTATTAATGCTTATTAATATTCAACACACTATTGACTTGTTTTCAAGCCAACGCCAAATGCTAGCATGTCCTGCTAGGTTAGGGTATTGGAACAGAAAAAAAAAATGAAATAATAATATCGACAAATCGTCTGAATTGAAATATGAAAAATGTGCGCTCAGCGTTTTGCTGCAATTGTCAAGTGCACTAATAAATTTCATTTTGGCCAGTTGTCTCTACAGTGATACCTCTGCACAGCGAACAACTACATTCGCTTGTCACAGAAATGTGTGCATTTAAAATAAATCAATCATTTTAGAAATCGGTATCTGCATTTTAGGGAAATGACTCAAGTGTGGAAGCTGATAAATATTTGTTGATCGTTATCGGGAATATCCACTGTACACCAAGCACCAGTTCGCTCAGCATATTTATCACAACGGTAATTCGCGCTCAAATTAATTGAAATTAATTAGTACTTACACAACAAAAAACTGAAAACCAGAAGAAAAAAGAAAAGAATAAATTAGGGATTACTAAGGATTTTTGACAACAAAAATATGTGCACTATCAATGGGCGCAGCTGTTTATTGTATAGTACTTTATCCTCTCTACCCGGTTTTATTATTATTTATTACTATTTAGTTTTAAGCAATACACAAAATAATTGAGAAAGCATAAATAAACTAATTACCCGTTCAACTTTAGCGACTTAAGAGCTTCTTGCCTTCTATTATCCTGTTATTGTAATCAAAAGTGCCCATGTAGGTACAATTTTTGTGATATATATGTATATATATATATATATTTTTTTTTTTATTCAACAAAGGCACATATACCTTATCGTATTTACCTTGTCACATGTTTGTATAACTGCATTAAATTCTATTTAAGCCGTTTTTCTGTAGTTAAAGTCTTTGCAAATTTATTTGCAAATTTACTAATAAATATGATAATATTCTTCCTACAGTCATATACAATTAAATTCTCTAATAAATGTGATATTTTCTTCTTACAATCATATACAATTAAATTCTCTTTTATAAATATACGAGTAGTTCATTTAACTTCACATTATTTGTGGAATCAAGTGTGAGATTTTAAATGCAAGCAAATTGCTCAACACAGTACTTATTATTGCCATAGACCTAAGTTCGGACGCATGTGTGTGCTTAAACATATAAGTACACTTAGAGAAAAACGCAGCTATAAATTCAAAATTAACGCTTATATTGCATAAATAAACACAAAGTACAAATTACTCAATATGCAGTTTGGCTGGATTTGAGCAATGCTTGTATTTGATTTGAGCACCTTTTTCTCTGAGTGTATATAGTGTCGAATTCAATACACTAGCCATGGGCAAAAGCCTGCAGGCTGAAAGTAGATAACTTAACTGGCGGTCAGACTGGGCTGCAGTAAAAACTTTTCAGAAATTCGAATCATGTAACAAAATACATGAGAGCTTAATTCAAAAGTGCCCAAGCACACACACAGAAGATGTGTGTGCGTGTGTGTGTGTGTGCGTTTGTGTGTGTATGTGTGTGTGGGCGCAACATGTGTTTATAATTATGTTTTGCACTGTGTGTTCACATTTTTGGACACATGCTGTGCAGGCTGCTGCACGTGCATGTGTGTGTGTGTGTGTGTGTGTGTGTGTGTGTGTGTGGGCGGGTGTGTGTGTGCATGCATACAAATGAAAGCATGCAACAACAAGCTAAAGCTGCCTGCTGTATAATAACGCAGATGCCCTCAAGTTGCAATTGTCAGCGCTTAATTTGAGGTCAGCTGCAGCTGCCCAGAAGGAGGCGGGAGGAGGGGGGGGGGGGCGGGAGGTGCTCTACAAAATTACTGTCGCCACCCACACTTGCACACAACCTATTTGAAAGCACATTTCGTGGCAGTCGCCATTCGCATTGGATTGAAAAAAAAAAAAAATAGAAGAGAAGAGAAAAAGTTGATTCCTTCGAGTTTTTAGCAAACAGCGACAAACAATTTACACGCTTTGCCATACGCAAAATGCTTGTCACTTGCAGTGCAATCCCAACAATGGATGCGGCTCTATCTAGCCATGCCCACCCCTTGCTGACTGCCTATTCAGCGTTTTATGCCAACTGTCGGCGTTTGCTTTTGTCTTTTGTATGCGCGCAGTGACCTGCAAAAATGGCAGACGCTGTTATTTTGGCTCTTGGCCTCGCTCTGCCTGCTCGCCTGGTCGTCTGTCTGCCAGTCCTCCTGTCCGCCTGATCGCCTGGTCGGTGCACCTGAGCCGCCTCTGCCCGGCCGTGTCCTTTGTTCGCGGGTGTTGCCCACGAGCTGGCTGCGGTCAGTGTATGTTGCATATATAATTTCATTCATCACACGGAAAGCACAAAAAAAAAACTGCGCAAGAGCTCGCGACTGGCCGATACCCTGTACTTAGTTATTAAAGCGTATATTTTGAAAGGAAAGTTGTCAGCGAGAGAGAGAGAGAGAGAGGGAGAGCGAGAAGGTAAAGTAATTAAGAGAGACACAGAGAGAACAAGAGCGAGAGTGAGTGAGAGAAAATAAGAGAGAGAGAGAGAGTGAGAGAGAGAGCAAGAAAGAGAGAGGAAGCAAGATAGAGGAAGCAGGAGAGAGCAAGAAAAGAGAGAAAGAGTGAGTGAGAGAAAGTAAGAGAGAGAGAGCAATGGAGAGCGAGAACAAGGGAGAGCGAGAGCAAGAGAGGGAGAGAGCAAGAAAGAGAGAGAGGAGAAGAAAGAAAAGAAGGAGAGAGAGTGAGCAAGTGAAAGAGAAAGGAAAGAGAGAGAGAGAGGGAGTGCAGGAGCGCGAGACAGAGAAAGAGAAAGGTAAGAGTGAGAGAAAGAGAGGGAGAGCGCAAGAGAAAGAGAAAGGAAAGAGCGAGAGACAGGGAGTGCGGGAGAGAGTGAGAGCTAGAATAAGAATGAGCTAGAGAGAGAGAGAGACACATAGAGACAGAGATATGCACAGAAACAGAGAAAGAAAGAGAGATCAAGACACTATTAATTTTGTATTCTTAATGAAGTCTGTAAGCCCTACTTGAATTTATGAAAATCCTATAGAAGGGCGCTCACATTTTTAGTTTTAATTTGCGGCTATGCGACTGCAGCTATCAAGGAAAAACAGAAACAAGTATATCCTGTACTACCTCGTGTTGTGTGTTACATACATTTGCACAACGCGGATATATCCCATTATTTTCCATAAATACTGGGTATAAGGTATACAAAAAATGAAAAAAAGACAAAGAAAGTAGACAAAAAAAAAGGGAAAAGCTCAAATCTAATCGGCAGAAGTCGTTCTTCTTTTTCTTCTTCTTGTCGCTGCTCCCATTTGCCTTTTGCATTTCTTTCAGCAATGCTGTCGCTTTTGCCATTTAATGCGACTGCAGTGGGTTTCCTCCCTCTGCTGGCGCTCCCCTCCTTTTCAGCTACTTCTGCTTCTTGCCATCTTTTTTCACTTTTTCGTTTGCCACTTGGCCATTTTCATTTTGGGCCACTGCCTGTGTCTGCGCTGCCGACAAGCAAATATTGTCTTTTCTCAGTCGCATTTTTCAACTGACATCTCGCCCAAGAGCCCCCAACCCCTAACCTCAGCCCCACTCTCGATGACTGCACCCCATTGCGTTATGTGCTGTGCAATTGGGTAAAAAGTATTTTTGTCACGAATTCAATGAATGATTTTTAAGCACGTCTTTATTACTTTTGCTCTTTTGTGCACCATGTTTCAGGCCTTTGCCACAAATCGTAACCAAAAAATAAAAATTTATACATACATATATACATTAGTTTGAACTCTGAAAGCTCACAAAACTCCTTATTCTCCTCTGTACTGTATTTCTTATATTTTATACCCAAAACTCGTTACCCTATTTCCTATACTCTATTTTCGATCTCTTTATTCTAAGCTCTTTACTTTATTTCCTAAATTCAATACTACATTTCTATACTCAAAACTCTTTACTTGATACTCTATAAAATACACTCTATATTCTCTACATTAATTTTATTTATTTATCTATTTTTGTATGCTAGAAACTACGTTCGTTGTGTGACTCATGCTCATATACCGGGCGCACACTGTACTCATATGTGAGAGCAGCCCAAAATATTTCTTATTTGGTACAAGAAAATGCACTTTGCTAATGACTTAAATGGCTTTCCAATGCGACAAATCAGCGTACACTTGAAAAATTGCTGAGGCTAAAATGTTCCAATTTGGCATATATATTTGAAATATGTTCAAATGCTCAGCTTGGTTAATCAGGTTCCTTTCTAGAGCCAAATTAAATATGAATATTTTATAATAAATGGTAATATGCGTTATTAACTTATAATACACATTATATTTCCTTTGCTTTCTATAGCCAATATATACATATGTATATAAATAAATTGTGGTGAATTTTTTTTGTATTATTAAGATTATGATTGAGGATAATTCTAGAAAAATTTGTACTATAGATAAAAAGGGTTCAAGTTTTTAATCATAATAGCACTCAAACTATTTTCTCAGTGTATTCTTGGTACTGACTTGCGTTTAGGTCGCAATGTTCGTTGTTTATAGTTGTTGTTTTTTTTAATATTTGTTTTTTTTTTGGGTGTTGGTAATGTGACTAAGTTGCATTGCTTGCAATTTTATTAGTGTTGTTTTGTTTGATGTTGTTGTTGTGTTGTTTGCTCGAAACGATTATGATTTTAAGGGATATTTTTGGTTAGTTTGTAATTGCAATTGCTAGAACTATGTGTTGATGTGTGTGTGTGAGTGTATTCGTGTGTAAGTACCTCCTAAAGTTCTATTGTTTATTTGTGTGCCCTTTCTTAGCCCCTTGCTACGTTTGTTTCATATTTGTGTTTATACCCTGTATTACAAAAATAAAATAAGGTTAGATTTTTTTACAGTTTTCTTTTGATATTATTACGGCTTACATTTCTATAATAGGTTTATATATATAGGTATAATCTTTAAAAGATTTCTTTCATTAAAAAAAAAAACGGTTTTTTTTGGGCTTTAAAGTTTAATTTCTTAAACTTGGCATATGTAAATAGCGAGCTAAGGCCAAATATATTTTTGGTAGAGGGTATCTACCAGTTATGCCCAGCCTCCAATTGTCGCACTTTTTGCTTGGAGCTTCGCTACGGTGGCTTAAAGACTATGCCACAGGCGTGGAGCGGCTAAGGTGGGGATGTAAAGGGGGAGGGGGAGCGGAAGGGGGGTTTGAGCCGCTCAGAGACGACTCGTCTGTGGATGCATTGCAACTAAATGCGGTGAAAATACGAGTACATTGAAGTTTCTGTCCCGAGCCCGTCAATAAATCATTGTACAGACAACGGAGCCCGTTGTTAAAAGCACTCTTTCGCATCTCAATGTGTGTGTGCGTGTGTGTGTGTCTGTGTGTGAGCCGGAATGTATGTATGCATCGCTGGATGGTATATACGTATCTATATATAGACTGCGCATATCAATACTTTCGCATAGACGGATTGTATTTTCAATATTTGCGCAGCGTAGATCATGGAAACGTGGCGGCGCCTCGGCATTCGGCGGGGGCTGCGGAGAGAGAGGAGCGGGCAGAGAGTTTTGAAGAGTACGCAGTGGCTTTTGTTGGTTTTGTATTGCAATGATTTAGCAGTTTTTCGTCTGTGTTTACGCTGTGGATGAACCAGGCGACGACGACGGCGACGGCGACGGCGACGCTTCCAACCGGGCTGCTGAATAAGAAATCAGCAAATTGTTGTGTTTTAATCGAACAGCGGCTGGCAGTCAGACACAATCACAAAAAAGAGTCCCAGACCATAGAAAACAGAGCCCAGAACCACAACTCACAGCTCAGAATAAGAGCTGAGCGCGTGTCGGATTATTGTAATGCGACACGAGCACGAATGCGAACACGAACACGCACGAGAACATTTCGTTTTTCAATATTTTGAGATAGACAACATTCTTAAGTTTGGTACGAGATTCTCATATTTAAACTATTTTTACTTGAAATGAACGTAAAACGTTCTTCATGGATTTAAATATTGAATTAAAAAAAAGTCCTTGAAATTAGAATTTAACTACAATATATATCTATAAATATATATTTTTTTAAATCAACAATTTGTAATGTGTAATAAGCAAACACTTTTTGGTATTTTATTTTCTTCAAAAAATTTGGATATTCTTTTTAAATTTTTCTTAGTTAAATTTTAACTTTTATTTGAACCAATGCTAAAAAGCTTATAGTTACCTCATTATAAACTAAAAAAAAAATAATACAAATAAATAAATTCGAGTCGTGCATGTTCGTGTCACGAGAGCAAACACGACACGCGCCCAGCCCTGCCCAGAAACCAGGCCGATATCAATCCCAATCCCAATCCCAATCCCAATCGCAATCGCAATCACAATGGCGCTGCGTTCCGCAATTGTCTGCAATAAGCCGCTGCCGCAGCGGCCACAGCGAAGACTGAGCGCTGAGCATTGAACAGCGGATACTGTGCATCAATGTGGAGCTGCGAGCAGCTAACAGCTACTTGTGTAAATAACTGTCAGCCAATTGTTGTTTAATCGCCGGCTTAGTCATGTTGCGCTGCACTTTTGAGGTTAAGTGCCGGGTTTTGGCTGGGTATACGTACATACGGCCTGGCGTATGGCTTAAAGCCGAATTCTCTTAAATATATATATCTATATATATATTTTTTTTATTTTAGCGGCTGTCTGTCTAGCTAATTAGTTGCACATTTTACATTAATTAATTTTTATAGCGCACTTTTTTGGGCAAAACTTTTGTCATAAGAAAGCAACGCCCGCATTTTGTGCCTTGGCCAAAACTGCGTTGGCCGCCATTAGCTGCATGTGCCACAACCACTGCCGCAACCACTCTTGCCACCACTCTTCACTGGCTGCACTTTTAAATCACTAAATTTGCTGTCCAACGTAAGAAAGTAGAACAAGAACAGAGTGAAAAAAGAGATCAAACAGAGATGAATTGCGGGTGGGCGAAGTTGAAATACCCTTGCAGACTATATGGCAGGCGTATATAAAAAATAATATTATTTTTATTATAGCATATATTTTTATTTCTAGAATAACTCTTCGGTAACTTTATAATTGAGTTTTCATATCTTATAAATGAAGTTTATATGCAAATAGCCCAAGTTCAGCTTATTGTCCCTCTTATAGATGTATATTACATACTTGCGGCTTCACAAGTCTCTGCTTCGATATGTTGCACAGTTTTGTAGCGAAATTAGAATACCCTATGCGAGTGTATATGAATTTGTAGAAAGTTAAAAGAAATTCCAAGTCGTGCGGCGTCTTTGATGCTGCTGCTGCTGCTGCTGCTGCTAATGCTAATGCTGACTAATTGGATTTGCCTGAGAACTAATAAAAACGTTACAAAAGTATTTCGTTTTTACTGCAAATTAGGCAACAATAATTATTTTGCTGGCCCAAATGGCAACAACAACAACAACAAAAGCTAAAGAATCATAAAAATCAACACAACATTCTCTAAAGCAGCCCCCTTATCCCGCTCAGCCCCTAAAAAAATCTAATGAACTGGCACAGGACACGGAACTGAACTGAACTGTGTCTGTGTCTGTGTAATTGCATTTGTTGTTGCTGGGGGCGGGCTGGTCTGAACTGGGCGTTCGCTGCCACGCCCCCTATGTGAGCAACTGACCACGGGCCACGCACAGCTGCTGGCACGTCTTATCGACATATATCGATAAAAGAATTAGCTAAATCGTGACTGCCACTTAGAGCATGTCGCTGCCATTAATTATGGGTGATGACAGGCCTATGGGCAATGCACACACACACGCACACGCACACTCACACATGCACATAGCTGGCAATATAGATATTGTTGTTGTTAATTTTATTAGCTGCCTCTGCTTTCTCGTTTAGGCGGCGATCTCAGTTAATTAAAATCGACTTTTTGCCATTAATGCCCCCACCCCGAAATCAAATTAGCCACTTTGATCAAACTTTTTAGGCGCATGCTTCCGGTTGCCACAGCAGCCCCAATGTACACCAATTAATCCGAAAAAAAAAAATAATAATAATAAGAAAATAAAAAGTGGGAGTAGGGCATCCAATAGCTAAATTGCGACATGTAAGCATTCTACAGTCGTAGTAAATTATTGACACTACTTTAAAACTAATTATCCCCAGTTAGGGTATACCTTTAGTATGCTTAACAGTCGATATCTCCAAAAAGTCCTATTTATGGAATCCCAATAGTGTATTAGTGTAAGCCACTAATGTAAGTCATATAATAAAATATAAATCATTATTAATTATTGTTTTATATTGGAGAATTAATCCTAGAAGAATAGCTTATCGAAGGATAAAGAGTTTTTCTTTCATATTCATATTCATAAAATTCGAAAATAAATAACAATAAATAAAATAAATAAATAATACAACATTTTAATTTACAAAACGTTCGAACAAAATAATAATTAAATAAATAATTTCTAAATATAAAAAAAAATACGTAAAAACAATATTATTCTTAGCACTATATTTTGTCGGCTTTTCATGGTTTTCCGCTGAATTCCTTTATTCATTTTCTTGCGCCTCGCTCTGCTCCAGCAACCTTCGTAATGCCGATCTATAAGAGTTATATATGTATATAAAAAAAACTTTCAAGTAATAACACTTTTTGTACAAATTTCCCCTTAAAAAAGACGTCAAGTTTCATTTACGCGTTTTGTGCGCCCGCAGGGGGTGAGACAAAAAATAAAAAGTCAAAGCTGCAAATTGACACAAATAGAACGCTGGCTATGCGAATGTGTACATGGATTGATGTATATGTGCCAGCGTATTGGTGTGTGTATTTGTATGGGTAAGTATGTGACTTTTGCCCCAGCACACAGCCCCCAAGGCCGCTGGGCCGCAGTTTATCATGTCCGCCAGGAATAATTCAACTTTGCTTATTTCACACTTCAATTTCGTAGGTAAACAAACTTTTCAGTGCGGTCGCAAAAAGCTGTCAGACAAAAAAAAAAACAGAAAAAAGGCAAAAGGAAAAGGAAAAGAAACCAAAGCCAAAAGCAAAGCCAGGGGAAGGCGAGTTAAATAAACAAAGTTACAGGACCAGGGGTGTCAGGGGCTCGCGGGCGGGGGGAAGTGGGGGGGGGGGGAGGGGGGCTTGCCGGACACCCGGGAGGCCACCTTTGCCAGTCAAGTGAAAGCAAACAAATAAAAATGATGAGCGGCAATATTTGTGATGCCAACAATAACAATAACAACAACTTAAAGCAACAACAACAAGAATGCGGCAGTGGCAACAACTCACAAAGAGTCCTTGGGGCATATTTGTGGCTTGCTGTTGTTGTTGTTGTTGCCTATAGCCGGGCACTTTGCCTTTGGCTGCGACTGCGGCTGCCTTTTGTTATTGTAAAAAGTTTCACTTTTTTCACTTGTTATTGTTGCTGTTGTTGCTGTGGCAAATTAAGGCGCAAATTGTGGCCAAGTTGTGAAAAATTCGGCAGGCAAGTGGCCACCAGGGTAATTCGAGCACAGTCCAAAGTCCAAGGCACATAAGTGGCGTCCTCGCTAGTGTCCTTGAGGAGGCTCATAAATATTATGATCATCACTGAGTGCATGTTTAGTGTTGTGTGTGTGTGTGTGTGTGTGTGTGTGTACGTGCCTACCCACCTTCTCAAGTGTGTAAGTTTGTATGCACATAGTTTGGGGTGTTAAACGTTTTTTCGGATAAACATTTGCTATGGGGAAACATTTGTTTTTCGTCCAATGTACAAATCACATCAATTGAGCCTCATTTTTGAAAAGCAACGTTGCAGATTATATCATTTGAAAACAAAGATCAAATAAATAAAATACAATTTTGAGATTTTATATTACAAAATATTTTCATTACAAAGCAATTAAGGTTAAATTGGGATTTAAAAAAAATAGTTGTGACAATAAAATGCAGTACATTTTTTTGAAATATATTTCAAATAGACTAAGAAGTAGTAGAAAGAAAAATTGTCAACAAATTTTAATCAAAAAAGAGTTCATAATTTGATGTTTAATTAATTTTGTAAATAAATAATTAAATAATTCTAAATTTTGGCGAGTTTTTAAAAAATTAAATATGAAATGAAAAGATTGTGAGATTTTGATTTTAAATTAATTTCTAAGACAATAACAAAATGGTGTGTGCGGATACAGAAATACATTTAAATAAGCAATAATCCATTAAGTAAGGTTAAATTTCAGTAAACTAAATATTTAATCTATATTTAAGGAGTTTCAGCAGTTCATTTCCTCTAGTTTTTTTTTCTGAGTGTATCTTTCGATTTCTGTCAGGGTTTTTCATGTGCACACAACATGCGACACACAACCTTTAACACCTTCAACCCAACAGACACAAGCGACTTAATGTACGACAGCCAAATAAGTAGGTAACACAGATTTCACTACCAGCTATGGGATGGGGGGATAGGGGCTGGTTGCGATGGGGCAGACAAACATATTCCGTTCGGTTTAGGTTCCCATAAAGTTGACTACAATAAAACACACACATACTTATTAGTACTTTTTATAGGTACAGCCAGTCTGATTTGTAATTCTCAAGGCTCTAAAGTTGGCCCAGAATGGCAACAGAGCCCTTTTGCCAGGACCTGCTGACTGTTGGCCGTTTGCCGCTAGTCCTGTAGACCAACAAGCAGCTGGGCTCATAAAAAAGCACAACGCCGTCGACATGGTGAATTTTTAGAGTTGTGCATAAAGAAAAAAAAAGAAATCTTTGAAGCACAGGGAGGGGGGGGGCTGAGTGGAAAGGGGAGGCGACGTCGCAGTCGTTGTCGTCGTCTCGTGAGACAGTTGAATAGTTGGCACAAAGAGCGAGGCGAACTTTTGTCCAAAGCAGCTCGTAAAAATGCCCAAGTGAATAATAATAATCAGCATTGGGGCTACTCCCACTCCTCGGTTGACTCCTCCTCGAGCACATCCTTGCACACATGTGGCACATGTGTGCGCGCCCAGGCTACCAGCTTGGAGTGGGCGGATCCGGCCGGGTCCGGCTGCAGCTTTCAAAGTATGTAACACAAAAACTAAACGAAACTTTTATTGTCTGTGAGCGAGCGAAATTCCTTACCAACTAGGAAATAATTAAGCGTAATTGAGTTAAGTTATTTCCCCTTGCAGTTTCTTAAGTGTGCTGAGACAGCGACTGCTCAGCTCTGCTGGCTTTAAGCGATTTGCTTGAACGAAGCTCTATTATGACAGCTACGTGCATAAATCTACGGAGCGGAGATCTGAGGAGCGAAGATGTCAAGCCTTACACTCGGAGAAAAGCGCCGTTCAAAATTCAAGTGAGCTTGATATAGAGATCTTACAGTAGAAACACAACAAAAAAATATTTCAAACTTGAATTATTTTTGTAAAGCACAGAGAAAAGTTATACTTGTGTTAAGTAAAATTATTAAGTAAAACATGCTTCTTCTTCTACCACGTTTTTAGATTAAGTACTGTGTTTGTGTTCTATATTTAGCAATTTACTTTTTATTTTATTTTAACACACAAGTTCAGTTTACCAAATTTAGAGCTCACGCAAATGTTTGCTTTTCTCTTTAAATAAGAGTATTTAATTCAACTTCAAGGCGATCGCAGATTTTCGCAATATCGAAATTATCGGTGGTATATTGGCACTTTCTCGTGTGCCTGGCAAAGTTGATGTGAATTGACAATAAATGCAATTTGTTTGGAATACCCTTAATACGCTTAATACTCTGTTAAATCGATAAGTTGGAAAAACTTTAGTGACAAGGTTACAAAGCGGATTGTAGTCGCAAATTGTACACAGTTTGACAAGGTGGCAACACTGAAATTCAATATACAATTTTAATGAGTACATAAACCGGCTGTTAAGTGTTTGCAGCTGATGAAATTAACACAAAAACCAAGCAAAGTCAACTTTGTCAACACGTTCAAGTGCTCGTTAGCTGTGATAAGGACATTGAGAAATAATATTCTTATACCTAAACTTACAGTTTTATTTGAACAGGTGGAAGTGCTAAGCCGAATTCGAGTTAGCTTAATCGAGCATTATTTGTGCTCAACAAAATTATGGAAGCAAAACAAAAATGTGTATCTGTGCGGGGTTTTGAAACTTGGAGCCGCCGCAAACCAAACTGCGTTTTAGACAGCAGCACCACCGACCAAACCCTTAAAGGCATGCCACTAAAATATGGAAAAGTTTCAATTCTAAGGAATTTGGAAAAAATGTAATTATTAGAAAAATCTCTTATAACTGAAGTTATCAGGCAAGAACTATAAATGAAAATAAAAACTGCAAACAAATTCAAAGTCTAGTTATCTTGGAGCTTCATTTTAACAGCGAGAGTCTTATTGTTATTTTACATTATTTTAGATGCGGCCTCGACTGATCAAGTTCTTTTAAAATGCGTGCCAAGCTTACTTGGACTGTCAATTTCTGGCTGAAAAAAATAAAAATAAACAAAAACATGCGCGCGGCGCACTTATTAAAATCTTTTGTTTGGGCCCTGTATCCTGGCACACTTCGCAGCGTCAGTTGCTTCAGTTGCAGCTGCCAAATTGCTGCTTTCTTCTGGCAACAATAACTTGAGCGGCAGCGGAAACGGAAGCGGCCACAAAGGCGGCAACAGAAAACTTCATTACGCTTCTCTCAATTTGTCTGTCTGTCTGTCTGTCTGTCTGTCGAGTCCGTCTAGCGTGTCTGTCGTTCGTCCGCCGCTTTATGGGGCGCACTGTAACCAAGCATGGCGCTTAACTCAAACTCAAACTCAAATTGAAAGCGAACGGCTGAGCGTTCAATGCAATCCTTCGAGCCGTGGCTCGTCCTCCTTTTGCCAGCCGAGCGTAGCGTTTGTGCAATTTATTGTTTTTATGCGTTTGTCGTGCACTTTTTAGTTGGCATTGGCTTTATTAGATTGAAAACTTTTTGGTCGTGCTGATTGGCAGCAGCTACCCCAAGTACCCCACGTGCCCCACGTGCCCGCCACAGCCAGACACAGCAAGGAGCTGCTCCTCCAGTTGCCTCCAATCGTTGCAGGCACTTTAACGGCCCTCGTTGCGACAACCAATTAAAGAAATTAGCCTTCGATGCGTCACAGCTGCCCCGCCCCAAACTTGAATAGTTAACAAAAGTGCGGGGTTGCGGGTAGAGGGGGGGGGGGGGTTGGGGGGTGGGGTTTTGGAGGCGGTGTGATTTGTACGACGAGGCGACAACTTCGTCTGCCGTCTGTGTCCACGTGCTGTTTGTCAAATACATCATCGCTTGCCGGTTGCCTGCTTGACTGCCGTCACATTGACAAGTTGGCTTTAACACTGCAGTCGCTCATACCTCCCCCCACACACACACACACACACACACACACACTGCACACAACAAACTACAAGGAGACATTCAACGCTCGACTGTCGACAGTCGACAGTCGATTGCCGACTTTCAGGCAGTAGGTGCCCCATAGACAACTAACTAACAAGCTAACGCGACTGTACTATGGGCTATGTTAACATTTTTTATGGTAAACCTTTTTTAAGTGCCAGCCTCTGATTCCTCGCATTAACATTTTCAATGCACATTCCAGCCATGTTAAGAATTTTACAAAAAAAAACATAATATTGTTCGTGGGTCTTGATTGATATCTGCCTAACAAGAATCTAAAGGTGCATTTAAGTTGTTTGAATTGAATGGAATATATACATTTTTTATAAGTTAAATAAATGACTTTATAAAATTACAATGAATAAAACCCAATATTAAGGCTCCTTTGGAAGTTAATTATAAATAACATTATTTGCACAGCATATTAAATAAATAAAACAGAGCTTTTTATATATAATCTTAATTAATAAAATTGACTCATTGGTTCTCTCTGCTCTTAAAAGGTACCGATTTTTTTTATGTCCATTTCTTGCAATTATTTTAATTTACTTTTATGTTTGATTTTTAAACTGAGCCTGAATTTCTATTGTGCAATTGTTTTCATTTATGCTGATTTCAGATATATTTTGAGCATTAAGGTAATATAAAGTGCATTTCATTGCCACTAAACATGCCAATTTGCCCCATTGTACTGTGCTGCGCGGCGCCCAGTGGCACTCGTTCCACTCACCCATCTGTCCAGTTGTCCCTCCGCTCGCTTGTTCGCTCGTCCATTCGCCTGTCAATTCAGTCGATGACTACACAAAAGCTATGCGCGTCCTCCATGCTCACATGCATGTGTGTGTGTGTGTGTGCGGGTGTGTGCGGGTGTGTGCGCGGGTGTGTGGCAGAAAATCTCTTTTAATTGCCAATCGTGTGGAAAAATGAATTTTCCATCGAATTAGTATTCTGTGGCTGAAATTCATTCACGGAGCACTCATTAGGAAATCCTCTGCTACTGCGCCACACTTGTCTTCTCGTTGTTGTTGCCCACGTTGTTGCTGTTGTCGTTGTTGTTGTTTTCTGTGTTTTTTGTAGTGTTCACCCACGCAACCGTCGCAACCGTCGCAACCGTCGCCACCTCCTCCAGCACTCGCCGACGCCCTTTTGCTCTTGTGTTATGAGTTGAGTCAACATATTTTGCAACACTTACAGGCTGCTTATGTGCCAGGCCCAGAGCCAGAGGCAGACCCATACACGGAGCCCCCCCCCCCCACCCCCGCGCACAGTGCGGCGCTTTGGCAGTACTCAAAATCAAAATCAAGGAAGTGACTATAATTTTGGTGTAGCATGTTGTCGGTACGTGTTTCAATATGTCAGCATCCGGTGATGAGTTTGTACGTACACTTGTTTGCCTTTGCCCCACCTAAAGAGCAGATGCCCCCACTCTAGCGCCAGCCCCCCCAGCGACACCATTTAGGCAGCAGCTACCACGTCATACACGTGCACAAATCCCCCCACAGCCCCTCCCTCATCGCTCGCTCTCTCTCTCTGTCTGCGTGTGTGTGTGTGTGTGTGTGGTGATTTTTGTTGAGCACTCTTCAGTTATTTTATTGATGTTGTAAATTTCTGGTAATTGAGCTTAATTTTTATACAGTTGCTCTACCCAGCTTCGTGCTGTGCCACGCCCACTGTTTCACGCTTTTGTTTTATGTTGATTGGTTGACCATCCTTTGCTTGCTTTGAGACAAGGTGCGAGATGCGACGAGAACTGATGAGATGTGATGCGATCTAGTATTCTGAATATATACAATATATATATATATACCACATATACAATTAAATGTGTGTATATTACGGTGGGTCAAGTTTTATTAAGCAAGAATTGTCTAGTTTCAACTTATTCGTACATAAATTCAAAGAATCTTATCCCTAAAATCGAATCTTGTAAAACGTATTTCTGACGCACTTAATGTGGAGTACTGTAGGGGATATTTGTTTGAACTCCGAATTTCAGAATCTATTTTTAATACCCTGAATGCATTGAAAATGGGTAAAGAGGGTATAATGGTTATGTGCAAATGTATGTAACAGGCAGAAGGAAACCCCATAAAGCATATATATTCTTGATCAGGACGACGAGCTGAGTCAATTTAGCCCTGTCCGTCTGTCCGTCCGTCCGTCTGTATGAACGCAGCGATCTCGGAAACTACAAAAGCTAGAAACCTAAACTAGACGACTATAGATTCTCCTAATCCCCACGCAGTACAAGTCGGAGATATTTCGGATTTTGGATACCTCCCCCATTCGCGCCCCATATCAAATGCAACTCAAACACTACAGACTTGCGTTTTGGTTTGTACATAGATTTAGATGCTCTTATCAAGCACTGAAAATTTCATAACGATCATACTCTTAGTTTAGAAATTATTCAAGAATTAATTTTCCGAGTGCGCAAAGTGCGCACCTTGCTGCGTGCGTTTGTGTGTGTGTGTAAGAGCTTTAAATGTATGTAACGACAGCTCGCCGCTGGGTTCAGGGTATCTCGTAGTCGGGGCACCCGACTAGAGCCATCTTACTTGCTTTGTATCAAGAACCAAATCAGCCGCCTAAAAGATTTCAACACAAGTGACAATGACAATGACAATCAAATGAGTATTGCCTAAACTTGGAGCAGTATTATAGATAATTTGCTATAAAGAACCTTACCCATTAATTGAAAATAAAAGGCTATATATTTATATATATTCATCACTTGCTTTGAGCCACCCTAATGCGCTTACATGAAGTGTAGCCCAAATCAATCGAAACTTGTTACTGTTGATTGGCCCAAGTCTCTGGTCGATCGCTGTGGCCAGTGTCCAGTGTTCCAGTAATTGGCAAATTGGCATTTTGTAATTGAAATTAAATACTTGCCCGAGCTGAGCAGCTACCAGTTACCAGTTACCAGTTACCAGCTTTCAGCTACCAGTTAACAGGCAGCAGCCAACAGTTAGCTGCGTGCAAGCCAATTTCAATTAGGAACTTTTACAGTTGGAGATATGAAATTAAAATTATTTGCAAACAGCTGTGCTCTTTACAATATATATGTATGTATGTATATTCGTTTGGGTAGACATATTTGCACTCAGAGAAAAAACCAAGAGTCTTGCATTTAAATCAAATACAAGCTTTGTCAACATTTGGGATAGGTCAATTTTTCTTAGCTTGAGTGGAAAATTCGTAGCTTAAGCAGTTTCTGAAATCCTACAAAATACCTAAATTTATGACTTAAGAAAATAACTTACTCTGAAACACGTTACACTTCTAGAACTTTTTACGTTATTGTTGTATGTAATTTGTACTTAATTCAAGAGTATATTTTTTTACCTATTTATACTTGCTTTAAAAATCTTCAGTAGGGATGTATTCTTTAAAGAAGAGAAGAGTACTTGAATGTAGAATGATGTTTTTCGCTGAGTGTACATATTAAAAAATGACACACAATGGGTTCGAGACAGCGCTAGCCGCTGTCATTGAAAATGACAACAGGCCAAATAGAAATAGAGATAAATAGGAAACAAGTTAGAGTGCTCTGGACGAGAATGCTCGACTGTCAGATGCCCTACACATGGGCAATAATAATTGAATAAGTTATATTGGTTCAAACAAATTAAAAAACTGCCAAGCGGCTTCATTCGTAGATGAAGTGCTTAAATAAAAGCTCAAGCTCAATAAGCTGTTGAATATATTACAAGATTATGATATAATGGAGGATATAAGAGATGAATGTGTGCATATAAGTTAAAGAGCTCGACTAATCTTAAATCCTGCACCAATGCTCAATACCTTTTGTAAGGGGTATTACAGAAACGTTGCACAGGAAATTATGCAAAAAAAAAAAAAATGAGGACATAGGACTAAAAACCATTTTACCAAATGACATATAAAAAAAAAATTATAAAATAAAAATGAAATAGAAAATATTAAAAAAAAAAAATAGACAAAAGTAAAAAAAAAAAATTGTGCAACTTTTAGACGCCCTCGTCCGCAACTTTAGCAATTCCATTTTCACAATCATGCGTTGAACTCTGAACTTTTGCATGTGTTCGCATGTGTGTGTGTGTGAGTGAGTGTGCGAGCATTTTGGAAAACTGCTTTTCTGAAAATATGCCAACACACAAATGCTCTGTGCGGGACCGGCAAAACTTTTCTTTTGCTCTTCATCGTCCTCATTGGTCATCGCCGTCGGTTGCCGGTTGTCGGTCACAGTTGTGTCGAGCAGTATTCGTCCAGCGTCCTGCGTCCGCTCCTCTTCGTCCCGCATCCTGTTGCGACCGCACGGCGTTGGCATTTGGCGTTTAGTTGCGGCTATTGAATGTGCAAAAATTATTGTAAACTTTACAGACAGACATCACACATCAATGGCCCAGTTGAGTGTGAGTGCCGGCTGCCTGGCTAAGAGGGGCAAGTTCAGGGGCATGGAGTTTCAGGGGGCTGGAGGTGGGGTGGTGTGTGTGTGTGCTGGTTACCAGCCATTGGCGTGGAAATCAATTAAAAATGCTTGTTGGCCAACTTTGTTTTATGAGGTTTTGTATATTTAATGGCCGAAGCGACAGAGACACATAAAGCGAAAGGGAAAGAAAAGAGAAGAGAGGAGGCCAGAGGGAGAGAGTGCAGGCGAGTAAGTGCTTACTTTCACTTTGCAAGCGATGTTTTACTTAGCTGCAAATATTGCAAAAAACTATCCAAATTATTTTTTAATGTTGCATAAAACTAAGCTGATTGCTATGGGCGAAAAATTGAGTGTATTTTAAAGGCATCTTCAAAAAGAATTCATTTCTGTTCTATTGCTCGAAATTGTGACTTCTAGACTATAAGTTAGTGAGTAATGTTAAGATCAGGGTAAGTTTAATGATGATTTCAATTATATTTTATATATTATAATATAATAATAAATATAAATATAAAAAAAACCACATAGTTGTAAATGTTAAATATATAACTTAGATTCACCTCTGAAACTACGGTTAACAACTAAGTTCATATAACTAATAGATACAAATGTATATACAATTTGTCGCATTGTCGTGGCCAATCGAAATGCCTTAAAGTTGAATTTCAATTAATTTTTATGGGCTGATGTAAATCTGTTTTCACCGAGTTTTTGACTTCTGCGTGGCAGCTGGTCGTGAATTGCTTTACGAATTTTGTAAATTTGTTTCGCTTTTGTTTTCTTATGTTTTGTTTTTTTTTTGACAAAGTATGTTTTTTATTTTCCAATTTTGTCTACGTTACGTTTGACCCTTTTTTTTGGTACGATTTCTTTTGTTGGGGCTGATTGGTTTCTAGCCCTGCAGCCTAAGAAGAATGCAAAAGTTTTGTGCTGTACCTACATGAAGCAATTGAGTTCAGCTAGCTTTAAACAGTCAAGAAAAAGTACCTAAAGTTTTCTTGGAAATTTCCGATATGTGAAAAATTTAATTTTAAATGTTTTATTATATTTTATATATAAGCTTTTTTGTTTTTTTTTGTTATGGGTCTTTTAGAAAGTTTTATTTCATAAATTGTCGCATAGGTAACATTTTATGGTTAGTTTAACACTTGAGTTCTTGTTTCTAAAATTTCAAGAATATTTTGTAGTATGAATCTAACACACAAATTAGACAAAGGGCTTTACTTGATGCTTTATACTGAATTTAAAAAAAAAAAACACTTTAAATGTATATATATTTTTCCAACGAGTGGTGTGTGGTGTGCGGTGGTTGCCTTCTTGTCCCAATGCCCCTTTTGACTGCGTACTTACAATGGCCTCATCAACTAACACACTGGCAAAAAAGTGGCGGCACCTCGCATAGAAATTAAAAGTGAAGCACGGGCTCGTCAACACTTAACTCCATCATTCCCACCGTCATCCACATTCGCATTCACATTCACATTCGCATTCGCATCCTCATTCATGCGATGGCGCGCCGCACTTCACATGAAGAAGGCTTTTTTTGCTTAATTTTTTTTTTGTGTGGCTGTTGCCTTTGCCACTTGATGCGCATAGCAAAACAAGAAATACAAAAAAAAAAAAATAATAAAACAAAGGGGCTATAACTGTGCCCAAAATCCACTTTGACTTTGCGCTTAAACTTGCCCTTCGCTTTGTTTCTTGGCCATAAAGCGCACTTAAAGGCGCTTTGGCGCCGTTGCACAAGCAACAAGCAAAAACCACGCTGCAAAAAAAAATACAAATTAAAAAAAAAAAAACAGGCAAGGTTCAACAATGTTGCACTAATTGCGCTAGAGGAAGCGTCTCCGCGTCGCCACTCAGCGTAACTCCTTTCACTTGCATTTCAACGGACCGACCCGCCTCGCCTAGCTCCATTGCATTGAATTAAGCTAAATTATTTCTTTTGCCTGTTTTTGTGTTGCGCTATTTGGCGGACTGCCTGGCACCAACTGCATTTGGCTGAGTACTCCTCCAGCCCCTTTGCCTGCTGCCTGCTGCCTGTTGCCTATTTGCCCGTGGTCCTGTCTGTCCTTTAGTCCTTTAGTCTTCCACTTTGTAATGCGCGCGTCATAAAACCATTTCAAGTCCTTTGGCATTTTTGCGACAGCCGGCCAAAAACATTTATTTAATTGCAGTATTGTTGTTGCCATACCCTGTACCCCACACCACACACCCCATGGCCCATTCCCCTTACCCCGTTCTTTTTGTAACCCTGCTCAGTCAGCTTCACACTGGGCAAATGGGCAAATTGTCAGTTTGGCATTGTTTGCATTTAACCTAATTTGTTGAAAAGCAGCTGCTTTTATACATTGCAAGCACGTTCCCAAACATAAATATTCGAAGCATATACATAAGTATTATTTATAATGCTTTCAGCGTCGCGTACACATATAATATTTATGTATGACCAACTCAAAAGAAAGACAGATTAGGCTTTGCCAATTTTGACACATTTCTAACTCTGTATTTGAATTTTGGCCCATTTACTTAAATTGTTCTATTTTTTTAAAAGACACTGTTAAATCAAATTTTTTTTATAAGAATTATATATATGTATATATAATTGTTTTTTTTTTATGTATTTGAAATAGTTCATTTAAATTTTCCCGAATATATTTTTTCTTATTAAATGTATCTATCTCTATATCTATAAGAATTCTACTATACATATAAGAATTATATATGAATATTAGTTTTTTTTGGTATACAATTTTGTTTATCTTTGCAGCTTTTCAATGCAGTTTCAAAAAGTGTGTAAAAATCAATGGAATTAAAACGACATATTGTTAATAGTTTCGAATTTCTAACATTTTTAGCCTTATAAAATTTAAAAGAAAAAATATTTATAGGCAAAAAAATATTATTACGAAATTTTATGTATTTTGAGATTCTTTTTACTATTATTTATATTATGGGATAACTGCTAGCCTAGACTTTGGGCATATGTCGAGAGAGTGTATTCGAGAACATGACTGCAATATGCCCATTATTATCGGACTTAATACTAAAGTTTTTTTTGTTTTCCCCATTTTTGCATCTAGTGTAAACCCAACAATAATATGTATTCTTGTATAAGTATACACTTATATATGTTTATTGAGAATTCCATGAGCGTGTCCGTTTATTTTGTGTCTGTTCATGGCCAGCGCCCGCCTTCATTTACTCAGACAGGGACGTCGGGACGCGTCGTGTCAAATTGGCTGCCCAATAACAATAAAAAAAAAAAGGGAAAATATAAACTCGCCACTCTGCCGCCGCCCCAGCCGCAGCGAGCCTCTGTTTGTCCCCTGCCCCTGAAGCGACCCTCCAGCGCCCAGTTGCTCAAGCACCCGCCCGGCGAGTGCGGCTTACATTTTATTGCTGTTAATAGAAAATGCTATGCACGGCTTCGGCACTCTGACAAAGCCCCGGCTCCTGTCTCTGTGCTTTCGTCACTGCGGTTTTAATATGACAATGGTTGCCATGAAGAGCAACAACAGCAACAACAACAACAGCAAGCAACATCAACAACAACAAGCGGACACCATTAGCTCGTCAGGCGCGTCGATTTAAATGAGTACGTGCCTTGGCCCATCCCCGGCACCCTCCCCGGCAAACAACAGTCCAGCCCCATTGGTGGTCATCCGCCCTCGGGGCACCGATCCGGTCGTCGTTTCCCTTAGCGCTAATAAAATGCGTTAAGAAAAATAGTTGTAAAACGCTTGATGCATACTAAAATCAGTTGCAATTGATTTGGACGCGTCCATCGTTTGCGTTTTCAATGCGTTTCGCAGCTCATTACACGGAATACTCTGCCTTCCGCTGCCTGACAAAATGGACTTGTTAACTTGTAAGTCTGGTAATCTGGTAATCCGTAATAAAACAAAAATACAAGCACGAGCTGTCCGGCAGATGCCGAAGATGAAATGCCCTTGCAGAAACATCAAATTTAATCAGGAGCCACTATATAAGCTACATTGTATATTATAGAACCGACGATAGCCGTCTATATGACATTATATACCACATAGCAAGGTTTTTTTTAAGGTATCTGTTTCTATTTGTTTTAGTTTTAGACGTTCCTTTAAAAAATGTTTCATTCAGAAAAATCGCATAACAATGTTAAGTAAACATAAATATTTTATGCAAACAATCAATACAACAAAAATCATAAGCTAATTTAAAATTAAATTTTTGTAATTCTTATTTGCTTTTATTTGTCTATTTATTTTTTTACATTTTATTTGACAAAGAGCTTTAAGATAAAAACCAAACATTTTTGTTTTTATAAATTAAGATTGAAGGCATTGAAATAAAAATGCTAGGAAATAAATATGATTTGTTAAACTAATATATTTAAACAGCATTTAATTTTGAAAATTGTATAAGCCACAAGGCAAGCTGTAAATTGTAAGTTTGTTTGAGGTAAATAAATCTATAAAAAAATTACAAAAATGTTTTTTCTTATTCAGAATAAATATGCCGTATAGTATCAAAAAGCTCTCGTACAAAGGACAATATATTTCGTATCGAATTAAAAACTCTGTCAGACTCTGTCAGAGTATTAAAACGGAGAATGGGTGGGGAAGGGCTGTGGCTGGATTATGTTGTTTTTGTTTATCTTTTATGACTTGGTTAAATATTCGTCCTTAAGTTAACCACCGGACCCAAAGGCACTGTTAAAACGGGCAACAACCATATCGCATGACCCGCTAACCAAAGCGCGCCAGTGTTGCCACATAGTTGAAGTTTTTCTTCTTTTTTTCTTTTTGGCAGCCATCATTTTAATCGCTTTGCCCAGTCCGAAGTTTATGTAAAGTTCTTTTGCAGTAATTAATAGAGTGTCATATTTTCGAGCAAGCCGAGCTTAAGGCGTATCACATGTGATTGTACTCTGTCAGAAGTGTCCCCAAGTTTCGTAGTGCCCCTCCGTACTCGTCTTCGTCTACTCCGTTTGTGGCCATTAAAAAAAGTAAATTATTGATGGCTTAAGGCACCAAAGGCAGCATAAGAAGAACGTAAATTCATTTTTAAATATGACAAAACAATGGCCCGACAGAGACGCCATGGAGCGTTGGGGCTCGGGGGCAGGGATGCCATTCGGTAATGTTAGAGGGGCAAAACGACAAGCTGTCGTTTGTGTTTGTGCTTTCGCTTGTGTTCTGGGATGGCGTCAGTCATTTATGACGAAGCAATGTGCTTGTAATAGTACTCGTACTAATGAGCCACACACACACCAGCACACACGCACACCCACACACAGACGCGCAGTCAAGGAGTGCAAAAACTGGAGCACAAAAACAGACTACCACAAGGCCATACATTGCGCACAGTGGCACAAAATTGAGTTTACCTGCGGAAACACTTTTAGTTTATATTGTGTTTGCAATATCTGTTTGAAATGTGTACAAATTGTTCATATTATTCTTATCTTTATAATTACTATTGATATCATTATTATTAATATATATATTTACTACTATTTTTTCGCCTTATTATGACTACTTAAGGCACATTTAAAATTAGCAACACTTGTAAATAAAATTGCTTTTATTTGAAGGTACACAAAAATTTGAAAATATCTGATTAATTACTGTCGTTTGTACATTAATCAATATTTTGAAAATTGTAGCACATTAAATTATATTTGTTGTTGTTTTTTTTTTTTTATGAGCTGTCAATTATATATGTGGCCCATGGTAAGTGGGTCGCTTACTTTATTGCGTTGCATGGCCAAATGGTAAATGGTAGAACGGTAGAATGGTAGTAGCTTTTGCGTATGAACATTTGAGCACATTCGTTTCAAATTATTTGCGCATTCGAGCAGCTGTAAACGATTACGTACACACGCACACAGGCAGGGCACATGCCAACACTCACACACACACACACATCCATGCGCACATACATATTGAAGAGGGGGGCTGTCGCGATTCGGGACGATACAAATACTTATCAGTCCTTATGTGCGGGTGTGCGTGTGTGCGGGTGCGGGTGCGGGTGCGGGTGCGGGTTGTTGCCAAAATGTTGCCAATTGCCTGGACCCCGTTTGTGTTGCACATGTCCAAAGTGTGCGCCCTGCCTGGCACATTATTGAGCCGTCTATGCAACACATTGCCCCACACTTTGTGCTGGCCCCAGCTTGGAATTTTTTTTTTGGCTGTTTGGTGCTTAAGTTCGACAACTCAATAAAATGTGCTTTATGGCAAAAAAAGAAGCAAACAAAAAAAAAAAAAAGAGAAGAAATGAAAACAAAAACAGTAGAAAAGCAAAAGGCAGACACGGGCACAACCCATTCCGGGGGCTAAGAGTAAATGTTTGTTGATACTCCGAACGGTCCTTTCGCTGGCTGCCTGCGCACAGCAGCTGGTTCCACGGGCACCCCAGCACGGCCCTGGCTCTGGCACCGGGTCTGGTTATGTTTTCTTTACCACTTGCTACGGAACCGGCGCCCTGGCAATTGATTTGCCATAATTTAAGTTTCTCCTCTTTTTTTTTTTTTTGGTTATTTTACCCAAATGCCGCACGTTCTGGTGAGCCGATGCCGATGCCGATACCGATGCCAAGGCTACGGCTACGACGACGCTTTGTTTCTACTTACTTATAAATGAGAAAATCGTTTTATGATAACGGCTACAACGGGGCACGGGGCATCTGGTTTCATTTTTTTTGTTTCACTTTTTTTTTTATCTTTAAGTACATGTATTACTGATAGTATAGATTTTAAAATTAAATTATGTAGTACATGCGATATTCTCGGCACTTTTAACCTTTAGTTCAGGCCAAGCTTAATGGAAGACAAAGGCGCCTAAAATGTTTCAAATTTTGTTAGGTTTTGTATTAAATTCAATTAAATTAAATGTACGTCACTATTATTGCTATTTTGTAAAAGTATCAAAAAAACATTTTAATAAATCGAAAATTTGAAAAATTTTCAAATGTCAATAAAATAGTCATATAAAATTGTGTAGTTTTTTATAAAAACTTACTAGTACCAGTTTACTTTTATCATACAATATAAAACTTAGCCTATGTGGGCTATAAAGAGACGGTTTTGGTATTTTTAATTGCTCTATTTTAATTTTATTTGTTTTCAATGATTACGTTTTTTTTTCCAATTTAATATAAGTGATATTTACAAACAGTTTATGTTTCAGTTTTATATGAACACATAATCAACGATTTAATGCAGCATACTTTCAGGGGTACGTTATAATTCCCAACTTTAAAATGCGCCACTATTTAATGAAAAGAAATTAGTTAAACGAATTCTAAATTCTAAACTAAATAATTAAATAAAATCCCAAATAAGAATTTAGTCAAATGAATAGTGAAATATTTTATGGTATTTTAGCTTAAATAGTTTCGGATAAGTTGTGATTTTAATGCCAGCGAAGTTATGTACTTCTTTTCGATTTCGTCTGCGGGTAAAACTGCAAGAACCCGTTGAAAGAGCACAGACGTCAAACTGCAAACTATGCAAATATTGTGGCGACCCAAACAGCAAGCGCTCCCGCCCCGCCCCGCCCCGCCCACAACACCGCAAATGCCCACAGTAAGCAGCTGAAGTTGAGGAGCGCGTAATTAAGGATTCGCGCATACTTTGGCGTGATAAGCGCTCGAGCAGCGATTTGGACACGTCTGTGTGCGCTGCCCCGGCTCAGTCTATATATACGTGTGTGTGTGGTGCTCGTGTGTGTGTGTGTGTGTGTGTGTGTGAGGAATGCACAAAGGTGCGAAGCAAAACTTACAACTTTAGCTAGTTTCGCTTGGCGATAAGAAAACTTGCAACGCGTTGTTGAACTTGCACTTAGCCGTCACGTTTGCGTTCACCTTCGCCAAATACACGGTATCTGTATATAGATTGGCCGCCTGGCAACATACACTCAGAGAATAGTAACAGAACTTTGAATTTAAATCGAGTACAAGTGTTTTTAATATACGACTAAGGTGAAGATTTCTTAAGTTGAGTAGAAAATGCATTCAAGATATTTTTCCTAAGCCCAAAAATGCGTATAAGACTCAGATTATAGTGCTTCATCTAAGAAATGTTAAACTTCAGGTGTGAAAATTCTTAAAGTGAGTTTTACTTAATTCAAGAATATAGTTTTTATTTGTGAAAGAATTTTGTTCTTAATTATGAAATCAAAAATAATTCGAGCTTTGTTTCAGCATATTTTAGAACGAAATATGCCTGCAATATAACGAATTCGCCGAGTGTAGTTGAGTGGGTTGATTCTTGAAGGGGGGCTGGTTTCAAGGGGCTTTTTTGGACGTTGCGACGCGTCACTTAAAGTCAACTGCTCCGACGCGTTGGCAATTAATCAAAAGGTGCGTGATTATCGCATGCTGGCCAACAAGGATAAGCAGCGTAGACCAATATGGTTATTGCTAAATGTGTGTGTGTGTGTGTGTGTGTGTGTGTGTGTGTGTGTGTGTGTGTGTGTGTAAGTGTGTGTGTCTGCTAGTGTGACTGTGCGTGCGTTGTGACGCTCAAGTGTGAAGAAAGCAAATATTAAAACATATTTTAATCTAGCAAATGCAATGGCAGTTGTCTCGCTCACACTCCCACACACACACACACACACACACACACGCACACTGTCCCTTTCCTCAACTTTCTATGTGTGTGCTGCTGGTAAATAATAAATTTATCATTTGTCAGCAGTTAAATGCTTTGGCGTAACGTGCAGAGCGCACACGGACCCAGGCGACGAATTAATAATTCATTGCGTATACGACGCGTTGCCCACTAGACACAGCAAACTGTCATACGAATATGACACACACACACACACACACACACACACACACACACACACATGGAGTCGCAATAAATCGTCAAGTTTATGTTTGAAGTGTTTATTGAATCCATGATATTCGACGCACTCTGCTGCCTGCACGTTCCGTTTGGCCATCGAACAGTCATTTTGTCATTTGTGCAAATATTTGACCAACCTCTGTTGTTGTTTGTTATTGTTGTTGCTGCGGAGGCATGTCAGATGAATTGGGCGCTGGCTGCGATCGGTCAGCCCAACAGCCAACAGCCCAACAGCCCAACAACAACAACAGCAACAACAGCAACACATCGTTGTTTGGTTTTTATAGGCCCGTTAGCCGCTAGCTGACGTAAATGTCTTGCCACCTCGTGTTGTTTTTTGTAAATCCTTTCAACGTGTCGTCGAAATGTCGGAAATGTTAAAATATTTGCACAGCCTGCCGGCAAACGGTTATGGCCAGCATTCAAACGGAAGTCGCCCCCCCTCCACCCGTCCCCCTCGCACATACTCTCTCCACTTGACACCCGCAACACTCGTCAGCAACTGTCAGCTCCAACTCCAACTCCAACGCCAACTCCAACTACAGGTCCAGCTTCAGTTGGAGCGCTTATGTTCAGCAGTTACGTGGGATTTGTTTGGTCTTTGGGCGTGCGTGCGTGGCACTCCGGACGTAGCGCGTTCTCAACTGCTGTGATATGTCTTGGACAAATATTGATATAAGTATTTCATACCGCTATTGCATACAGGACCGGCAGCTGTACAAGAGCGGACGGACACTCAGCTGCTTAAGTGTCACCGTTATTGTTTGTCCAGGCAAGTGATTGCCGTTTGCAACAGCCTAAAACCCCACAGCAACAGTTGCCAAATGGATTAGCCGAGCGTTCCATTCGAGCCCGGCTGCAGCAGTGGCTGTCCAGTGCCTCGCCTGGCTAGTCAGAGAGAGAGAGAGAGAGAAGAAAACGACCAAAAAATAGAAAATAAATGGCAGGATATTCTATTGCTAACCGAACTCAACTCAACAGCCCGAAATGTCTACTAATAGTTGGTTCATTTTGCGTATTTCAATTAATAACAACATATAGTAATAACAAACTAAATATTTTATACTCATTCGAAAATATTTAAAATTTAGATTTTTTTTGTTTTTTAATATAAAATGTCTTCATTGTAATTTATAATGCTTAAAAATAAAAAAATGTGCTATATCTTTTTTATAATTCACTAAAAATGTAAATATTTCATGGCTGCAGAGCCAAAATTGTCGGATTTATGGCGAACGTTTTGAGCTAAAACTAAACCTGATTTTCTCATGTCTGCATTCAGTTTTTGGTTCGCAGCTTGGTTCGTCGCGTTCTTTTACAATTCAAAATAAAATAGGAGCATTTATTATTACATATTTTAATTATTTTTATTTGTTAAATGAGTATTTATTTTTGTATTGATTGATATTCAATAGAAATGGACTTGACATTGGAAAATATAATATTTTTATTTGCAAAATACAACATTTTTATTTAATTGTAAGCCCTTCTGTTTTTTTAAACGTATAACTGGAATGTAAATTTAAATGTATATATAGTATTATATACATATGCAAACATTTTTTTATTTAAAATTGTATTTTTTTGAAACTAATTGAAAATCATAGTTAAAATTTAGCAATATTTTTTTTAAGTGCATATATGTATATTTTTTCTAAGTGTATAAAAATATGATATTTTGAATCGGAGCATACTTGTATTAAATATATGTCTATATAAATATATGCATATGTGTTTTGTTTATGTTTCGGTAAACTTTAATATTTAATATGCATTTACAAAGGGCGTTGCTCGCACTTGTGTTTGCCTTGGGCTGGCGGGTGTTTCTCTCAGTGCATGCGGGTGGGCAATATAAATTGCCAGCTGGCTGCGGGGCCAGTTGCATATGCAACCACTTCAACACTTTCGCTTTCAGCAGCGCACAGATGCATGTGCTCGTGCTGCATGTAGATGTGTGTGTGTTTCTGTGTGTGCGCGCGTTTGGGTGTGTGGTTGTGTGCTTATGTGTGTTAGCCAACCGCAAAACTGGGCTTAGCTTTGCATTGCCAACATCTTTGCACTGAGCTCGCGTGCAGTCCATTAAATGGAACCTACTTCATAATGTTAGGCCCGTCGCTGCGCGTCCCGCCGCCGTTCTTTGTGTTTGTGTAGTAAATTAAATGATTTTTCACGCCAGCTATAGCCACAGCCGGAGCCAGGGCAGACCAGTCCAGACCAGACCCGAACCGACCACGCCATGCGGTGCGTCCACAACATTTTTATGTGTTTGTTTGCGGCAACAGGAGCCTGTGGCACTGGACTCCGGCTGACTCCGGCTGGCCGCCAGCCCGGCTGCCTTTTCGGCAATGTTTTAACGTTAATTCATGGTCGTATTTTTATGTTGCACTCGTTGCGCGACGATACCACGTCGCCTTTATTGGCCCAACGGCAGTGCTAAAGTGTTTACTAAATAAGCAGATTTCTTTTGTCTCTGCAGCAGGGCGGTTAGCGGGTGGCGAGCGGCGAGCGGCGGGTCGCGGATCGCAGGTCGCGCTAATGGAATGGCTTTTGTATGGCTTACCTGGCTGCCATCGGGCGGGTGACTTATTTAATTAAATCAGCTGCGGCTTTAAAGCGCCCTCTAAGGCCCTAAGCCGGCTAAGTAGGCAACGGCCGTCCCAGCATCATGATGGCCTTCAATGTTGTTAGTCTAACGATGGCTGCAAAGCCAAGGTGAACAAGCCGCAAAAAACGACAACGAAAAAAGGACACGACGACAAAAGCAGAGAGCGCTCATAAAACTTGCAAATTGCGGCCGCACAGTGATGAAATGTAAACCACATTGGTGCCAAAAAAAAAAAAAAAAAAAAAAATAACGGAATGGGAATCAGAGCTCCGACTCGTACTCGTGGTGCCAGGACACGGTTGCGGACACATGCCCCGTATCGCAGCCATCATAAAAATGTGCAACTTGCAACAGTTGCTGCTGTCGAATGCGAATGAGTGACAACGGACAGAACACAACAGACAGCAGCCAAAAGACAACAAGCGACATGAAAAACTTTCCCAAAGATACAACGTGGCATCAAAACCGCTGCTGAGGGCATGCAACATTGTCCGGACTCCATCGAAATGGACGCGTGCCGTGACACGAATACGATAACTACTTACAAAGTATATTTACCATAATTGTACTCAAAAAAAAAAAAAAAAAAATGAAAGAAAAGAAAAGAAAACAAGAAACAGAGTGGTTTTTAAACCTGACTTTCCACATTCATGGAGATAGGTTTTGTTAAGTTCTTTTTACTTTTTTGATTCAAGGTTCAGTTCATATGTAAAAAAATCTCATTTAAATATTTATTTTATTTAATATATAATACGAAATTCTATTTAAAATATGAATACATAACTTTAAAATATATATGTGGTAAACATATAAAAATATGCAAGAAAACAAGATATAAATACGTATTGAGAAAATTGTGATGAACAAGTTAAGGTAATAAATATATTATATGCAGAAAGCATAAAAATACAACATTTTAAAGCTGAGCAGTCTACAGAATAGGTTTAAGTTTTTTAATTGTTATGATGATTAGCTTATAGTTGATTTGAATATTGTGCAAAATCAAATGACCAAATGATCTCAATTTGCTCTAACTACGTTCCGCCTAAGAGTAGGCAACACAATTTTCATGGTAGTTTATATAAAAGCAAATTCAGAATTAGGTAGAAATGTATATAAATTTGCAAACTATGATTATTATTAAACAATTACAGAATTGCAAGTAATTTTTCATTTTTATGGAACCTTTATAGAATCAATTTGTTAATTGCTTTGTTTTCTATTAAATAATAAGAGGTGAAAAATCGATATTATTGCTGGATTGCAATTATGCCACGCGCCCATCTCTGATGCTTTATCAGGGCGTGCCAGGCTGTCAGTATGACAATGGGCTGCCTGCTAGCGGGTGGGCGTGGCAATAACTTAACGATCCCCCAACTGGAAGAGGTGCAAATGCGAAACAGGTTGGCATGCCAGGCATAGCCAAGAGCTGTTGAACTGTTGGCGGGGCCGCCAGCTGAAGACGGAGGCTAAAATAAATCTTGCACAATAAGTTTTGGCGATGGCGTCAAAACGCTCAAAGCGACCAACAACAGCAACGACAACAACAGCAACAAGAAAAACAAGTGGAACAAGAGCAACGCAAATGACACGAGCTAAGGGAGCAGCAAGGGGGGGGAGGGGGAGGGGCAGTGTCGACAGGCGGCTGCCTGGCGAAAATAGCCTTATCAGTTCCTGTTTCCTGTCGAAAGTTTTCATATTTTTGCGCGTGGATGCAGCAGCAGCAGCAGCGGCAGCAACAACAATGGCAAAAGTAAACGGCGCGTTGACGACAAAGCAACACACGGAAAGTGTTGCCATATATATTTTTCGTTTCGTTTCGTTTCGTTTCGTTTCGTTTTTTTGTTGTTGTTGCTCTCTGTGCAACATTCGAGTTTTTAGCTGCCGCTGCTGCCTTTTGATTTTTGCACAGTTCGCATGCCCCACCCCCCACGCCGCCCCCGCGCAAGGGGCAAGTCTGTGTGGCATAACAGTAACCACAATAAAAAGCAGGAAATATTTAAACATTTTTCTTTTAGTTTTGCATGAAACGGCAGCGACGCCGACCGAGGCGCAACCATTTTCACACTTATTGTCAGATTTTGCTTTGTGTTTTGCCTTCGTGTTGCCGCCGCGCCGCGTCTCGGCTGCGTCGCAGTCGCGTCTCAGTCACGTCGCAGTCGGTGTCGTTTCGCTGTGAAATGACGCACAGCCGAGATAACACGTCGCACTGGAAAAAAGCTGCAACAATTTTTATGTTGCAGCTGTAAATGTGGTCGCTTGTGTAGAGGACCCAGCTCCATTCCCACCCCCCAGCCCAACACCAGCCCCCGGCAACGACCCCCATTTGCCTTGCCACCAGCCATGGCGCATATGTTGCGCATATGCCTGCCAAACGCTCAATTTGTTTTGCCTTTTGTCTGCCACACACACACACACACACACTCTCTCTCGCTGTGTGTGTGTTGATGGCATTCTTAAATTTACAGGATATGCGCATAATTTTGCAAACGGACAATGCGCCTGTCACACACACTTAGGGGCCGCCCTGCTTCGCCCTGTCCTTGCCACCTACTCAGAGTGTCACAGCACAGGTATCGATACTTTTAACAAGCTTTAAGTTGCTTGCGCAGCTACTCAGTACAATTACAAGAGTAATTGTTTATTACATTACTCATTTATTTTAATTTGTTGTTCAATTATTTTAAAAAATTCATTTTAAAATTTCTTTAAGCGAAAAAAATAAATAAATAAACTGGCAACTCTGCTCACAGGGTGTTTCAGTGTCATTTTAATTTGCGTTAAATTTACATACATAAATATAAGTATATATATTTAAATGCATGTGGTGTGTGCGTATGTCGGGTTAATAAATTCATTATTCGTATTGAATATGTTTAATTTTTAGTTTAAAAAATTAAATTTGTTTGTATTTTCACAATTTCCATTCAACAATGGTTTTATTATTTATTTATCCCAATAATTTTTGCAGTCCATTCACATTGCTACAGTCTGAAGCTTTTGACAGCCTTTTATTTTGCTGAAACATGTGGGCCGTGTAGCCTAATGGATAGGGCGTCGGACTTCGGATCCGGAGATTGCGGGTTCGAGTCCCGTCATGGTCAAGTGTGAATTAATTTTTTTCATGTTTGTTTTTTAAATGCTGACCGAGTGACCAAGCTGACCAAGAGTGTCCTAAGATTTTTTATTTTTCTTAATACTATTATTATTTATTTTTTTATTTGGTAAGTTTTCGTTTTTTTTTATTGAACTTGAGACTGTAAACTAAAATAAAGTGATAGTGAGAAGTGTGATTCGGATTTTATAATAACAAAATTATAGTATAAAACTATAAAATATATTTTATTTATTTATTTTACTACTGACTGTGTGGAAACTAGAATATCAGATGTAATTTTGAATTTCTTTTACAATCGAGCTGGCTGGCTGGCTGGGGTTTTTATAATGACTTTTCAATATATGGTATGCCTCTGAATAGGTAGACGGACAAACAGACATGGCTAAATCGACTCTGCTGTTGATACTGTTCAAGAATATACATATATATATATGTATATATATTTTACAAACGTCCCCTTCTAACTCCCTCTCCAAAGGCAACATTTTTTAGATAACTTCTGGCTAACATAAATATTTGTTCGATATACATACGTATGTATCAATTCTCTTGATATATTTCACCAACATCAATTACTTTATAATATAGCCTTCTAAGGGATCAATAGCTCAAATATATATATATATATATATATATCGGACATCTTCTATATTTGCGCAAGGGTATTTAATCTCTGGCCCCCGAAGATAAATGTTCTTTCAGGTCTTTTTTATTGTAGTCCCTACATCACGTAGTGTCTGAAAGTAATTGTGGCAATATGTACTCATAGTTATTGATGTATGTGTGAGTGGATGTGCCTATGTGAGTTTTTGACAATAAGTTTCAATTTCTAGCAAGTGGGCGTGTGTGCGCGTGTGCGAGTGTGTGTGCGTATCTGTCTGTCGGTTGTGTATGTTGAAGTAATACGAGTAACACTTATCAAAAGTTTGTTGCTAACACATGCAAATTGAAATGTGTGACTACACGGCAGCACACACACACACACACACATACACACACAGATCTACACACACATGTTGGCACTTTGTTGCCAGCAGTTTGGCACACGTACTGAGTACATGAGTCTGGCGCACACGTGCACGTAAACACACCCAAACCTTAAATACCCCATTCGTACCTGGTGTCGCAGCACCTGCAGCGACGGCGACGGCGACTGCGACTGCGACGCCGTCGTCGACTTGGGCTGAGATTGAAGCTGTGCCCAGGCTGGGTGTGCTCGTCTCTGAGTACATGGCCTCTAACTTCCGCCTGTTTTAACACCTAACAACCAAGAAACCAACAGCTTCGCTGCCGCTGCTCCATGCTTATTACAGCTGCAGCATGTGTCTCTTTGTTGTTGCTGCTGCTGGCAACACTTTTCCAAAATCCAAAATTCACCCACAAACCTGGGCTGTGCGTGTATGTGAACGTGTGCGGATTTCAACATGAGTTTTAGAAACAAAAGTTTTTGATTTCTTTGTTCAGCTCGTCGCTTGTTGTTTTTGTTTTTGTTACATATTTTTTTTTGCTTTTTTATTTTTGTCCTTTTTTTTTTTTTTTTATATATTTTTGGTTCTTTTGTCACAGCAACTTTTTATTGCAGCAGCATATGCGCTGCTGTCAGCTGCAGCACCCCCCTACCCCCACCCTACACAGCCCTTCCCCTGCCGCTAGACCCTTTTGTGCTGGCCATAATTGCAGCTCTTGGAGCTGTCAAAGTTTTGCATACGCACTTTGATTTCTTTAGCAGAAGAAAAAAAAAAACCAGCAGCTGCAATTGCATTTAGACAAACTTGTGTTGAAAACAAGAAGTATAAAAATTGCATAATTACATGTGGAAGGGGCGGGCGGGGGAAGGGGGGGCTGAGGCAGCTGACAGGCCGCAAAACTTGCACAATTTCTAATTGAGTTACATTTATTGCCAAATTTGCAGGCTGATTTTTGGCGCCAAGACCGCGCGACGCTATTCATAATTTAATATGAGTGACATTCGCTGTTCGCTGACAAGTTTAATACCTAGACGTTGCCCGGGGCAGGGCCGCTTGGCTGGCGACATCACGTCTATCGTCTATTGGATAATTAAGCCACTTTGCGACAGGTTTGACAGCCTTACTTTGAATTGTCAGCTCCTGACGCTGATGCAGAAGTTTATGCTGCCTGCTGCCTGCTGCCTGCCGCCTGCCCCGTCTGGTGGCATTTGTGGCTCACGTCCCGGCGCTATGCGCTCAATTTCATTTTAAGACAACTTGAGATTTTCGATTGGGCCATGGACATGTTTTTGGCTCTTGGCCTTGTCTCTGGCGGCAAAACTTGAAGTTCAATTAAATTTCAGTTATGTTCGGCTTCTGTTATTGGAATTGAAAATTATGATGATATCAATATGAATGTCATTCTCTCACTCTCTCACTACTCCTCTCTCTCTCTCGCTTTCTCGTTCTCTCGCGCTGTGTGTCTCTTGTGCTTTTGGCTTGTTTCTCCGGCTCTGATTGCAAAATGCAATTCGCATTAAAAACTTTCAGTTGGCCAAGTTGTGGACAAAAAGTTTTTGGCATTCGGTTACATGATTGACGCATTCGCCTGTCCAGGACAATTGCAGGACTGCAGCTGCAGCGAGATCTATGTGTCAGTGCGGGGTCAGCTTCAGCTTCAGGCTCAGCGATTCACTTGCGGCAGTTAATCAAGCAGTAAATGGCAGGCTTTCATCCACAGTCGTACCTTTTGGCATGTTGATTAGGCCGTGGCCGTAGCCACGGGGGGAATGGGAGGGGGGCGGAGGGGGGGGGTCGTTGTGGCTTGGTCTGCTGCCTGATAACCGACCAGAAAAAGTCGAAGCACTTGCCGAAGCGCTTGGCTTGGCTGTTGGCCTGGTCTCCCAAGCAGACTCAGGCGCCCAACCGCGTTGCTGCTTGCCGCAAACCCAGGCCGCCAAATGCCACCACAGCTTGTAGCAATTGTCGTACCATTTGTCAGAAGCACGCATCGTCGACACTCCTCCCTCGCGGCACGCTGCGCATGTGCCAACGGCCGCGGCGACCCGCCGCCGCCCCGCTGCTGTCCACGAGTGATGCGTTCCACCACGTGCCAGCCGTGTGGATCGCATTCGGCACATGGTGGATGCCATTCGTTTCGAAAATCCACTTCGACAATTGGCAGCCACGTTTCGCAGCTCGTCCGTTCGGCTAAACGGTTCGGCCCGGCGCCAGCATCCAGCATCCAACGGCCGTGCAAACGACGCCCGACGACGGCCCGTCGCCGAGAGCCGAACGGCCCTTCGGCTCACTGTTCGGGATGCTGTGCGGCCGCGGCAGCGAGCCTTGTGCGCTTTCAGTTGATCAACAACGTTGCCATCGGCCAGTTGGCATCACGCTGCACAGGCTCTGGACGCACTCAAATTCACATCAATTTCGATATTTCGCGCGTGTTTTCGGTTCTTGGAATGCACTAAAAAATAAGCGTAGCTTAATATTAATGCCAATTATCGACTGTGTGCGTGTGTTTTTTTTTAATGTACCCAACAGCATAGTGTGCCAAACTAGTGTGGAAAAATGGTTTTGTGCTCTTTGAGGCACTCGAATCGCTTGAATTGCCCAAATGTCTGAGGGCAGTGCCACAGCTCAGACAAGAAATTTGAATAACTTTTGAATCTCAGCAGCATAATCTGAAAAATACAAATCAATCAACGATAAGCCAGATAAGAATATCAAATGCGCCTCATTTCAAAACTGCATCTGTATCGCTATTATCTGGTTCTCATCAATCGCAATGATAAAATGCTGATCGTGGTTCTGTTGATAGTGGCGCTTATCGAAGGTAAAAGCTGGGACTCAACATATTAAAAAAATAAAAACAAAAAACAACACCAAAAATCCATGACAATCCCTAAACTATTTCTGGAGATATTTTTATAAATGGTTATTCTCAATGCGTTGTTCACCGATTGCAAGAAATATATAACCGTTTGTGATAAGATTTTATGGCACTCGTTAAGGATATGTACAAATTTTAAGTTCGAAATATATTATGTATTTTCATTTATTTAATGGAAAATTCTATATTTGCAAAAAGCTTTACATAGAGAGAAAAATCAAGTATTTCGTACTCAAAACCCCACATTTAAGACTTGATATCTCACTAAGACTGAAAATACTAAAGTCAAGAAGCTCGAACTTATATCAAGTACGATTTCATAAGTCCGACAATTTAAGTATTTTAGTATTTTCAAACTTAAAATGTGAGCTCCAAACGTACTTGATATAAGATTTTTGTTCTTGATTTAAGTACAATATAGACTTGAATTAAGTATGATACGTTCTTGAAATTAGTACTTTTCAATCTTGTTCCAAGTTCACGTTTACTATATTTAAGTTATTGCGTGCTTAAAATCTGAGAACAAAATGTTCTTAAAACAAGTAAAACGACTCTTGAATCAAGTTAGCTTGCACTTGTGTTAGGTGCTTGTATACTTCAAATGTAAGTATAAGTTATACTTAGAAGAAGAATTTCGACTCTTGAAGTACCCCAATTCCTGAAAAAAAATGTTATTTAAAATATATAAATAATTCCAGACCCACCAATTTTGTTTATTTATCATTTTTTTTTTTGTACATACAATTTTTTTTTATTTATATTATTGTATATGACAAACATATGGTGTAGTATTATCAAAGGGATACAAGTGCAATGGAAGACTTACAAATTTTAAACATTGAAAAATTTTATTTTTGCTATGTAAAAACTTCAAAAGTGATGTTAAATTAGATGACTTTGAATCAAAAGAAGCATTAATTTAAGAAACAATATTTGTGTATTGGCAGCCAAGGTTGTTGGTAAGCTAAAGCATAGTTAAGAGACAAAACTTGAAAAATTGTAAAAAAGATATCCACAGTCGTTTTTAAAGCTTCCAGTTGGTGGCAGTACAGCGTTTAGAAAAATAGCTACTAAATAATAATTAATAAATTAGCGTTAATAGTAAATTAGTCAAATGCATTCTTCAATTTTTACCATTTTTGTCACCGAATTTACTTTCAGTAAAAGCTGTTTGCAATAGCCATTCGTGAGCGTGTTTTCATAATGCTTTATTATTTTGATTTTGAATTCCTCCCATTTGAAATAAAGCATGTGTTCCTTCGATGGATACATAAGTTCAAAATCAATTTAAATCTAAAATATCAATATTTTGTAAATATTAATAAAAAAAAATTTCCAAATATTGCAAGGTTTTGTACGCCACTTTAGCGGCTTGATTTAAAAAAGTTATACATTGAATAAAATATTTATTACTTGGTAGTTCGTCAAACTAACTGCAAATTACATTTGTGTTTGAATATATACATATATATATAAAATCGGTTAATTTTTCGATAAACAGGTTTAAATATCCCTAAGAAATATAAAAGGACTAAATGGCTTTACTTTTGATTGAAAAAATATATATTATTGTGATAAAGAGTTTAAAATTAATTTCTTATGACAATAAAAACCAGTCATTCAATTTGGAAAATAATAAAAATGATAAAGACAAAGGGCAGTCGCAAAATAGAGTTGTAAGCGAACAGTTTTTAATGTTTTTAATGTCGGCCATCAACGTTATTGAAAATTAACTTCTGAGTCCTACTTAATTATTTTGTGTACGACTTTACATGTTAATTAACCAATTACAGTGGTCGAGAAGTGGATTACTGTCAACATATTTTGCATATTAATAATTAATTTATAAATGCTAATTAAATTTGGGAAATTCTTAAGTCAACATTATTGAAATTGTAAAATAGTCAATGTTTTTGATAATCTGCTCTATATTTAAAGGACTACAGGAGATTTCGAAGTCAGTTTATCCTTTATAATAGCAAAGATACTGAATATAATAGAAAACGTGTTGGGATTCAGTTTTCAGCTTATGAAAATTTAGATTACGTAACATTTTTAAATGGAGAGCAAATTTAAAAACAAATTTTAAAAATATTTTGTGCTTTTAATATTTTAAAAATTGACAATCAGACTTTGTACCATAGTCAAATACAGTCAACTGTTAAACGAGTCCGGTAAATGCTACTCTTGAACGGTAAAACAGATATTTTATGACGCAGGAATTATATGTAATGTCATCCGTCCAGTGTGTCATCTACGACTGGAAATTTGCACCGTTGCTATTGGCATTAAACAATATAAATAACAAACAAATAAATAAATAAAAAAAATAAGTGAATGGCATAAACAGAAATCGGCAAACGAAGACAACAGCGAAATTTAATTGACCAGGGTCTGCAGTCCGTTGTCCGCTGTCCATTGTCCATTGTCCTGTGGTCGTAGTACGTTATCCGTTGTCCGGAGGCTGCAATTGAAAGGCCTCGGCAAACCGATCCCTATACCAACATATGTACGTAAAAAAAAGCTTTTGATTTAATGGTGGAAAATTTTCGTTTTTACCTGATTTTTATTAATGCCTGTGGCTGTTCATATTCCGCTGCAAAGTAATCATAACAAATGAAGTGTCAAATAGCCCAGAATTTCAGACGCTAAATTAAAAAAAAAAAACAAAACTTTTATATTATTATTATTATTTATTATTTATATTATTAATTAATATGCCAACAGCAATCTTATTGGACTTACCTTATTTTTTCATAAATCAAAAGATCAAAACTGAGTGGAAGGACATTCAAAATTATTTAATCATTTATAATGTCTGCAGACTTCTTTTGGATGTGTTGTATAGTTAATCTTAGAACCATGTGGCTTTCTAGTAAATTTATTATCTAATCAAAAGATTTTTAGCCGATTTTGCTATTGTTTGGTTAAAAATTGTATCAAAATAAAAGCTTAAGATATTTTAACTATATTTTTTATTTAACAAATTTACTATTTTTTTTATAAATTTTTTGTTTTGGATTGTTACAGATTTAATGGCGAGTGTGTAATTTATTTATATACAATTTATCCGCAAGAATATAATTTCTTTTTTATTTGTACTTAAATGATAAGACATTTAAAATGTGGAAATAGATTTGGAAGTAAAATTCAGACATTGGCGAACTGTGTTATGAATTCGTGAATTTAATTTGCGCAGATGATTTCGTAGATTGATCAGTGCAGGAAATGAATATTAATTTTAAAAATGCATTAATTTTAAGAGAAGCCACTTAAGTAAAGTTTTGCGTTTTATTTCACATTTCACTTAACAAAAAGCCATTTACCGTTGTGCACTGCAATCAGCAGTTTAATCATGTTCAATTAACTGCTCTTTTAGATAAAAAAAAAAAACATCAATTAAAAAAGAGAAAAAGAGTCAAACAATTGGCAGAGGGACAAACGGCAAAATACTCGTTGGGCAGTCCATAAATATTAAATACTATATGTACACTTGGAGAAAAAGCCAAGAATATTGTACTTGTCAAAATTTAGCCTAGATGAAAACTACTTTGCATTGAGTAGAAAAATCCTTATTTGAGAAAGTTTATGACTGTCAAAAAGATCTTAAAAAAGACTCTAATACAGATATCAATCTAAAAAACTTTGTAGCTGCTTTGTTCTTATTTATACGTGTATTATTAAAAATATTCTTGATTTTTCAAGATAATTTAAGTAAATGCAAAACGAAATTTTTGTAAAACAATACGAATTCTAAACCGCATTTTTCTCTGAGTGTATATATGCATGTGTATGTTTATGATGTACGATGCGATGCACAAAAACAAAAATGAAAAAAGGGCGCTTAAATCTCTGTAAACAATAATTCCCCAGCGATAATAACGCAATGCGAATGCGTATGTGAATGCATTAAGCGCGAAATCATGCCACATTGCAGGTTGCAAGTTGCCAGTTGCCAGTTGCCAGTTGCGAGTTGCGAGTTGCGAGTTGCCAATTGCCAGTTGGCAGTTGTAATGGCCGCTGATAATGATAAGCATAAAAGTGAAAATAATTTTCAATTACAGCAGCATTAATAACCGATAATAATCCTAAACAAATATTGCAAAATGAGGACGGTCAGTTCGTGAGTGCGGCCAAATGAATATGTGTGCCTGTCTAGGCAGTGTGTGTGTGTGTATGTGTGTGTTTGTGTCTGGGGGGGAAGTCGTGTGTGTGTGAGTGCGCATATCAATGAAATGCAAATTAATTGCCCAGCATGTGGCAGCAATGGGAAACGTGAACCGAGCGACTATAAATGATAAGCTACTTGCCCCACGTGCAACATGGCGCACACAAGCACACATACGCACACACCCAGAGATCGGGCGCACTTTAAACAAATACGCAATGTGCATTAATAAACTGTAAGCCAAACCGCAATATTGCACAGACAGACGGACAGACAGTCAGTTAGTCATTTAGGCAGCCAGCAAACCTTTTGGCACTTTGTAAATTCTATGCATTCGGTTTTGTCCTCCCTTGGGTATCTTAATTGATACGACTCATGGCCAGGACGCTGGCTATGGCAGCGGCGGTTCTTTAGCTTTTAGAGCACGCGACCGCAGCAGCCGCAAGCGGACGCCGAATGCGCCCACCTACCACTTGCCCCGCTTGCTTCACTCGCCCTGCGCCCGCCCAGCTGTGGCAACTGGTTGGCTGCGCTGACCGCCACTTTTGCAGCACATGACTGTATTAAAAAAGAAAAAAGTTTAGTTTAAAAAGGTTGCGCAAATTCGTTACTAAGTACTTAACAGCACACTCGCACACACACACGCATATATATATATACATATATATATATATATATATATTTTGTGTTGCATATACAAATTCGCATATGCTCTAAAGGTTTAATTTGAGCTCATTTGGTGGCACATGCTCTTAACTTGAACTAAGAAAAGCCTGTTAATAAGTAAAAACAAAAAATATATTTGCAATATATATCTAAAAATTGTTAGAAATAAATATATATAAATTTAAAAAAAAAAAAAATATTTAAATCAAGAATTTATAAATGTAAATAAATAAGTTTAAAAAGACTTGTTAATTTGTATAGTAAAGTGTTACACTTTTTTAAATTGAATTTTAATTCTTTAGTTAAAAATAAACACGTGACAATATTAAAAAATATTAAAAGCTTTATAGTTTAGAAGAAACAAAAGTAATTAAAATTGTAGTAAAATAAATCAATTTTAAGTAAAGTGCATCTGATCATAAAAATTAATAGTAAAGTAAATACTCGTATTCTACCACGTATATACCGTGTACTCGTATGCAATAATTAAGTTTCGATGTGGAATTTTAATGAATTTTGGTGATTTACCTTAACGCTTTCCTTTTTTCGCGGATATTCGGGAATGGTTATTCAATAAAATCAGATTAATTCTATCTGGATAAAAGAGACTTTCGATAAATAAATATTAGCTGTTTAATTTGTTTATGCAAGGTGAATTCCGATACGTCATGTTGATTTAAAAGTGACCCCCGCGGAAGCAGGGGAAAGTTAAACGACCACCCCAAAACCACCGCATCGGACCCCTTTGGCAGGGTATGCCAAACTTTGGCAATTAAAAGCAACTCGTCGCTCATTTGCAATGCCTGCCCACTAAAAAAGGGCTGCGAACCCATTTCAAAGTGTGAAACAAAAATCAAGACACAATTAATTGCAAGACGTTTGTTAAGACTAAAAAAAAAAAACATGAAATTGAATTTTTCCTGTGTTCTTTTTTTTATTTTTATTTTATTTTTTTGTCTTGTTGGCCAGTGCAAATTGAATTGCGAGTGCTACAAGTTGTAGACGACGATTTGTAAAAAATGCAAATGTGCCCCAAGTCCAAGTCGGGCCGACGGCCATTAGGCGCAGTTGCCACCAACCGCGGCCGCCACTTGCTGCCACTTGCCGCCACTTGCTGCAGCCATCATTTGTTATTTGCTATTTGCGCATTGGTAGTTCAACGCCCAGCAAAACTGGCAGCAGAGACTATCTCGGCAATTTGATTATGCATATATATATATATATATATATATATATATAAATTAACATAAAAAATGCCATATATATTTAGGTATCTAAAGAAGTATTTAAGGTTGCAAAATATAAAAAAAAAAATTGTCGCATTATTGTTTTACGGTTTGAACCAATGTCGTAACTATATATTGGGCTTGTGAAGTTACTTTTCCATAACGCACAGGTTTTTGTTCGTCAGTTTTATGTAGACAATTTTTTAACAGTACAATTTAATTTCTAATTTAAGCTGGGGTCTGGGTGCTGTGTTCGAATCACTCTCTCAATTTATAGTTCATTAAAAATCATAATTGGCTTGGGCTTAGAATCGACTGTTTTATGGACTACTGGTTCTGGTTTAGAGTTCGGTTTATAACTATTTCGAAACTGAGACATTTATTTCCTTATGCTTCCCAATATCTCTATAACAATTGTTCATCATCGATTATAATCTGAGTTTAAGATGATTAAATCGAATGCTACCAAAATATTTTAAAAACACTCATTAAAAGAGTTTTGTTTTCAAATCAATTTCAAACATTGTCTAAAATCCAGTAAAGGCAATTATTTCTTAGCCTGAATTTCTTGAATTTTTGAAACAAATAGTTTTAAATTCTATTTCTATTATACTTCTACACTCTTTAAGTGTGGCTTCTCTTATACTTATAAGAGACAGATCAATTTACGATTGTATTCTCGACTCGGTAAGGAATCGATTCACAATTCTAGTTAGTAAAAGGGGAGATTATTAAATCAAAGTCGCCAAGTTTAGTATAAAGATTTTATGTAGCATAAGTAGAGCATGCTTCCTAAGAAAGAGCATATTGTTTCTTAGGATTTTCGACCACTATCGAAGCGAATCGATACCCAAACCAGTTTTTTTTTTATTCTCGACGTAATCATGATTTTGTGGTACATCGATTTTCCTAAGTATCTTTTCCGCATATCGAATAATTGATGTTGCTGTTAAGTAACTTCATACCTGGCGACAGGGTATCTCCCATCGAGTGTCTCTGCTCAGCGCTGTGCCCGGGTATGTTTATTCAAGTTTTGTCTTTTGGCTTTGGCCGTGGACGGCCCACGCCCACTTTCAATTCCAGTTGGCGTCTCAGAAAATTTGCCATTATCACCTATCATTGGCGCTTTGGCGCCGGGATTTGTGTGTGCGCGCCATAAAAAAAAGGTGCCATGCAGATTGGCATCTTTGTATCTGTTTGGACTGGGCACGGTGTGGCACGGTGTGGCATGGCGTGCCGTGCCATATATTTTGTTGTCCCACACACGCAGGCCACGACACTTTATTAGCACACACGCACACTCGCACACACATTGACAGATACAAGCTTAACTTTTGCCAATGTCCTTAACCATAAATTTGCTTCGGTAAATCCTCATTGTCGTTGTGTGATTTAAACTTTTGGGTGCGCCATTGCCATTGCCAGCCGAAACCTCGGGCAAAGCCCTGCCAAAGTGACAACGTGGCCCACAGAATCCACTTTCAAAATGGATCCGCGACAGTCGGAGAGAGGCTAAGAAAATTGAAATGAAGCTGCCGGCATGCCAGGGCCCGTACACCGTACACCGTACTCCGTGCTCCGTAGTCCGTAGTCCCAGCGGAGACGCCAAAATTTATGATAACGTGCGAAAATGTGAAAAACATCGACTGTGGGACTTGGCTGGATGTAGGCTGACCAACGGGCATGGGTTAATTGACTTTGGCTGCACACGCGACTTGGCGCAACTTCAATTCTCGTGACCGGAAAATGCAAAGTGCTCCGGCGCAGGACAGCTGGGAGCGGTAGCGGGGGCAGCTAACCAGCTTACGGCGATGCCAAAGGGCAGGGCGAGGAGCGGCGCTGCCGTTGAGCACTGCGACATAAAACGGGCCTCAACCTCGGGGGCGAAAAGTTCATTGGAATTGGCACAATGCTGAAGCCTCCTCGTTTGGCATCCAGCTGAACAGATTGACAAACAAGCCGCAGCCAGCCAGGCAGGAACTACATTTGAGTGCAGCTTGTTTGGCCACTGCGAGTGTGTGTGTGTGCGGGTGTGTGCATGTGGGTGTCTTTGGCTTTATGTCTGCAGGTCCTCTCGTCCGGCGTCCAGCTCTGACTTTGCGTGTGCTGCTGCAATTTGCAGCAAAGATTTGTTTTTGCTGCCTGAACTTTTAGCTGTTGTTGATTTTGATACGAAATATAAGCCAAGACCCTCCGAATGTTAATGAAAAACTCAGTCAGTCAGTCAGTCAGCCAGTCAGTCAGTCTGCAGCAACAACATCCATGCAAATAAATCCAGCTGCAAACATTGCTGCAACCACAGACGGCCAACAGACGCCAGCACCACTTTCTATACCCTTTCCGAGGGTATTATAAATTCGTCACGAAATATATATGAAGAGTAAAAGACATATATATTCTTGATAGGTATCAACGGCCGGGTAGATATAGCCAAGTCCGCCTGTCTGTTTCCAACCAAACTTGTCTCTCAGCTTTAAAGCTTTCGTCTGCAAGGGTATTTAATCGTCGGCACCCCGATCAGCACGGTTCTCTCTTGTTTGTGTTGTTTTTACTTTTACTTTTGAATTTATTTTTTAGCTTAGTTTGCGCAACTACAAGATAAATGAAAATATATATTTTAGAAATTAGGCGATGTCTGGTTAACCAATTCTTTTTATAAATTGGCTCAAGGCTGACTCGACTTGGCACAGCGACTGACGCAATACACAGAGCGAAATTAAATAGTGCATGAGAGCGACTGCATTTTACACCAAACTAAATTTGTTAGGTCAGTTTTTGTTTTAATTTTTTTTTACCTTTAATTAAGTTAATTTGTTCAGTAAATAACCACTTGTTTTATTTATTTTATATTCCTCATTTATAGTGTCTTTTTTTAAAAAATCACTGTTACTGCTACTTTTGTTAGCATATTTCTTAAATATAGGTGAATTTAATGATGTCAAAAATATTAATACAAAATTAAGGAAAAACCAATTTTCTACAAAGTTGTGCCTATTATATTTTATATAACTATGACTATATATATATGTATATATAAGAGCTCATAACTGCCCTACAAATGATATCCTTTTCAATAATAAAAAATAGTAGGAGAAGTAGAAAAAAAAAAACTTGAAAAAAGTATGAAATAAATCATGCCTTTGGCCAATTGCGTCAATTCAGCACATTCTTCTACTTACCGCCAGGCCCTCTCCCCTCACCCCTCTCCCCTCTCTCCTCTCCCCTGCTTGCTCCACTTGCCACGCTGACTGAGTGGCACACAATACAAACGCTGGCATTTGAGTGGAGCGGCGCTTGTGGGTGGCTCGTTCGGTGGCTGCGGATGGCCGACGCACTTGCCGCTGCCAGCGGCACTGTCTATAAATATTTAAATTTCAAGTTTGGCAAAAGTTTTTTGCATGCATTACCAGGCCAAAGACGGGAGGGGCGTGAAAGCAGGGGCGGATGGAGCTGGGGCAGGCGGAGGGCGGGCTGCAGGCACTTTGTTGCGGCAACGGCTGCTTCGCTAGTCGTGCGCGGCTCTGTCTGGCATCCTGCAACACCCAACCGTGCGCGCCACCAACAAACCTTTTTTCAGAATACGTTTATTTTTTTTTTTTGGTTTTGGGTTTATGGTTCTGGCTGTAAAAGTTAGTTGTTTTTTTTTTTCTTTCGTTTTTTTTTTTTTTTGCGAAACTTGCAAGTGAAATGTTTGATTTTCAATGATTCAATAAATTATTTATATATTTGCGTATGTCGCCCGACGCCCCCGGCCTGCCCCCTGGCCCCGGTTAACCCCAAATGCAGCTGGCGAGGCGGCGCGGCAGGTTCGGGCCGCCAACACATGGCTGTTGATCTTCAATTAGCCGCGCGTTGCATTAAAGAGCCAACTTGCCACACTTGCCTGCCACTTGGCTGCCTGCTGCCTGTTGGCTGTTGGCTGTTGGTAGTTGGTAGTTGGCTGCTGGCTGTCTGCTTCTTGGCAAGTGGCGCGTCGGGCACATTTAAAAGCGATAAATCACCGAGTTTTTGGCAGGCGCTGCAGCTCGTGCGGTGCCTGCGATATCATTAACTCGCACAACTAACCACACACACACACACATACACACACACACACACACACACCCACCGCAGACGCATTCTAATCGCATCTCTTATTGGTATTATCCACCCTCTCTCCCCCTCGTTCCCTCATTTGCAGCGATTGGCGCCTTTCAACCCGAGTTTGTGGAAAGCATTTCGAATGTGTCGGTCGCTGTGGGTCGTGACGCAACCTTCACCTGTCACGTGCGCCATTTGGGCGGCTATCGCGTAAGTACTGCACCTAAACACACACACACACACACACACACACACACACACTCGCACATACTTAGAACACACAACAGAGCGCTTAATTAATGATGGCCAGCGAAATCTCAGCCAGAACCAAAAACAATTGATAGCAATTTCTGTGGCCTGTTTTTCCACAGGTGGGTTGGCTTAAGGCCGACACAAAGGCCATTCAGGCAATACACGAGAACGTGATAACGCACAATCCCCGTGTCACGGTCAGCCATTTGGATCAGAATACCTGGAATCTGCACATCAAGGCCGTTTCCGAAGAGGATCGGGGCGGTTATATGTGCCAGCTGAATACGGATCCAATGAAAAGCCAGGTGAGCCAGTGCTGCAAAACAACAATTTCTTTTATATCAAATTTAGTTATTTTCAGTGTATTTCAAGTAGTCTTATATTATTATAATTATTTATGTTATTATAAGTAGATAACAAACCGTGATTAAAAAAAAATTATATCAAACATGAAAATCGTTTGACTCTAGACAAAGTTGTGAGAGTTTATAGGCAGGGTATATTTTAGGTACTTGAAAACTTTACGAGTAGAAATTTTTGTCAACAATGGCATGATTTTTGACTGAAATATTTATTTTTTTTTTTGTGGCGTTTTATACTAATATTAACGCCAGCAATCGATACAAAAAAAATTGTCTTGTTTGTCACGGCTAATCAAATTTTATTTCTTAATTTTTAAATTTTTGTAAGCAATATAACTACTACTATATAGATTAAGCAGAACTCTCTATTCATTTTATTTACCGACAAGAGCATAATTAACAAAAAAGCAGCGCACAACTATTTATCCGCTTGGTAGAGCTGCCATGAACTTTGCCATGACCTTGAAGCATGCAGCCTTAATTTCTCTGTTAAATAGTTAAAGTACCCGTGTTTATGAATGTGAGTAGGTGAGTTAGATGTGAACATGATCGCTGGCATTTGAGCACTGCTTAGCATAACAGTGGCATAACAAAGGTTAGAGCCAATGAATAATGCTCCAGCTAAGAAGACAATGAAAATGTTTCTAAATATTTTCCATGCGCGCTGCTGCTGCTGAAAAGCAATTTTCCAAAGTGTCCAGGGAAAATTTCATGCAGCATTTGAAGGGGGCAAACGTGAAAGAGAATGCAACGCACTCGTCGTTGCTTCCTACCCTCCCCCTTTCCACCCCCTCACTTTTGTACTTACGACCGCCCCTCCATGTCGACCAAGTGAAAGAAAGCGCAGCAAATCGAAAGCGAAAACTATGGCAAACAAGGCGAAAGGCACACACCAATACACAAATGTGTGTGTGTGTGTGTGTGTGTGTGTGTGTGTGTGTGTGTGTGTGTGTGTGGACGCACGTACACTCATGTGTCCAGCCAAGTGAAGTTTATGGCGCCAATAAAATGTATTTCATGCTTCCTTAATTTTTATTTTTACTTTAACGCTTCTCACAAGGACAACAGCAGCAGTTGATAGAGTCAGGGAATTGGGGGGTTGGGGTGTGTGTGTGTGTGTGTGTATGCGAGGGGCTGTGTGGGGAGTACTTACTGCAACCGTAAGGCACAGAGAGCTGCACACGCAACCGTAGCCCAATTGTCTTATGCTATGTTTTCTTTTCTTTGCACATATTTTCTATACTTTTCTGTTGCTTTTGCTTTTGCTTCGTTTCGCTTTGTTTTCTGGTTTTCTATTACCATTGTCCAGCTTCCCATTCCTGGTACCGACTGTCACAGTCCTAAACTATTTAGCGTCATTTCATTAGCTACGTTATGTATGTGTATGTAATACCCATTCCTAGGGCATACCGATCTCAGGGCCCCCATTCGGCACATAAAAACATTTGTCCGTCGTTTCCCCGCCTCTTCCTCCTCCTCCTCCTTCTGCTGCTGCTGCTGCTGCTTCTGCTTTATGACCGCCTGCATAATCAGCAAATTTTCGCTGAGTGTATAGTAAATTTGGGCGCCTCTAATGTCTTGCCATTTGCTGATGACTGTTTTATTTGCTCAGTTTTTCTTTTTTTTTCTCTTTTTTTCTGTTGTTCTTACTTTATTTAATATTATTTGTTTTCCTTTTTCAAGGATAAGCACTTAAATTCCCTTATCCGGCAAACTTGAAACTTTGCTCAGTTCGATTATTAAAATTTTTCCCGATAATTTCTTTCAAATAATTTGTATAGCTGTTTGATAATTCAGGACTCAGTTTTGAATATTATTTGAATAATTGTTGCACAGTTTGAAAACTATATTGTTTACTTTACCACCCTATTTATTTATAGATTGGCTTTCTGGACGTTGTTATACCACCGGACTTTATCAGCGAGGATACTTCGTCGGATGTTATTGTGCCCGAGGGCAGTTCAGTGCGTTTAACATGTCGGTGAGTTTAGTTAAAAATATTCAAAAATTAATGTTGAATACCACTATTAAAAATCATCGGGAGTTTGTAGGTGAGTAGCTTAACAACCACTGTAAGAAATCAACAAAAATTGAATAAAACATTTCAAACATGTTAGTTGACATCAGGCTAAGTTTAACAAGTAGCTTAATTGCTTACTGTAAAGTTGGCAGCCGCTTTTCATTAAGTTGGCAGACATGAACGTGAGCTAGCGACATAAAGTTTACCACTAAGTTGAAGTAGTTGTTAACTCAAGCATATAGTTAGTCTAAGTCTAGGTTTACCTAGAAATAAATTGTGTTACAGCACTTTAATACATTAGACAATATGTACTTAGATCAATAACAGTTGCCCTATTTTTCTTGCTTAGCATTTAAATCCAAGCTAAATATGACATATGTATATTAATGTGTGTGTGTGCGTGTGTGCGTGTGTGCGTGTGTGGTCGTATGTTCATTTGTAAGCTAATAGCCCAACAATTGCATTCGCATGGTCCTCTAACTGGCTTCAGCTGTTATTCAACTAAAATCCCAGCCAAATGGCTATCATCACCAAAAACCAAGCACAACTCCACCCGCATCGTCATCATCATCGTCATCATCATTTAATAATGTCAGCAAATTAAGCGACACTTCATTTCTCTTGATTTGGGTCGGCGCTCACCATATGCCCTTGCCAAAAGTGGAGTACTCTGGCTATATCGCACAACTTGTCATCAATATATTTATGTATGTATATATATATATATATATTTATATTTGTGTGTGTATGTTTATTTTTGCCCTTAAGTTAGTTTAAAGAAGAGCATTTGTCGATAAAAACTTAAATGAATCGCACTTTTTAAAACTCCCAGCGTGAATTTGGCGATAAATATGAAAGAGAATTTTAGTTTCAATGTATGATATTTAAAAATATAGCAGTATTTGTACAATCGTACATTTATCTTAAAGCCGATAGTGATTCCAAACTGCCAAGCAAGTGATGGCAGATATGTTACCCATTAGAAGAATCACATTAAAATCTTTTCAAACTTTCGAACCATTAAACCTTTTCGGCATAACTGAGGACCAAGCTTATAGGGTATCTTAAGGTTGAGCAGCGCAGACTAGCTTATCGGTTCGCTTAGCTCTTGTTAGTTTTGGCGGTTTTTCCTTTTAGCCAACTGCGACAACGACAACGACTCGATGCGACGCGACGCATTTGGTCGCCGTTGATTTATGAACTTGACCACGGCCACGAAGTAATTTTAACGATTTAACCGCAGAATGACAGAACCAGGGCGATAAACGCACTCCTCCTCGCCAATATATGTCTGTGTGAGCGTGTGTGTGTGTGTGTGTGTGTGTGTGTGTGTGTGTGTGTGTGTGTGAAAGCTATTAGAGACATCGTCTGTAATTTTTTTCATTTTAATACCACTTAGGGCAAGTCCCATAAAATGAATTTAACTTTAAGCAGGCGGCAAACAAAACAAAATTAAAACGGCGGCTGCTCAAAACTTGACTGGGCGAGCAGCTTGTTAAGATCGGTTTTTTGTTGCTATTTGGTCGTTAAATTCTCTTTTGTTTTGTTTTTTTTTTAATCTTTATGTAAAAAATATATTATTTTACCCAATTTTATACTTTTGAATAGGTGATTTTTAATTTATTAGATATTATAACTTATAAATAAGATATTGTAGCAATATTTGTTAGTCTCGATTTAATTAAATTATTTCCAATAACAATCTGATATCCTCAACATATTCTTTAAATTCTTTAATATGTGACTAAGTTTTTTTGGTAAAAATAAAAATTATAAATATGCAATAAAGGTATGAATGGTAATTAAGTTGATCTAAATTTGTTGTTAGAGATCAGCACATTTATTGTAACAAAAAAATCAAGTTTATTGGACATAAAATAGCACTTTAGGCATTATTATTAACATATAAATATCAAAGGAATACCCTTAATTTTATAGATATATACATTTGCCTTAGTTTTGTATAAATATTAAATGAATACCCCTACTATGATATAATTTAATATGCGCATTATATGCGCTGATAAAGAGGCAACGTTTACACAAATACAATTGTCACCTACATATTTAGAGAGCTTGTCTTGGTCGTTTGTGCTATATATGTATGTGAAGGTATGCAGTTGTTTTCATGAATAAACATGTTACAAGAAATACCTCACACGCACACGCACACACACACACGGAGCACAAACAATCAGCTTGGCAGTCGTTTAGTCTTAGCCAAGTTAGCAACTAAGCAACTGCTGGTGACTGGTGACTGGTGCCCAGGCGGTCTCCATTGTGTGTGCTCTGGTCTTGCACTCAGGACGAACTCTCAAATGTCTCAGCCTGCGTCTGTCTAGCAGACTGTGTGTATGTGTGTTTGTGTATGTGTGTGTGTGTGTGTGTATAAGACTTTCTTTTGCTTGGCTATTTTGCATCTGTTTGCGGCATCATAAAAATTTACCACACCCGTGTCTGGCGCGCTGTTAAACTGCTGCCTCAACATGCACACCCCCGCACACCCCCGCACACCTCCACACACCCCCTCCTTCTGAGGAGCATACACCATTCAGAATCTCAGCCACAGACGGCAACTGCTGGCCAAAAGCGTTGCGTCGTCTACATTACAAGAAGTTGGCGCTTTGGGCCAACACAATGGCCACCAATGCCGCATATTAAATTGAATAAACGCAATTTGCGCACACAATTCCATTGCCTACTTTTTGGGGCCCGGCGAAGAGATACAACGATTTAAAGTGCGACCTGTTTTCATTTATTTTAAGTTTAACTAATTAAACTGTATTTCACGCATATAAATATGAAAATCAAATATCAATTATATATAATCAGTTCCTTTTGGAGCTCACCTGGTTCATAACTCTTTTGCAGGTTTTCACTTATTTAATTTAAATATTCTCGTTAGTCCTCTTTAAACGTATCTATCGATGACCCCTTAAATATTGACTCATACCTTAACGGTATGAAAATATATTTTCCCAAAACAGGACTATTATAATATTATTATTAAAAACTATTTTTGATTTTATGCTAGTTATGTTTAAGATTTACTTAGTTTAAGAAATATGCAAATACGATAACTTTTACGTTTTACAGGCTCTGTAAATATTTTTAAGAATCACAGCCTTTTGATATTTTTCCACACGCTTTCCCATTTTTACCATTCAACAATATCTGTACGCTAAATAATAAATATTTGTACATATTTATATGCTTACTTATATTTTGCTTGAATTAATTTTTATGGGACAGCGCACGTGGATATCCGGAGCCGATTGTCACCTGGCGCCGCGAGGATGGCAGCGAAATAGTGCTCAAGGATAATGCGGGCACCAAAACCCTGGGTACGTACAGCCGCCAGCACTAAATTATTTAACTATTTAGCAGCTGCATTAACTGAATTCTTTACATCAATTTCATTCCATTATTGTTTCTCTCTCTCTCTTCTTTTCCCTCTGTCTGTTTTGGGCTCATGACAGTTTCGTCGTACCGTGGCGAGGTGCTCAAGCTGACAAAAATCTCACGCAATGAGATGGGCTCCTATCTGTGCATCGCCTCCAATGGTGTGCCCCCATCGGTTTCAAAGCGCATCTCGCTTAGCATACACTGTAAGTAAATCAAGTCCGGGCGCGCTCGGCATCGGCTTCGGGACAGGGGACAGGGTTCGGGGTCGGGGTCGGGGTCGGGGGCAAGCACACGGGGCTGATGGGTGGCATTAATTAGAGAGTTGTGGTTGGTCAACTTTTTGCTTTGCTTTGCTTTGCTTTGAATTTTTCCCTTTTTCATTTTTTTACACACACACTCACCCACACGTACATATCATTAGTCAGCTGTCGCCAGAGCTCAGCCTGCGTTCGCCCGTTTCTCATCCTTTGTGTGGAGCTCTTAGTTTTTAGCGCTGGCCATCGTCGTGGTGTTTATCTAGTTTAGTGTACGGACACCAGCTTGCCGCCAGCTTTAGCCACAGTTATCAACTACACACACCCAAACACCCACACACAGCGCCTCCAGCTTTGCTGCAGCATAAAAAAATTTAAAAAAAATTTTCGCGGTACCGAAGATGAAATACCCTTGCAAATATATGGAAAATGTGCGATGTGGAAAATTTTAGATATTTAAATTTATTTTAAATAAATAATATATGTAATAATATATAATATAAATATTATATGCATATTTGATTTTTTCTCTCCGTTTACTGCCGGCAGTAAAATTGCAGGACGGACAGACTCGACTGCTGATACCGATCAAAAATATATATGTTTATACTGACAGCCTCGGAGATGTCTTCTTCAACGCGTTTCGCATTTCGTGAAAAATTGATAATACTCTTTGTGAGGGTATACAAAGGCCAGCTGAAAATTCGCAATAGAAAGGAACAGCTGAAAGCAGAGCTCAGCCTGCGGGTGTGAGGGGAGTGACAGTGGGAACGGGGGGCGGGGATGGCGGCGTGGTTGTGTGTTAGTGGATTGGCGGTTGGGGTTTCGGGTAAAGGTAGCGCACAGCTTGTGGCTCGGTGCGGCGCTAACTCGATTGTCGTTGTCGTCGTCGTTGTTGTAATCCGTTTAAAGCCAGCCACTGATACCGGGCATTACCTGATGCCTTGTGCATTGTGTTATTGCTGCCGTTGTTGTTGTTGTTGCTGTTGCTGTTGCTGTTGGGGCCACAGTTTTTTGTCAAGCTGTCTGCAGCACGTGCGGCATGCCGTCCTAGTTGATGACGCCGCCCGCCCCGCTGCTTCGTGTGGCAGTTCACTCAATCATCACGACATCAGCAGCAGCTCCACTGCGCTTGTTTGCCAACGTTGCCAACGTGTGCAGCAGCGGCAATTCCTATTCCTGGCCAGGCACCGGCACAGGCACAGGCAGAGGCAGAGCCACATCTTCTGGCTGTTGATTTTGTTTGCTCCTTTGTCCGCTCCTTGTCACCCACTCGCCTTGGCATTGCGTTAGGTGGCAGAATCACGCTTTTTAACATTTTGACATTTTGTTAATGTGGCCTTTAAGTGTAGCGTACATATGTCCAGCGCCGAGGGTCCTCTTCATACACACACTGCACGAATACATACATATTTATGTTTATATTGCTATGCATTAAAGCTTAAAGTCCTTGGTCCTATCTCGTGGTGCCATTGGCAGGCGCTACCTTGTGAAACTTTTTGATCAACTTGAGCGACCCGCCTGCTGCCACAGAAGAGCCAGAGACGCACAATGCCCATTCCAGTTTGCCCAGTTAGCTCAGTTAGCTCAGTTTGTTCAGTTTGCTCAGTTTTCGCAGTTTGCTCAGTTTCCTTAGATTTGCCATGTTGCGTCATATTCGAGTGTGCGCTCTTCCTGTTGCTATTTTTGCAGGAACTTACTCACAATTTGTTTGGCAAATGTTGCGTCTGCTCTGCGCTATCCTTGCCCTGCCCTCGTATCAACCCTTTCCGAAGCAAGTGAAAACAAAGTTTTCCTTCAACTGGCAAGCTATTTGCATGGGCTTCTTCAACGCCATCTTTGGCGTGCGGCGCGCACTGCAGCTGCCTGATAAAGCCCCGGCTGCAGCTGCAGCTTGCCGCATGTGGCAGCAACACCGACTCTGACTCTGACTCTGACTCCGACTCTGGCAACGCCACTGACAGCAACAGCCACAGCCACAACAGCAGCAGCAGCGACATCGACACGGACAGTGCATATCCCCCTGCGTGTTTCCGCGCCATTTGCTGAAGTTTCCTGCCTTGTTAGGCACCTTCCTGCACGACTAATTAAGGACGTTGAATTGGTTGCGCGCTGTGAGCTGCAGGAAAACAGCGCCGGGACGCGCAACAAACAATTAGACCACAATTAGCACACGGCCTCCATATGCGACAGTCCACACATGAGCACACAATTTTTGCATTCATTTAATGCCAAAATGTTGGCTCAATCATATTTTTGGTATTTGCTTTTTGTATTACAATCTTTTGCCAATGAAAGCTTGGCCTAACTAAATTTCTTATCAAATATATTAGAAGCTAGCAAAAAAAAAGATCAGAGGCGAAAAGAGGCGAAAAGGGACCTAGCGTTAAAGTAATTGAATAAAACTCAACAACAACAAAAAACTGATCAGTTAGATATGTATATACATTATAGGGTTAGCCAGTTCCAGCCAGGATATACAAATGTCACAATAATTTTTTTAAACATTTAAAATACATTTTTGTTCCTTTTTGAATTTATATCCTAAAAATACTATAAACTTTTAACGTTATAGTATTATTTATTATGTAGCCGATTTATGTGAAACACTTATTTTTTCATATACATATCTAAATTTGATTCGCTTGTGAAACGAAACGTTTTATCGAAATTTAGTGGTTCCATTTACTTTTGAATGTTCGTGCCTAGGAACGACAACAGTTCAATTGAAAATGTTTGCGGAATTTGCTTTAAATCCATAAATCAACATCCCAGATAGTTGCTTTTGGTCTGTATTTTCTCTCTAGATCAATACGCATCATTAAAAATTTAATTGTTTAGAAGCTGTATTTGCTATAACATGCATCTGCATTGCTCTATTGATAAAAACCGTTTGTATAAATGCATTTGTATACCCTGTGCCAACTGCAAATGGGTTGAGGGTGTATGCTACACAAAAGCAAACGTTTCTTAAGTGCACGAAACAGGCTGAAGAAAGCACCTTTGAATCCATTCAGTATATATGTATTTAAATTCTTCAGTTGATCTAGCTTTAACAGATACTTACTGGAAATTCGGATACGTATATTTGTCTATAATATATATATATATATATATATATATATATATATTAAAATTTTAAAACCATCCCCAAGCACTAAATAACAATGACTTGGATTATTTAAGAATAGCTTATGCACAAGTTGGAACTGGTTAGTTCAAAGATACTCTACTAAATATTCAGCTGGCAACAGGGCATCTGCCAGCCGAGCACTCTCGACCCGAGCACTCTATACTCATTCAGAAATTCAATTGAAATTTGTTTTTTTTTTGTTTTTTTTTTGCTCTGTTTTGCGTTTGATATCGAACGCAAATAATTGCGGCAAATCGCTAAAAATCACGTACGCCTCGGAGTAAATCAGAAATGTTCAGGTGAGGCGATAGATTGAGAACGCACGAACTGCAGCAGAAATATTCAACTGCTCCATATGAATATTGAGCTACGTTGCTCTAAGCCATGGCCAAAAAGGTGGCTAGATGGGGTGGGCACATTCAGGGGAATGTCCGAACGGGCCAGTCTCTATTTGCGCTGCCAATGAGCTGAAAAATACACGTCATTGGGTTTTGTGGTCGACTCTGTTACCTTTAACTCAAAGTTCCACACAATGGGCTCAAAATGCGATGAGGTGTGTGCGCGCACGTGTGTGAGTGTGTGTGTGTGTGTGTGTGTGTGTGTGTGTGTGTGTACGTTGTAATTGTAGTTGCAGCTGCTGCTGCTGCTACTGTTGCTGCTGTTGCTGCGACGACGTCATTAGTGCATATTTGTGGCTTTGTTTGCCGCAACTGAGTCAGCGGGGAGCCAAGAGGACTGAAAGCTGGCGGCTGAGGATTTGAGGCGTGGGGGCGGGGGCGTGGCTGCAGTCAAGGCACATGCTCGGAATAATCATGCCAAAATTGTAAATCGCAAGCGAAAGTGTTTGCCTGCGTCCGCCCCTCCCAACTGTCCGTGGCCTCTGGTCGGGTCTGGCCTGCCCGTTGGTTCCCCAATGCATTCTACGAAAGTTACAGTGCGTGCGTGTGTGTGCGTGCGTGTGTGTGCGTGTGTGTGCGTGTGTGTGCGTGTGCATGCAGATTGAAAATAGACGCAGTCAACCAGCACTCATACGCATTGGTCAAGCTGACAGGCGCTCGTTGACTGCCACTGAGTGCCAGTGACAGGAGAATTTTTCAACTTGAGCGAGAGTCAGCTCCAGCCCCAGCTCCAGCTTCAGCTTCAGCTCCAACTCCAGCTGCAATGTGCGTGACTTACATGTCAAATTTGGCGTGCTAAGCTGCACTAACTGCAGTGGGCACTTAAATTGCGGATTAATATTGGTAATGAGCGAGAGCTTTAAAGCTGCTGAAAGCTCACGCTTCAGCTTTATTGCTGAACGTGAATGCTAGTGAACCCAACGAAAAGCTTTCAGCTCTCGCCATTAATAGCTGTTATTTTGCAGCTAGTGTCATTTGTTAATTTAATTTAAATTTAACACTCAGAGACAACGAAAGGAATTTTGTATTTAAATCAAGTAACTTTTTCTGACTGGAGTAAAAAGTTTGTATTTCAATAACGTTTAAGAACATTTTTTTTTTTTGTACCTAATTCAAGAATTTGTTTCCTAACAAAGTAACATTTAACTTAATTTAAGCATATTTAAAAATAAAATATTCATAATATTCCTTTTTTCTCAGAGTGTATGATCTGTAGTTATACACAATTTGATCGGTCTTTATTCGTTAAACATGAGTATGTGTATCTTAAGTTGAATTTAGCAGCAACACACACACACACACACACTCACGCATACCTTCACACACTTGGACTCGACTTCATATGGTTACAGCCAGTGAGCAAATAGACAATTGATAGATAAGACATATGCACTCGGGCACGGAAATCAATTAAAATCCCTCGAGCTTACAAAACTGTAGAATGCCGTGCACACACACACACATACACACACACATGCTCACGCACACAGAGGTCATTGTTGCAAGCTGCTGTTGCACTGCAATCGACTATCAATGCACATGACTAGGTCTTCTACACACACACACACACACACACACACACTCGCACACACATGTGTGTACACAATATCAGGCAGCTGGTTGTGGGGCATGCCACATTGCAAGCAACGGCCTGTGGCGGCTTTAGCAGTTTTACAAAACCACCAATTTTGGTCATAGCTCGATGAGCGTCTGCTAGACGGAACGAGTGTGTGCGTGTGCGTGTGTGTGTGTGTGTGGGAGGAAGGTGGGGTGGCAGTACTCAGCCTCTCTATCTCCACGACTAAGTGACAATAAACACGCACACGAATTGCAAAAGAGTTGCCATTCAACTCCATAGAGAGACGTGCACTGCATCTGCATTGCATTTTGATGACCGCACCGAGTTACCCTACACCCAATTGGCTTTCTACTCCCAAGCACATATGTATCCAAGTGTCTCTGTGTGCGTGTGCGTGTGTATGTGTACTTTATTATGCAACTGCTTGTATTTAAAGTTGAACAATTTGAACGGCGCTCGACATTGTTGTCGTTTCTTATCGCTGCACCGACCAAGCAAAGAGTCTACAAAATATGAGTACAAAACAGAGTTTTCTATGGTACCACAACAATAGACGTTAGTTAAAATGGCATATAGAGGTATTGCCAAAGCCCTCTACAGAGTACGAAGCACAAAAGCGGGAAATTTAATTCGTATGGGTGTGAAGAAAATTAAACGAAATGGTTTAGCGAGTAGTTCGACTCGTAAACGTTTCGCAGAGAGTAAACTGTTGCTCTTTGTCAAGTATTTTAGCACTCGTGCATTTTACTGGCTATTCACACAAATTTTAAAGTGTTTTAATGAAGCGTTTATGATTCAAGCATTTGAAGTTGAAGAATACGAGAGACAGCATCGGCAAAGCACTCGTTCAGAATCGTATTGTATGGCCAGTTAGGCATGTACAAGAGGTGCACAAGGGCCCTCCACGTAGGTGCACATGAGCATGAGTGAGAAGAAAGGGTAACGGATGCGTTTAAAAAATGGCTTTATAATATGCTGCACTGCTGCCACAACAAACGAGTACAAACGACCTCTCTCACTTTCTCTCTCTCTCTCTCTCACTCTCTCTCTCTCTCTGTCGCCCCTTTTTCAGTTCATCCCGTCATACAAGTGCCGAATCAATTAGTCGGAGCACCGCTTGGCACTGATGTTCAAATCGAGTGTCACGTTGAAGCCTCGCCCAAATCAATTAACTACTGGATTAAGGATACCGGTGAGTATATACTATACATATATATATATATATATATATGTATATATGCATATCGATTTACATATATGGATGCGTGTGTGCGTATGTCCCTACTGCTGCTGATGGCCCCTATGGTCAACTTTTAGATTTCATAGACATCTGGTTGCATATGTATATATCGGCATATAACTTGTAAGTATATATGTATGTGCATGTGTTTACCATGTATGTGCTGCCATTAGGCCAGTGTCAGATCGTCACGTCTGGTGAGCCCAATTGAACTTTAAACCATAAGCTACCCGTGCCAAAAATCAAATTTACATTGACCCCAAAAAGCAATTATAAGCCAAAAGTCTCTTCGTTGGGCACTTGCAATTAGAGGGGAACAGATATCTCTCATATAATTATATAATTATATTATAGAATGACGTTCATCGAGTGCTGCAACCGAAGCTGTTATCTGAATAAACTTTCAAATTAGTCAAATTTGACCACTCGTCAAATGATATGTATATTTCCAAAATTCGACTATATATAGTCATTTACAACATTATAATCCATATATCTCCGTCGAATAAGGTAATATCTTCGCATAATATACATTTTTGGGCTCGTACGGTTCGGGACTATTGATTAGCATTTCCGATTCGCATTCCAAATTCTGCGCAAATTTGACAAAAAATGGCAATTTTTGCCAAAATCCAGAAAATTTTAAAATGAAAAATTTTTAATGACGATTTATTCTATAGACATATACGAGCCGAAAGAGATATATATTTCCGAGATCGGACCACATTTGGCCGAAATATATTCATTTAAAATGATTTTCAAAATTAAATTTACATATCTCGAGCAAATAAGGTCTAATATTCGAATGATATACCTTTTTAGACTCGTACGGATCGGGACTATCGATTGGCATTAAAAATTTTCCATTCTAAATTTTGGCCAATTTTCACAAAAAATGGCACATTTTTTGCCAAAATCGCGAAAATTTCACAATCAAAAACTTTTAATGCAGATCGAATCTATAGATCTTGACGAGTCGAATGAGGTGTATCTTTCCGATATCGGACTTTATTTAACCAAGATAGAGTCAATTAAGGCTTAGTACAACAGTAAAACCTGCATAACTCAGGCAAATACGGTCATATCTTCGAATGATATGCCTTTTTAGAACCGTACGGATCGGGACTATCGATTGACTATCGAATATCGAATTTCACAATCAAAAACTTTTAATGCAGATCGAATCTATAGATATTCACGAGTCGAATGAGGTGTATCTTTCCGATATCGGACTTTATTTAACCAATATAAAGTCATTTAAAGCATGTTACAGTAAGTAAAACCTGCAAAACTCATTCAAATAAGGTCATATCTACGAATAATATAAATTTTTACACTCGCGAAAATTTCAAAATCAAAAACTTAAAATGAAGATTGATTCTATGGACTTATACGTGTCGAATGAGGTGTATCTTTCCGATATCTGAGTTTATTTAACCAAGATAGAGTCCTTTAAGGCTTATTCCAACAGTAAAATATCTGCATAGCTCAGGCAAATAAAGCTATATCTTCGAATGATATGCCTTTTCAGACTCGTACGGATCGGGACTATCGATTGGCATTAAAAATTTCCCATTCTAAATTTTGACCAATTTTGACAAAAATGGCAAAAATGGTAACTCACATTTTTTGCCAAAATCGCGAAAATTTCACAATCAAAAACTTTTAATGCAGATCAAATATATAGACTTATACGATTCGAATGAGGTGTATCTTTCCGATATCGGACTTTATTTAACCAAGATAGAGTCATTTAAGGCTTATTACAACAGTAAAACAGCAAAAATCTCCATTCTAAATTTTGGCCAATTTTCACAAAAATGGCAAGGGGTAACATCAAATTTTTTGCCAAATCGCGAAAATTTCAAAATCAAAAACTTTAAATGGAGATTTATTCTGTAGAACTTCACGAGTCTAAAGAGGTATATCTTTCCGATATCGGACTTTATTTAACCAAGATAGAGTCATTTAAGGCTTATTACAACAGTAAAACCTGCATACCTCAGGCAAATACGGTCATATCTTCGAATGATATGCCTTTTTAGAACCGTACGGATCGGGACTATCGATTGGCATTCAAAAATCTCCATTCTAAACTTTGGCCAATTTTGACAAAAATGGCAAGGGGTAACTCACATTTTTTGCCAAAATCGCAAAAATTTCACAATCAAAAACTTTTAATGCAGATCAAATCTATAGACTTATACGAGTCGAATGAGATGTATCTTTCCGATATCGGACTTAATTTAACCAATATAGAGTCATTTAAAGCATGTTACAGTAAGTAAAACCTGCAAAATTTATTCAAATAAGGTCATATCTACGAAAATTATACATTTTTACACTCGCGAAAATTTCAAAATCAAAAACTTTGAATAGAGATCGATTCTATGGACTTATACGAGTCGAATGAGGTGTATCTTTCCGATATCGGACTTTATTTAACCAAGATAGAGTCCTTTAAGGCTTATTTCAGCATTAAAACCTGCATAGCTCAGGCAAATAAAGCTATATCTTCGAATGATATGCCTTTTTAGACTCGTACGGATCTAATAATAATATAATAACGGGACTATCGGTTGGCATTGAAAAATCCCCATTCTAAATTTAGACCAATTTTGATAAAAAATGAATAAATCGTAATATTAAAATGCATATTCCATATTTTGACCAAAAGCGTTGGTTTCTACATTACCCCATATAGTTGACAATCATTTCAAAAGTATGAGTAGATACAAAAACTGGCAGTGACAATTTCATGCCTTCCAAATTCTTAGCCTCTTTTTGCGTAGATATTGTTTAGTTGTACTTACAAAGCATTTGAAAAGGGGTACCCTGGGAGAAGATTGTGAATAAGATTCGATTGGATTACTGGCTGAATGCCAAACTTGACATATTATCCAGTCGGAAAGACATAGTGATAAGCAGCTGCAGTTGAAGTTAAATTCTCAAAATCAAGTGTTGGCTTTGTGTTAATCACTTTTTAGAACGGGCTGATGCCATAAATCTATCTCAAGTTCGAATAAACAAGCATATTGTATTCGACACAGATACATTACAAGAATGTACAGGATGGGAATCCCTACGTGCTGTGTGTGTGTGTGTGTGTGTGTGTGTGTGTATGTTGTGTTTTGTTGTGTTGTGTTGTGCATAGAAGTATAAACTATCCCAAGGCTTGGCTTCTACAGTTGTTTTCTCAATCATTAAGCATCAAATGTATTGCATGGGCCTAAGTAGCGACAGGGCCCATCAATGTCCGAGTACATCGTGCATATATTGTCCTTTGTACATTGTAAGAGTCCCCTTCCAAAGTACACATACATACATACATATATGGGACTAGGTGCGCTTGTGTGTGTGTAAGAGTTGCTCAAGTGTTATGTGTTCCCTCTTTGTATTCAATAATGCGTCCGTCTGTCTCCCTCTCTCTCACTCTCTCTGCCTTTCTCTCTCGGTGTGTGTGTGTGTGTGTGTGTGTGTCTTTCTCTCTTGGTGTTAATGCTGCGGTTGTCTTGGCTACTGCCCGTTTGCCAGGGGTTTATCGTCTGCATTATGCACATTGGCGCTTATTCTGTGCATTGGCACCATGCCCTGTTCGTCGTATCATATATCATATGCAATCCATTGATTTTTGTTAGGGGTTTTAATATCAGTGTAATGAATTAATTTATAATTGACTTTGGAATTTACTCAAGCGTTATACAATTGCGAATCGCGAACTGTTTCGGTTAAGCCCAACCAACAGACACTTTCCCATATTAAATATAAACTTAAATGGGAAACAATATTTGGCTGCTCTTTGCTTAATTTTACTTTGCCTATTAAATGACTATTAGATTGATACATCACGTAAAACTAAAATAAAAACCACATTCTCACAATTTTATGTAAGCTTGGCTCGAGGCCATGAAAATCGCATAGAAAGGCGTATGCTTGAAAGCGCGCGAGTGAAAAACTGAGAAAAAGCGAAAGCGAATGAAAAAAGTGAAAGAATGGGTTAAGAGTAATGAAAGAATGTGAGACAATGGCTTGAGAATTATATATATATAAATATCTCACAAATAAAAATGCTATGCTTGTTGAATGGTCTATAGAATATTTTATTTATTTTATTTTTGCTGGGCTCGGAGATAAGTTTTGAAACAAATTATAAAAACGATGATAATAATTATTAATTTTTCGCTTTATACGCATTGTACATACTTGTATCCGGATTTGGAGCTTAACACCTCTGCTTACGTTTGTAAATCAACAGGTGAAATGATTGTCTCGTCGAGCAAGTACCATGTGCAGGAGGCTTCCCATTCGATGTACGAGACGAAAATGTCGATGATTGTGCGAAAGTTCCAAAGGGACGACGTTGGCAGCTACCGTTGCATTGCGAAAAACTCGCTGGGCGAGGTTGACAGCAGCATCCGGCTGTACGGTAAGTGGGGCGTATTTTATGGATAATAAACGCGACACATATACTTGGCTGTGCATGGGGGCTGGCGAGGGGGGAGGGGCAGAGGTATTTTGCACCTTTGTTTCAATTACTGTTACTGTTACCGTTGCCGTTAACGGGAACGTGAACGCTAACGTTACTGTTACCGCTACCGTTACATTTCCGACTTCTCGCCCACGCCAGAAATCCCGGGACCGAACCGTAAAAATCCTTCGAACGGCAAAGGCAGCGGGGGCGCAGGCAGCGCGGGCGGCACCGCCGACACGGATGCCAATGACATTTTGAAACTGAAACAAGTCAAAGTCACCTACCAGCCGGAGGACGACGAGCTCTACGGCTCGGCCGAGGAATTCGAGGATGGCGACATCGCCGGCTCGCCGCCCTTATCGCCGCACCATTACTACACCAGCGGCAATAAGCCGCCGACACATAAGCCCGGCGGTGGCGGCGGACATCAGCACCAGCATCAGCACCACCATCACACACAGCAGACGCAGTCGGGCGGCGCTGGTGCGGGCACCACCAGCATCGAGCTGGCATTTGGCAATGGCCATGCCGGCGGTGCGGGCAACACCCGTAAGCCGACCTATTACGGCGGCAGCGGCGTCGCCGGGGGCGTTGGCGGCGCCACGGGCAACACGGAAGTCCGCGGCCCCATGGACAGCAACAACGTACGGAACTCCGGCGGTGCGCCACTTCGCGCCTGGCCGGGCCACTATCAGCAGTCCTATCGCCAACGGCCGTGGCATTCTCTGTGGCGTTCCCACTGGCGACAGCCGCTCTTAATGGGTTTGTCCGGCTTATTGGCGGCGCTCAGCCTCTTATAATACAGGGTGGCAGCAGTGCACTAGGCTAACACACACACAGGCTAGAGTTTTTTTTTTAAAATAACACACACACACACACACACTCCACCATAAGGCATTTGCAGCGGAAAATCGCTAGCTAGCTTACGTGGATAACTACACACACAAACATACTCTATATATATATACATATATATGTTGATGGGCATTTTTCAGTTTTCACCGGCTCAATGACACTAGCTGAAAATCGAGGCTTAATCCAGCTGAGCAGCAGAAGAAGTGACTTTAGTGTTGAGTAGCGTAGCACTTAAATCGAGCTTTTAGTGAGAGATGTTCAGTCAACTCGTTGCAAATTATGATGTTTCCCATTTTCAATCAATTTCTAACTAGTTTCAAGAATTTCGGGTTTTAATTGAGTCAACAATTTTATCATTTTTAACCAAGTTTTTATTGAAAAACTAATCGCTACCCAACACTGAACTTTTCTGCACGATTAATCCCTTGCTTAAGTGCGACTTTCAGCTGGTGTCCTTGAGCTTTAAATGTACTTCGATCTCACACAGCAGCGCTAAGTTCGGCAATCCGTAACTGAATAAACTGAATTTTCAACTAAATTGTTTGAAACTGCCGAGGAAAAACAAAAAGAAAATAAATCTAAGGAATATCTGAAATTCTGTTACTTAAACAAAAAACGCGTGTTGCAATTCTATTAAGTTTACAGAATATGTTATTGATTTACGCAAACGAAAAACGATATACAAATGTTTATAATGCCATATAAAGTGAATAAAGTGCGCTATCTGTATACTTGCATATATACATATATATATATATATATAATTATATTACGTAACGAGTAAGAGGAATACTTAATATAAATGTTTTTTGTGTGACCAGAAAAAGGCCCAACTTCAGAGAAATAGTTACAAACTGTATTCATGGTCTTGTTAATATTAGTTTAGAGCGTTTCGAATCTATATTTATTTAAGATTAGAGTTACCATGCGAGTGAAGCGAGACAAATTGATAATTCATTAACATTGCATTTTGTACGGAAGCAAAGATTAAAGTCAAATTCAAATTATATTCAAAGTTTAATTGAATACAAATTTTGTTGTAGCGTCAAGTGTATATCAAGGGGAAGTTTTTTTTTATGGGTACAGTAGTCACTCGAAGGTAGTTTCAATTATCAAATAGTTTTCCTTAATGAAGGTTTAGCATATTATTATTTATTACTTATAATATAGCATTATATATTATTGTATTTTGTATTTATTTATTTTATTATTATTTATTATTTGAACAAGTGGATTGTTACAAAAATAAAAATAAAATTAGAAATTAGACCCAGCACCTTTATTTTGATACATAAGCTTATACATTTTATAAGTAAATTTAATGCATCTTCATTTTCTTAACATCTAGCTTTGAGCTATGTGGC